>PVJD01000667.1:299450-379174 GCA_004026545.1 Mormoops blainvillei
CCCCCCCCCCCGTTTTTCCTCTGGTAATCACCATACATGTAATTGCATTTAGGGCCTCCCAAGATAATCCAGGATAATCTCTCAATGTTAAGTGACCCTTAATTAAATCACATATGCAAAGGCTTTGTCCTATGAGGTGACATTCCACGGACTAAGACTTATATATATTTTTGTGTGTGGGGATAAACATTGCTCAACCTACTACAAGTGGGTTCTGCTAAAGTGATTTCAGATAACACAGAAATACTGTAATAAGCTTAAATTGAAAATGGAAAAGTTCTTGTCAAAAATAGAAAAAAACATATTTTGAAGGTTATATGTTTTCCCCATTTTAAACAAACCCTCCTAAAGATTAAGGAAATTGCTGCACAGCTTTGTTGCAGCGATTCTTGAGAGGCGGAGACGGGGTGGGAGTCTTACTGGTGCCAGGGCAGACGGGGGTTGAGCTCAGAGAAAATCAAAACCTCATATCCTAGGAGCCAATATTTTAATTTTTTTTTTTCAATTTCAGAGACTCTGGAGCAACCTATTCAAAACCTTTGAAAACAACACAATCAAGTGAGCGGCAGGGAGACACAGTGTGTGGGGCGGCTGGTGCCCAAGGCTCAGTCCCAGGCGTGTGGTTTTCTGCCATCCGAGGCAGTGAATTTAACAGGAGATACAAAAAAGGGCTTCTTCCTGGTTTCCTTGGTTTGATTTTTTTCTCCTTTGTTTTTTGCTTCTATTTTTTTAATGTTTTTAATATTTTATTGAGTGTGCTATTTTAGTTGTCCCATTTTCCCCCCTATATTCCCTCCAACTTGTACCCTGTTTCATCATCCCCACACCTCTTAATCCATGTCCATGGGCTGCACACATCAATTCTTTGGTGTCTTAATTTCCCACACTACTCCCAGCCTCCCCCTGACCACTTGGGTTTTTGTTTTGTTTTTGTCAACATTTTCCCACCACCACTTTCTCCAGCCCCACCCACACCCACCTCCCACCTCCCACCTTCAATCCTTCCCCCATTTTGCTTTGTTGATGGGTCCTTTATGTGTGTTCCTTGATGACCCTTCTCCTCCTTTTCCCCTGTCATTATCCTCCCTCTTCCCCTCTGGTTACAGTCAGTTTGTTTTTTATCAACAAACAGCAAATGCTGGTGAGGCTGTGGAGAAAAGGGAACCCTAGTGCACTGTGGGTGGGAATGCAGGCTGGTGCAGCCACTGTGGGAAACAGTTTGGAGTTTCCTCAAAAAACTAAAAATGGAACTGCCTTTTGACCCAGCAATTCCACTGTTGGGATTCTACCCTAAGAATCCTGAAACACCAATTCAAAAGAACCTACGCACCCCAATGTTCATAGCAGCACAATTTACAATAGGCAAGAATTGGAAGCAACATAAGTGCCCAACAGTAAATGAGTGGATCAAAAAACTGTGGTACATTTACACAATGGAATGCTATGCAACAGAAAGGAAAAAGGAGCCACTGCCCTTTGCAACAGTATGGATGGAATTGGAGAGCATTATGCTGAGTGAAATAAGCCAGGCAGTGAAAGACAGATACCATGCGATCTCACCTATAAGTGGAACCTAATCAACAAAATAAATAAGCAAGCAAAATATAAGCAACAACACTGAAATAAAAAACGAACTGGTTTCCTTTGTGAGGATAGAAACAGCAGAACAGCCTAAGTTTACCTGCTAGTAAATCCCTCCCAGAGACTTGGGTGTATGAAGGGGGTCCATGCAGCAGGAGAGGCGAGGTACCACAGAGCTTTTGCGTTTCACACCCGCCGAGGGTCATTAGCGTCAATTATCCAAGAAATGTGGGGACTCCAAGGGCAGGCAAAGTGACCAGACTCTTAAAAGTGAGAGGCAAAGAAAGAAGTAAACACAGATTTATAATTGTTCATAAGAGGGTGGTAAAAATTATAGTAATACCTAGACCATGGCCCTCTTACACACAACTCGCTTGATTGTGAGGTTGGGTGAATGGGGGTCGGGGAGGGGGTGATGGCTCTGAAAGTAGCAGACTGGCCCAACCCCTTCTCACAGGTGAAGAGGACTATGGGGGAAGCGGGGATGCTGAGTGCCCAGGGACCGAGGGACACAGGGCAGTCAGCATTGCTGATAGCTATGTTTGCAACACAAGGCCACCTCCGTGGCGATGGTGGAGGCTCCTACCCCTTCCACAGCTTGGGATTCTCCTACAATGGCAGGGAAAGGAAGCAACCCCTCCATGCCGAAAGTGACTGGGTTGAGACGACTTCCTATATCTGATGAGGGGGTGCAGAGGAGGTTTAAAGCAAGACAAATCTAAACAATGTGAGGTGGTTCCTTTTCAACTTCGGTGGTGTGTCTTCAAGCACGCAAACTATCTAGGCACGTGGCAACCATGACAAAACTGGGACCAAGAATAACTGCATTTAAGAAACTTAGTCGTGATGTAAAGACGGATTTTGTAACTTATCAAGTATGTTTCAGGAAAATTAAAACTCTCTAAAAAATTACTCCTTGGGAAAAAAAAAACAGGAAAAGAACAGTGCATACAAAATTCTTTTATTTGTGCAAAAATAGGGGAAATAGTAATATGAATTTGCCTGTATAGACATAAATATCCATTTAAGGGCTGGCCTGACATTTATACCACTGATTTCCTCTAGGAAAGGAAGCCTGGTGGTTGGAGGATGAGAAGTGGGAAGGAGACTGGTGAAGCCTATGGAAGGTCATGGTCTCAAGCCCCATGCATTTGCTGTTCCGCTGCCTGGAGAAACCTTCCCTTCAGATATGCCCAGGCCTCGTTCTGTCACATCTTTTCTGTTTTACTCAGCTGTACCCTGCTCGGGCCACCTACTTAAAATTGCTCAGTCCCCAGTTGGGCCATGCAATTGACAGATGTTTCTCCCCTTCTCTTTCTTCCTCCCTTCCCAAGTCTCTAAAAAATAAATACATAAAATCTTTAAAAATTGTATCCAATCTTTTCATATGTTTTTGTCCTTTATTTTTCTTCATATCCCTCATACTTTAAAACACTCTCTATCTGACTCATTTGTGGGTTTTTTTCTATCGTAACGGTAGGATTTAGTCTGTTTGGATTCCTGTTTCGCCTGCTGTGCCTGAGGAAGGGTAGGTCCTCAGTAAACGCGAGCTGGCTTTACGGACAATGAGTCATTCCGGTTATTCTTCTGTGGCTTGATTTTCTTTGAGGGTAAAGATATTTCCATATACTTTTAAAATAGAGCATGGATACTCATGATAAAATTCTCTTGCCTGGACACAAAGGTACATAATTTGCTCCAGGTTGAATTAGGTCATTTTCATCAGCCTGGCCATGTGGTTACATTCCTTCTCACCTCTAGATAAGAAGTTCTAGGCAATCTGATTCTGAGTTATAATAAATACAGTTTTAAGAGCATCGGTAGAAAGATATAATAGTGAGTGATACATGGCCCATGTCGCTGTCTTTTGTGTGTGTGTGTGTGCTGACCCTCAGCTTTAAGGTTTCGAGCAAATGGAAGAAAAATTTCTGAGAAAAAGAGAATCTTGAATAATTATCATTCATTCTGAATGACTTAATTGTCACATTGTCTCTGGAAAGCAGGAAAATTTATAGAAGTGTCTCTTCTACAGATGAAGACAGGTGCATGGGGGCCAGTAGGTCATGTCAGTCAACACCAGGCTAGAAAACAATGCTTAAGCATGGCAGACCCATGACTTTATTTTCTTACACATTCTTATCACGGGATTAAGTTAACCTGGAGCTAGGATCAGTGGCTTTTCACAAGATTGATTTTCATATTTCAAGAAACTTAGGCATGCGAAAGGCAACTTAACAACTCGATCTAAAGTTTCATGCTGTGAGCTCAGGCAAAAATGTATCCACCACCCTTGTTCTGGCCTCCTGTGTGCCCCCTGCAGTCCCTCCTGCAAAGCACCCTTGCTCCAGGCCACACTGAGCACCAGGGGGCACCGTGGCTTGCTCTCCTATAGCCTGTTCCCTTTTGTAACCTCGGCGGTCCCTCTCATGGCACAGAAAGCAAGCCGTGGAGGCGTGATAATCTGTGCATCATTCTCAGGCTCACGGGGCATGTCACCATCACTGTCCACCTCTGTGGCTCTGTGGTCTGGGAGGTTTGCTGACCTTCTGTCTTTAAGAACCAGGTTAAGAAAGGAGAGATGGGGCTTGAGTGCCCCGATTTCTTTTAGCCTCGAAACTAAAACCATCAGCGGAAATGATATTTTGCTTCCCTTCCCACTGTCATATCCTATCACCCATGTTTATGCCAGGGTGATGATACCACAAAGAATAATGTCTATTTCTCCTTTAAATCTTCCCGGGTGTCCCGTCCTCCCTGACTCAGAGAGCCTTCCCGGAGCGAGGAAGTGGTGGGTGGGGAGAAGGAAGGGATCCAGCCCATGCGCATCCTTGCTGGCATATTCTATTGTACACCCAGTGGCACCTTTTGCACCTAGAAATTATGACACTGGCATTTTTGTTCTTGTCATTCATTGCTCTGTGACCCAACTGCCCCCACCCCACAGGTGATGATGGCCCAGTGTCTCACAGTGTAGCTGGAGGAGGTTGTGAAACTGTTGGTTCATTGCTCAAACAATCATTCCGTCACAGTTTTCGGGGTCCTTTTGTTTCCCAAAGTCAATTTGGGCCACAGGTATGCTGGCCAACTGTGAGAATACTTAGAATCTTCTTAGGCATATTCTTGTGGGGCCACGCTCAATACTAAACACTATGTGACATTTCAGTTGCAGTCACTTCAGAAGGGAACGTGGTGGCGAGCAGGAGGGACAAACCAACAAAAACAGGGTTATGGGGAATGGAGAGAAAATGGGTTTCCTCCTGAAATCTCATTTTGGTAGTCTTAGAGTTTTCCGGGCTGCCTCACAGAAAAGAAATAATGGCATCATTTGTATTGGTTTCTCAAGTTAGGAGGAAAGCTAGTTCTTAAGAGAAAAGATAGATTTGTAATTCACTGACTATGACTGATCTCTGTGGCTGATCGAGGACACGGTTAGAGAGTCTTGGGTGCAGTCCTGGCTGTCTTTATCACTGACCTCGCGAGCCTGGACTGGCGGGGCACACTGCGATCTTCCTAGCCGGTGATCCCTTGTAACAATCCCTATATTCTTAAACACTTTCTTGCCCCAGTATGGGCCAGTTTATATTTGAGGGTCCTGCCCTGTCCAATTATTCTTAAGAGCGAGCCATAGAGGTCATGCTTAGATATTTTGTGCAGTATTAAAGCAAACACACACACACACACACGCACACAAAGAAGTCCCACAAGTTATGTGGCAGTAACTCAACACTGCATGTGGTTTCTGATTGTGAAGAGCCAGGTCGACTGTGTGTTTGATCTAAGTGATTCCCTAAATTCTCAATCACCGGAGGCAAATAGAAATGGTTAGAAATTATGTGACATTTCCAAAGACCCCTGTTCATAGTTTTCACAGATTCTCACATTACCTATACTGTGACTAGCTGTCTTAGTACACAGAGTTCTTTTTATTTTTTTTTCTTTCCTGCTTGGTATATATATTATGTAGTAATGCATATATATATATATATTTTTTTTTTATTTCAAATAAAATTGATTTACAGTTGGGAAAATTGCCACTCTGGAGGTCTGTTGATGCTATATTGACAGAAAAAATGTAGAAAAGAAATTTATACAGGCTAAAAATAGAAGAAAGTTCTAGTTTATACTGGATTTAATTTTTCTGTCCCCCTCTGTTTGTTTATATGTCTTGTAACTGTCCATGAGCACCATTTTCCTGGGAAAAGCATGTTTACTATCCTCTTACAGAACACTAGGAACCCCGAGGATCCACTGATTACAAAACAAACTGCAAATAAAAAATGCTGTCTGGATAAGAAACTCTTAAATTGGCTACAGAAACTATTCAAATGCCAATCTAACTGCAGAGGTCCAGACAACAGGCACGGGGTTCCTGTTACTGAATGTTTTCTCATCTCAGTTTCACATTAAAAATGGCTTCATAAAAGACATTGAGCATAGGTCAGGAATGTGGGAAGCGATTGTTTCCTATCTCCTGATACTAGAGATGGTCTTGTTTTTTTTTTAATCACGAAAGATTCAAATTTCCTGATTTGGGTTTCTGTTTTCTTGGCTCAATCTTATAAAATATGCTAAACACTAGAGTGGGGGAGGGGGGGAATTATTCTTCCTGGCATGTGATGCCTTAAATTCCTACTGCGCTACACATCTGTCACTGGAGCGCAGTACGACAACTGGGGAAAGGGCATGCGTAATGTCAGCAGCGTAATGTAACAGAAAACCATTGGAGGGGCTGGGAAAGGAATTCAAATTAACATGGTGAGCAAAGAGAAAAAGGGCTTCCATTGCCCCAAGCAAATGTCAGAAAGCAAACAGCAAGTATATGGGAAAAATTATTCACATTTTCAGGTGCTACTGATACTAGCAGATACAATGAGCCACTGAGAAACACAGCTTTGTTTTTAGCACTGCGCAGTCCTCGAGGGAAGCAGCCTGAGAATAAAACTTTTTAAACAATGAGCAATCATTTTATTACATAATATTGTGTAAAATGTTCAAATCTAAAAGACATGGAATACAAAAGCTGGATGCATTTTTAAAACAAAACTGAAAGTTTTTTAAAAATTTGAAAGGATACAATTTGAATTAGAAAAAACATTTTTACAAGGTGAAACTATTGAAAGGTGACTTTTCATATAAATGAGCAATGACATAAAAATTAAAGTTAAGAAGGGAAGAACAGAAGTCAAGAAAGATTAAAAGTTGCCGTGGTTGGCATGGCTCAGTGGATTGAGTGCCGGCCTGCAAACCAAAGCGTCTCCGGTTCGATTCCCAATCAGTGCACATGCCTGGGTTGCGAACCAGGTACCCAGTTGTGGGGCGCATGAGAGGCAACCACACATTAATGTTTCTCTCCCTCTCTTTCTCTCTCCCTTCCTGCCTCTCGAAAAATAAATAAATAAAATCTTTAAAAAAAAAAAGAAAGATAAAAATCTATCCAAACCAACCATTGGCATTAGTCTTCAGTAGAATTTGTTTTAGTTCACTCATTTCGTGCACCAAGTTGGCCACCTCAAATAAGCATACCAGGATACCTACTTACTGGTTGTAAACATTCTCCAGCCTTGGAAGAGCATTCTATATAAACTCTGGGAGGGTGATGGCTGTGAGTTTAGTGTTCATGGCAATATAGCAACAATGACTGGTGTGCTAATTGAACAGAACAGATGCTTACTAAATGTTTGACCTTTAGATTTTACAGTTGAGAAATTAGAGGGTAGGTAAGCTAAGTGACTTGCCAAAGATCACAGGCTTACCGATAAATAAAGCCACATTTAGAAGCCAGGGTGAAGTGACTACACTCATCGCCTGTTAATGGTTGGCTTTACGGGCGTGTGACCTGTGCTGTCACACAGGGTTCCATGCTCAGAAGGGCTCTGCTCTTGGCTTAGTGCTCAACTGTGCTGCCTCGACATTGTTGATTTTTGAACAAGAGGGCACCCATTTCCACTTTCTATTGCTCCCTGAACATTAGGTAGCCTTCCTGGACCAGCGTGCAGCCTCATAATCCATCATTCAAAGCAGATTCGAGGCTCACAGACAGAAAAGGCTGACACCGGTCAGTGCAGTTGGAAATACTCTGGACTCTCACTGCACAAGAGCAGCTGGAGGAAAGGCCACTTTCCCTTCAGCTGTTCCCAGGGCCCTGAACTTGAGTATTGGCAGGGGAGAGTCTGGTCAATGATGTTGCACTTGAGAGAATTATATTAACAGTCCCCACTGCCACAGTGAATTGACAGTATAATTGTTCTCATTAGACCCCTGAGGCCATCCTCAGAAGTATGACATTTAAATAATAAATAACATCATCCTGCACAAGACACTCAAAGCAAAATCTTTAGCCATCACTGCATCCTCCTCTCTTGAAGCCTGCCTGTCCCCCGGAGGCAGGGGCTTGCTGGGTTCCTGCTACCCCCTTCTTCAAAACATCATCAGGGTGTGTCTGTCTCAGAGAGTGCCCCAAGCTAAGCTCCAGGTTTTCTGGCTCTCCCTGGTCCCATCAAAATCCCTTTAGGCTCCTACAAAGTTACTGAGAAGGGAAACTCATAGAATAATTCAAATTGAAGTATGAATAACTGTTGACAAGCCTGCTTTGGCCAGCCTTTGATTCTGCCCATGCCCTGTGGTGTTCCTGCCACAGACACACCAGCCAACACCCCCATCCCAAATACCACCCTGGGAGGCTGATCACTTCTGATATTTTCACATCTCGAGGTGGTTAGTGGGCTTATGATATGAACCCCGTATAAAATATAAATTAGCAGGGCAAAAGAGTGGGCTGGCTAAGTCAGATGTTAGACCAGTTGTTTGCACTCTGACGGGTTTTGCAGATGTTTTCTGGAATCTAGATATTACCGTGATTGCAATGCTAAAAAGAAGGGATGGAAGAAGGAAGGGAGGAAAACTGAGCTTTCAACACCTCCCCAGCAATTCAGCGACCACTCTGCTCTCTAAATATCTGTTACAAATCGCCTGTAATTCCCTTGCTTTACCCGCTCCCAGCTTGCCTTCCTCTTCTTTCCTTGTTTTCTGCAGAAGACTGTGGCTCTTCTTTCCCAGAGAAAAGAGAAGCTAATGGGCAGATCTTCCGGCCACAAATGCACAAACTTACCTATAGCTTCATCCTCCCATTCTAATGGAGACAGTGTTTCTTTTGAATTGTCAGGTGTTTTTTCTTTGGAACCTTCATATAAACACTTAAACATTCCAAACTTTTCCAATCTTAAAAACAAAATCTCATGGTGGAAACCATACCCCCAGCCCATAATACATGGTCCTAACTCTCTTTTATGGTCAAGTGCTCAAATAATTTCTCTCTGCAGCTTGGTCCACTTCGCCTCTCCCACTGACCACATGGACTGTTCATACCACACACCACCTGGCAGTGCCCCATCCTTCATGAGCCCCCATGAAGGGGCCTCCATGTGACTCAATACGATGAATGCTTTTCAGTTTTCATTTACTCTAATTACTGAGCAGAATTCGACAACTAGATTTTCCTTAAAATACTCTCATTTTTCAGCTTTTCCTTACATTTCTTTGGTTACTATCTCCTTTCTCCTTTCTAGTTCTACCTCTTCCACAAAAATTTAAACTGTTTGGAATTTCTCAGGACTCAGCTCTAAGTATTCTTCTCCCCTATGTTATTTTTTCTACATTATCTTAGCACAACCACTCCTGTGACTTGGTTTACTATCTTTATGCTAGTGGCATAATATTTCTACCAAATGTAATATTTCAGCCAAAAGTTTCTTTCCACAGTAAACCCATCTTCTATGTTCTAGGGCTATATAAAGCCCTGACCATTCACATGCCCTCTGAGGAATCTCTGGACACCAGAAACTCAATATGTCTAAAACCGAACTTGTGGGCTCGCTAAATATCTTTTTTTCCCTCCTGAATTCCTTATCTCAGTATATGATGCCACCATCAACTCGATCACTCATGCCAAATATGTGGCAATGATTCTTGACTCTTGATACCCTTCAACCTTGCTTCTCATCAATTACTAAATAGTGGTGATTCTGACCTCAAAACATCACTCAAAGAGATCTATTTCTTTTTGGTATTCACTGTCAACGCCTTCGTCTGCACCATCATTTCAGCTCACCTACTGTAATAGCCTATAGCTGACACCTGGCACACACACAACCTTACCCTTCCAACCCAATCTTTGACAAGCCAGGTAGATGCTTTCCAAATGCTAATCTTTGACATGTCACTTAGAACTCAACTTAGTTTGGTAGCACCCTGTTACTTTTAAAAATAGCCTAAATCAGTAGTAATTTTAACCTACCCTTTATCCTACTGAAAGGCATTTGTAATTCACTTTGGGGGAAGAAAAAAGTAAATGCACAGGAATAATGCTTTCTTTTAATCTCAAGGCTCTAATAAATATCATGCTGATAAAGGCCACTAAGAAACAGCCACTTTTAAGTGCTTAAAAACTGAAGAAATTGTGCATAATAGATCATAACCGTATTTTAAAAAATGGTCTAAAACCCTAATCCGAGCTTTACCTCCTTGCGTGATACGGACCCAGCCCTGCCTGTTTCATGCCTTTCCAGTTCTCTGAACTTCAATCACAGTGGAACCTTGGGCATGGAGTTTGAATTTGTCTCTTCCTTTTCCGTGAACCCTGAACTTAACCTGTACCCTGCGCAAAGTGGGAATTTACCAAATATTAATGAGCAGAATGAATGGGCCAATAGAAACTGCAGGTACTACAATCCTACTTTGGAATCTTGTAAGGCAAGACCAGATTTGCCTTCAGGCTGGTCTTTGAGCCCCTGTAAATAGCAGAAGGAACATTACATGAGCCTAGAGGAACTGAAATACCTGGTTTCATAAAACTGTCAGCTTAGAAGTGGCCCTAGATCTGCAGCTGATGGGCACACGGCTGTGCTGAGGGGCCTTTCCGAAGACGGGACCGTAAGAAGGTTGCATTGCTCAGGCAGCCTCTGTGGTTTGTTTCTGGGGTGGGTTGGTCTGTGCTGCTCCTTTGCGTGTCACAAGAGTAAATCTGGGGGCTTCGCAAGCTCAGCCTGTGCCACACCCCGACGCACAAAAGCATGCGGAGGCTGTCTTATTATTTACAATGCTTCAACTAATGTCGTGTATTTCAGTGAACGATGGGGATTTTCGATGGATTTGCTATTACATTTCTTTCCTCTAATTTTTTTGTTCTTTCTGAGATTATAAGCACCAACAGTGATGCCACTTCCAAAATTTTCTAACAATAAAATAGCTTTTTCTGTTTAGAAAGAGTAAGTATTTCCCTGCATGAGAACAGATGCTGTGAAGCACTTAGTCTCCCATTACATTGCAGTATGTTACTTTCCTGCAGACTTTTTGTAGAAGACTAATTATATGTGCCATGGAGCTCTTGCAGATTAAACTGTATTGACTGCTTTTCTGTGGTGCAACGATAGTGAAAAAAAAATAATGAGGAAATATGGCATTTTATGGTATTGCTTCACCTCCAAAGAAGGTAGGGGATGTATAACATATTTCCTGGACCTCAATAAAACTAGTAAACTGTATATTAATGAAAATACAGGACTAGACTAATGTGTGTCCACTAATTTAGATAACAATGCTTGTTCTAGGAACCCTCAATTACTATTATGAAAGGACAGAACACAGCAGCGTAGAGCTATTGACGTGATCTTTCCATTTCTCTCATATCCTTGTTTGTTTCTCTTTCTCTTTAGCGAAATGTCACTTGTTTGTGGTCATTGTTTTCCAGCCTTGTGAATAAAAGCTCAGACAAAAATAATCCTTCCTCTAGTTGTTTGTATTAGTGCTGTTCATATTCTTAATGTTACTTATAAAAGGGCAGCGTTGACATTGACCTATGAGGGTTTGTAACATTCTATGGCTTTTTCTCATTTCTAGGAAGAATTCAGAATACGTGTCCACTAAGATTAGAGCAGGCATTTTTCTGCTTCTTCCAAGGAAGACTGAGGAATCTTTAGGTAATTTCCTACATCACCGAAAGCACTCAGAGTTTAATGATATATTCTATTATATTTTTCTTTGGCTCCGTAGACAGCAGAGAAATGGACTGCAGGCAAGAACAGGCCACTTATAAAAGAACACAGGGAAAAAATTATGCACATTGAATTCATGATTACCCCAATAAGGAATAATTGTTAGTAAGAATTAAATAAAACTTTCAGCTATTCTACTGACAAATCTCTGCTGGCAACAAAGAACTTAGAATACAGAGATTCTGGAAGGATTCAGAGAAGACATCACCCTTTCTCCCTACTGTCAGCAGGAATGCCTCTGGCTCAGCAGAGGGGTTGTTTGTTCTGGGGATCGAACAACCCTAAGGAAGAGCCTTGCGAAGTTTCCTTCCAGGGGCTTGGTGAGGAAAGATTGTGGGGGACACTGAAAAGGACTTGGCCTACAGAAATCTGTGGACCCTTGGGGATTTGGTAGGGTCAACACTGGACCTGTGTATGTGAATGTGTGTGTGTGTGTGTGTGTGTGTGTGTGTGTGCACGCTCGCACGCGCGCTCGCGCGCTTTTCTAACTGGGCTTGGTCTCCTCAGCCTTCGGAAGAGAAGGCAGAACTGAAAAAGTGGGCTGAGTCCTTCCTCCTTCGGAGGCTGGGGGAAGATGAGGAAGCCAGGTCATAGGCAGGGTGTTCCCTGCTGCCTCTCTGTTTAGCACACCTTTAAACCACAAAAGCAGATGGGGATTCAGCTTCTATTCCTTCTGAGAGCTCCCTCACTTAGGATGTTTCAGCAGCCAAATTCCTAGAGATCACAAGGAAAGATAATCATACAGCTGAGGGGCCCAAACTGGCAGCAAAGGGAGAGCCGGCGGTGCGGGCACCAGGCAAAGCAGGACCTCTGCAGGAGACAGTGAGGACTCAGGCGACACAGTGATTTATAGCTACCCGGTGAGGGACAGCTATGGAGATTCTGGTTCAGCACAGGACGGCACCTTCTGAAAGTAAAACTAAGCGTTTGAAGCAGAACCTTTAGTAAATGAGTTAAAGTACACGATGACCGCTATGGGGGCTGATGTTAGGGTCCTAGAAGAATGAGTACAAGAGTATTATCTCGGAGTGCAGACCAAAACTGTGGCAGGAGAGAAAAATTAAAGGGAAAGGTATGGAACCTGGAGAACAGATTTCAGAACATAGTATCCAAATCACAAGAATTTCAGAAGGAGGAAGGAAAATGATGGAAGATATATAATAATTATATGAGCGACCAAAGACTGTTTCTCTGACATAAAAGATTGAGTTCTACAGAAAGAAAAATTGCACTAAGTTTCTGGGAATAGTAATAAGAAATACATATGGTAATAAGATGCCTGAGCTCTTAAGAATAAAGAGAAAAAGGATGATTTCTATTAATTTTATCTATCATCTGTATAGTAACTTGGTAGAGATAGGATGGAGAAACATTTTTATGAGCTGCGATATTTGAATATTCACTTAAATAATTTTCTGAACTATTTCTCTATATGCATTAGTCCCACAATTTCACAAGCAAATGTATTTATTTGCTAAAAACAGTGATTAATGAATATTATATGATAATAATCTAATTTGAAAATTTCTTACCAAAGAGACTTTAAAGTTCTACCTCATTGCACTGGCAGCAAAGTTTTTCTTGAATTTATAAGACATTCTTTTATTCTAATGCACTGAACAGTTTAATAAAAGGAAATGAAATGTCTCCAAAAAGTTTGACTATTTCACATACACAGCTTCCAATTTTTGTGGAGAAATTAAATCACTGTCCTAAGGGAACACTGCACATAGTGTTTATATGGGTTATTTCAGCCACTTGCCTCTTTAGAAAGGAAAGAGAACCTGAAATTATAGAGGCGATGGTTTTAAAAGCATAGACACGATGATAATGATAAGACCACTGGTGCTGTAAATGCATCCCTAATTCTTTCTTTCATGGGGCTATTTTTCATAATAGCAGGGAATCAAATACTTTTCATTGAATTCAAAAGGATTTGGTAAGTAAATGTCTGGCACAAAATAATATCTTAAAACCTATTAAAATTATAGTCAACAGAAATATGCTGTAAGCATAAAATTAATGCTATGAAAACATAACCTGTTATGCTCAAGGTGAACAGTTACTTCTACCCCCGCTTCTGTTTTCCATAAAGTATAACTTCAGTCACCACAGTAAAAATTCAACTTAGAGCTTTAGTCCTTCTTCTTCCCCTTCATCTACATGGATTTGGGAAAACAATCTTATTTCCCTGGACATCCCCCCTTTGTTTATAAAATGAGAACAATAAAAGTTTCTATGCTAGAATTATTAGCCACAGTGCCTGTATAGCAGTTAATATAAAACTTGGTACATTGTACGTGATGAAAAACTATTGATGTGACCATGACTAATATCATTGTTTTTTACACACATGGAGAAGAGACAAGACCAAGAAGTTTATTTTATTTTTTGTTTTTTATTAAACGTATTGGGGTGACATTGGTTGATAAGATTATATAGCTTTCCAGTGTACAATTCTATGATACATCATCTCTATATTGCAAAGGAATTTAGAAATAGACCCACTGGGTTCAGATTCTTCTCTGCTTCTCATTATCTTTGTGGTCTTGTGAAAATTAGTTTTTCTGTGTCTCTATGTCCTTATCAGTAGGTCCTGGACTAACGCCCCCCTCTCATGGCCCTGGTGCTGATTAAATGAGAGTCACGGGGGAGAGCACACCATCACCACCTGGCAAAGGGAAGAAACATGCTCTGTGCTTTATCCTTATTCCCCCCAGAAGTACTTAACAATACATGTACTGACATATTATGAAATTCATAGAAAACATTGGAATAGGTGGCATTCTTGGTAGGTATGTGTATATATATTCATGTATATACATTTGCATATAATTGTGTTTTGATTTAAGAACAAATTGCTTTGGGAAAACATACACTTATAAAAGAAAGTTCAAAGTCACAACATTATCAAAGGAAGTACTTTAGAAAAAGAATATGTATTTTAAATATATCCCCTGCTAGATGTCAACAGTTCCTATCACACATTTCAAGGTCAAAGATGGCATGTGGTCCCCTTTCTGATATTGCCAATCACCCTATTTTCTTTAATTTAACTGATTTCATAAATCCAAGGTGGGTCCCTTTAAACATATCACAAGGCAGCTCTCACCCTGTTTATCTCACAGGCATGTGGTAACTAGAGGAACTTTATATTTAACCCTTGGTGCTCAAATAAGCATTAAAATTTTATAAATTATCTAGAATATAGTATCTAATAAAGTGGATAATATTACTGATGCCAACATTTATTCTTGCACGTTTGTTACTCTTGTCATAAAATATTTACTTCTCTACCATGGATATAAAGCAATTTTACCGTGTAATTTGCCATGGAAAAGGCTTCCATGGCTCTTATAATACCTTTTCTTTTTTTAATTTTTATTTTGTTTAAACCTTATTTTAGGTCAGCAATCTAATCATGTTGTATGGAATAGTTATATCTTTGGTAGATAGAAAATTGAATAAGTTGGTAAGAAAAGGCCCATCAATGATGACAACAAAATTTGAAAGAAAATATCACCATGGCTCAATTTTGGGTTATTTGCTTGTACTGCCAACAAAATTCTTTAGCGTGCTGAGAAATAAACTGGACAAAATTGAACTAAATTAAAAGTGTCAAGAAGCCCACAGATACAGTTTTCATTAATATCATGTCAGAACTGGGAAGCCTCCTCAGGGAATTTTACACGTACCAGTTCTACCAGGAGGATTTGGAACAAAAAGGTTTTTTATGAGGTTGGATAACTGGGGGTTGAGAATGCGGCCTCCAGGGTAGGACTGCCTGGGTTCAAATCCCAGCACAGCTACTTCTGTCTAGTGGACAGTGAACAAATGTTCTGCACCTGTTTTCTCATCTGTTAAGTTCAGATAATAATAGTAGATTCCTTGCAGAGTTGTTATGAAGACCATGTGATTAATACATCTACCGTGCTTACCACATGGTGTTTTATAACCTTTGATTATTCAGATACTAGTGTTATTAGTACTATCTGCCAATAAAAACACGGAATTCGCACATGTGTATCACTCCAACAGGTAGAAACATCAAGTTAAAAAAAAACACACTAATTTATTATCAGCAACTTGTGTTTCATTCTGGCTCTATCATTTAGTGGGTATGTGACTTTGGACATGTCACTTAATCCCTCCTTCAGTGTTGATGTCTAAATCCTCCATTGAAAAATGAGACTAATGCCTAATTTTCTTGAAAATCAAATGCAATTTTACAAAAGAAATAAATACTGCTATTGAAATGTTATATTCATGCAAAAACAGTAGTGATGATAAGAGAAAGTATAACAGTAAAAATACCTTGTAAGAGTAAGGCTAGTAATTTATGCTACTTACAGAGATAAAAGCAAAGCACAGAAATGTAAAGAAAGAAAAGCCAGTATTTCAGAAATCATGGTAGCATTTCCAAAGTATTAAAAAATTTCCATACACTTTCTTTCACGTATTTTAAACATTTGCATAAAGGGTACCACCCTGCACTTGACCTTTTACAAGCTTCTTTACCCTCAACATGACATTTTTTGAGATTTATTCAACTTGATACATTCAGGGCTAGTTCATTTATTTTAAATTGTAAATAGGATTCCATTGTATTAATATAACCACTTTATTTATTTTTGACCTTGCCAAGAGACAGAATTCATTTTGTTATTACAGATTGTACTTCAGTGAATATACTGATCCAAGTACCTTCTGCACATCTGTAAGAATTGTATTACAAGTAAATTCCTGGGAATAGAAGGGCTGAACTGCGGGGTCTACGTTTGCATTCTTTTATTAGATTTTACCAGATTATTCTCTGAAGTGGTCATATGACTAACCGAGACAGAAATATTTTTGACCATATTAAGACAAGCAGAAATATTCTAATGCTTCATGATTTTTTCTGTATATGTATCTTTAAGTGATGGGTCATTATCCACCACACAAACATACTACGCTCGGTCCCCTTCACTGTCCATTTGAATGTTGAATGTTGTAGAACATGCGGTGTTGCTGTAGCTCTGCTTGTTAGCATTGTTTTGACTGTGGAGCAAGTGTAATATTTTGTGATTATTTTGAGTACATGTGACCCTCGGTATGATATGCATCATTAACCCCTCGGGGACACAATTTCCTACTCCGTTTTATGACAAACCAGCATTAACTTGCATCATTTCACTTTATGATGCCTCTTATTAAAGAATCCTAATCACCTGTAAATGTGATGAATTTATGCAGCTAGGAAATGTCTAGTGAATATAAAAATGCAAAAGAGGTAAAGAAAATCACAAGTTAAAAATTCAAAGAGAAAACAAAATCAGTGAGAGGGATGAATGGGTGGATAAACAGACGCAGAGCAGACGTGTATCAAACGAGCAAAGTAAAATGTTAAAGGTGGAGTGCAGATGGTTGCCTTAGGGGTAGTTACCCCAAGTTCTTTCAATTTTTCTGTGTTTGAATATTTTTTGAATAAAATGTTGGGGAAAAATAAAAAGGTATTTGTCCAAAAAAATCTGTGAAGAGCACATGTGCCAGCCAGTAAAGCAGATAAAACTCGAACTAAAGGAACTGCAATAATGAAACCCAATTTAAGGAGAATCCAAAGAAGCCATGTTATTTTTCCTTCTTTCATAGGTAAACCCACTTCTATCTTCCCTTCCACCTCAATTCTACCACTGCCATTTTACTGGACTTGTTTTATACCCGTCTGTTATTCTTCTGTGTATTCACCCTGCAAACATGTGCCAGCGACTTCGGTTGGCCAACCTGATAAGACTGTGAAGCTTAGCAGGACGGACACCATTTGAGCGTGTAGTTGGAGATCGAAACCATCCA
Organism: Mormoops blainvillei; assembly: GCA_004026545.1. NCBI lineage: Eukaryota > Metazoa > Chordata > Mammalia > Chiroptera > Mormoopidae > Mormoops > Mormoops blainvillei. The sequence goes on from PVJD01000667.1 coordinate 316,913, forward strand.
ACACGTAAATCTTATATATATAACAAACAATTGTATCCTTTAAAGCAAATCACATGCATCTTTCTTTGTTAATCACTTTTACAAGAATAGAGAAACAATGAGGGTTTGTTCTGTCTCTAGGAATGTTATTTTAAAAGTATAAATATGGGCCAATTTTTTTTGTTACTTAGAAAAAATTATGACTATCGATTAAATAAATACCCTCAACTCTAACCACTTAAAAAAAGTCCTACTTCCTGGGTCAAGTGCTCCCAAAGAAATGGGAAGGCAGTAACACCATCAGAGAATGGCAAGAAAGACCCACCTGGCCCTTCTCCCTCAAGGTCATTTTTCCGGAAACTAGATCTTTTATTTTCTTTGGCTTATTTAAAACTTACCATATTTTGGTAAGTTGGAACCAATTATTGGTTATACTGATTTATTTCTCCTTGGGAGTCACATTCAAAATACTAGATGTAGTTGTAGCCAAGTCCAGCTAAGGCTACAAAGTTATATCTAATGCATCTCTAATATAAGCCAGAATGCACTGAACATCTAAACTTAAACAGATCCAGCATGACTTCATCTTACTTTTACAGGAGCCGGCATAAAATTAACAACATTCTGCACAAAACTTTATAAAATAAACATATGCAATTATTTTAATATGTGCTTGCACTAAAGAAAGGAAAAATAAATGATTTGATTCTAAAGTTATTTCATGTCTTTTAAAATATATTATTAAAATACCATTTATATTTGAAGACCCACTTAATATCCAAGCATCCTTACACTTATTATTAAGTTGGAAATGTGAATTGCTCCAGTCATTTAAGAGAATAACTTGGTGATGTTTATGAAATGCTACAAAATAGTCATAAACTTTAACCCACTAGTTTCACTTCTGGGAATTTACCCTAATGAAATAATGAGATGTTTAGGCCAAGAATTGTGTTCAGAACTCTTCATTCATAGATAAAATAGATGGGAAGAAGTTATCAAAGGAATAACACAAGACTATTTTCCAGGACAGAAAGTAAACTCAAATGGTCAAATTGAAAAGAATGCTAAGCAGAATGAATAACAATTACTCAAACTTAGACGTGTAATAAATTTTCAAAGCTTCATGAATAAAAATAAAATCCAAACAAGCTTTCAAAGAGGAAAATGCTGTCACCTTCAAAGGAATGGGAGTTAGGCCAGGTTCACACTCACTAGAAAACAGTGAGTGCTTAAAAAGAATAGAACGGTCTTTTGAAAATTCTGAGGCCATGTAACTCTCAACCCACAGTTATATTTAAAGCTGGATTTTTACTTAAATGGGGGTGTAACAGGGAGAGACTATAGACAAATACCTGTGTCTGCTTTCTGGCTCTCACACCCGGGAGTACCCCTTCGACAGAGTAGAAAATCACGCTTTGACTTTAAACTCAAAATAATTACTAAAACTCAGAAATGTCTGATTTTATGCGAAAATGCCCAGGTTAACCTTTCTACCATCACAGACAACAGAAATTCAATAAATTCAATTACTTTTTTAAAAAGATTTTTTTTCTTTTTGCACCTCGGTATGTGGCTTGTGAAATTCATAACTAGTCACATGACCATTGCTAATAACGATTATGTCTAAATGCTTCACTATCTTCCAGATGCTTTGCTAAATCCTCTACATATATAATCATTTAAAATCCTCAGGCGTTTTATGAGGCTTGGGTGTTAACTCCATTTTATGAATGACAAACTAAGGTTCAGGGAAATTAAGTAACTTTCCCAAAGTCACATGTTTAGCAAGTGATCAAATTGGAACCCTGACCAGGTTTTTGTGAGTTCCCTTATTTGAGTCCAGAATTGGAGCACATTCCCTGAAGTGGCTACTCGTGGTTCATCCTAAACCCCATCTAACCCTGGGCCGTTTTCCTCTTGTACCTGGGCAATACCATAAGCATCTCACAGGATTGGCATGTCAATGAAAACGTGCCAGGAAATCTATCGTACTGTCTCAAAGGGCAACCTGATTAAGAATAAAGAACGGTCCTATACGGTGCTCACGACCCAAGTAAGTCGATTGCCAATGTTATTTATTGTACATTGGGATTGTATTCTATTGGGTTCCTTGAAATTACCCACACTACAAATCAGAGCTACAAAGAACGGCACTTAATAAACTTGGAGAAACAACAGGTTGATTAATCTGATTTGGATGGGTTGAATAGTTTTGTCTTCTTGTTGTTTTAGTGCCGCAAATACTAGGCACATTTAATTTACAGTAAAGGGCAGCAGGGAAGCGAGGGGAGGTGGGAAAAGGGCAAAATGCCCTTAGGTTTCTGGAGGTATTTTGCCCTAGGAATGAATGGCTGGCATGGTGTGGCTTTGCTGAACAAAAGAGAAGGTAGTGGGGTTGGCAGAGGCTCACGGTTTCGTCAGCTCTGGCTGTGCAGTTGTCTTTTAAAATGATGAGCTATTGAAAGCATGATATTTAGAAATCGTACAGCACTGTCCCGCTCCCCCTCACCCAAAGAACTCAAAAGCTTTTGGACATGAAACCGAGTTCCAGTGTCAACTTTTTTGAACAAACAGTTATCCAGTCTCAAGGACGGTCTTGAAATTATCTTAAAACTCCAGATCATTCCATGGAGTTAGTGGGAAAGTCTACACATGTAAACATCATCGGTCTTGGCATTCCAATAAAGTCTGGGGTGGGTATGCAGACACTCATGTAGGGTAGTCACTCCATAATTTATGTGTGTTTCTCCATCTGCAGCTGACCTAACATGATCCTACAGGGACGCGGTATGATAGTCCTGCAGATACACACAGGATCTAATCCAACCCCTTTATTGTACTTTGTCTTTAATTTTTACTTTTAGCAACTTAAGCATTGATTAAAAACTCACCTAACTGGGTAAAACATTCAGTGCAGAAGTCATTACTTGCCCCTCTCTTCACAGTCCCAGGTGGCTATTCCACAGCAATTCATTACTTTAAGCTTAAATTTCGACTCTTTAATAATCTGATTTTAAAGTTAGTATTGTTACTATTATTATTATTATTATTATTATTGCTATTATTATTGACTTCCACAGAGACTGAACTTTCTACTGTGGAAGATTAAAATGTAGGATTTTTATTTCCTCACAACACTCGCTATTTTTTCTTTGAATGGTTATTCACAGTTACATTCATAACAGCATCTTTAGTGATTCTTTACCTGTTTTGTTTTTTAATTAGAGGCCCCAGGTTGAGAACAAGAAATGACAGGTTCCTATAGGCGAAAGTGCACCTGCTCTCAAGGCTTTGTAGTCTCATAGCACATCTCAGGTGGACATCACCACGGCCTAACACCTCCCATGAGAACATGGGCTCCTTGGCATATGCTACTGTTCTTGGGATGATCTAACACCTTGGGAACCTGGTTGTGTGGCCTTCCTCTGTCACCCTCCTCCACATACAATGGGAACTTATACAACAAAAAGAAGAGACTGAGGAGTGAGGCAGTGGCTCCTGACCCAAGTCAACTGTAGGCAACTTCAGGAGAAACAAAGAGTATGAAGGAAGTCCAGGGGACTAGAAAAGTGTGTGGGAAAAAGTTCTTATAAAAGTTTTCTGTGTATTTTCTGGACTTGGAAGGCACAAAAACTCATGTGTGATCTCATCAGGAAAAGCCTCCCTCCTGAGCAAACTCTGAAAGTGCAGGACACTGCCTCACGTCCCCCTCTTTTCACTGCCACTACCTTCTGCAGGGGCTCGCCGGAAAAGGTTCCCCGGGAGGTCTGGCTGACATGGGGGCGCTCTGCTTAGTTCTTCCTTCGAAAGGGAATCTGCTGCAAGGAGCCTGCAGCTATGGCTGTTCTGAGAATCAGACTCACGTTCCAGTATCTGTCACTCATTTCCAGAGAAGCCCCAGCCAATGGCTGGGCAATAGCAGTACAAGGGCTCTCCATTTCTGACCAGCAGGAGATTTCTCTGTGGGCAACAGGCACCAGGAAACCCCACCGAGCTGGGCAAAGCTTTCTCAGACTGTACCAAGGTCTCGGGTTCTTCCTACAAAATTCCGTGTCCTCCCCCCTTTCCTATCACGGGTGTCAGAGCCGCATGGTAGTCTGAGGGCTCTACCTACTTACTCCAGCTTCCCAACCCCAATACATCTCTTGCCTATTTTCCTTTGTCCTGGTATCTTCTTCCCTGAAGGCTCAACCAACACAGGAGGCGGACTTGTTGAGACTTTGAACAGATCGAAATGTTTTTACTCCATTATTTCAATGGAATAATGGTTTGGTTAATTATGAAAGTACAGGTTGAAAATCATTTTGCCTCAGAATTTCTATGCCATGGATTCATCATCTTCTACCCTCCAGCTTCCATTGGAAGGTTAGTGGAATTCTGACTCTTGATCCATTGTATGTGAGCTGATTCTTTCTGCCTTATAGAGCTATGAATACTGTTGTTCCTCTAAATTTGAAAACTCCTTTCCTTCAGTCCTGAGAAATTGTAGGAATGAGAATTCTATTACTCACATATTGAACTTCCTTGACTGTCATATATTTTTCTTGTTTCCTTTCCTTTCTTTTTTTTCCCTTTTCTATGTCTTCTACTTTTGTACAATGTTTACAAAAGTGTTCTTGGATGGATCTCCCAACACTGTTATTGATTCTTTTAAAATGAAATTTCAAAGTGCACCCACTCACTTTCTGTCCTCAGTTTGTCAATGTTCCCTTCTAAACATCCTGTTCCTGTTTCAATAATTTGATATCTGCTCATATCTATTTGGAGATATTAGTTTTACTCTGTAATTTAACATTTAAATTCCTTTTTACATCTCCGTGTCATTTAGTGTTATTCAGATTAATAGAGATTTATCTGAACAAGAACATATTTACTGCTAAATTTATTCTTTTTAAAAATAAAATGCTGATTAAATTATAAACTTTTTATTTGTCTTTGGGTTTATTTTAATTAAATTTAATGAGGCACAGAATTAGCCAGTGAGAAAGCTGAGAAAAATTATAAAAGAATTATTGATAGATCTTGTGTTTATAAAAACTTAGGGCTATAATAATTTTTCTTTGTTTTTTATTTAAAGAAAGTATGTAAGTATCTGTAATTTTAATTTTAGAATAATCTAAATAATCTATGAAAATTGCTATACCAAATTTGGAGCCCCTGCTTTTAGAGAAAAGGAACATTTCCCATCATTCTAATTGTGTCATTTTAACGGTCTTTTAAATAGCATATGATTGTATCACTATTACTTATTGAATCTATGGTCCTCTGTCTTTGAATGAGCAAGTCTGATTAGCGTGCTTTTATTTGCTTGTAGTGAATTAAAGCGCACTATATAGGCATGGGAAAAAGTGGGTTTACAGTTTTGAGTATGTAAAACCCAGTTTATTCTTGTTTTATTATTTATTAATTATTGTATTATTATCTATATGAATAACTGTGAACCTACTTCTGCTCATCCCTCTATATGGGCTCTTTGATTTGTATTTCTTTTACAAAGCCTTCTTATTGTCATTGCTTTTGTTGGTATTGTTTTGCCTTTGGTTATACTGATGGAGTTTTTGTCATTAAATTTATTTCCGCTAGGCTTTGAAAGATAAATATTTTATTTCTATTCATCTAGTGATTGCATCTTAAGTTTTAAATAATGCATTGAATCAAACATTTTTATCAACATGTAGCTAAAATCTCACTTCTATCCTAAGATAATAAATAAATATGCATTCCATTATTTTTAAACCAAGATGTTCACTGAAAACTTTTTTTTAAAGATTATTTATTTATTTATTTTTAAAGAGAGGAGAAAGGAGGGAGAGGGGGAGAGAAACATCAATGTGTGGTCACCTCTCACGTGCCCCCTACTGGGGACCTGGCCTGCAACCCAGCCATGTGCCCTGACTGGGAATCGAACAGGCGCAGGCCTGTGCTCAGTCCACTGGGCCACACCAGCCAGGGTGAAAACTTTTAACATAATAAAGGAAAATATAAACAACTTACATTTGTAACAGTATTAAAGTTTCCTAAACAAATATTTGCTCCGATTAAAATAAGTTTAAATAAATATTCATACATTTCTATGATAGGTATAACCAGAACATCACAATAATTTTCTATAATAATAGTGGGAGATCTCTTCCAAGAAAATATTTAGTGGGAGATTCAGGACACAAACTGGCACATATTATTTAATTCCAAATATGTGTGTATGTGCCTATAAATTTCATACCAAATACTTCCTTATGAGTAAAAAAATTGAACTGAATATACCAAATGTAATAGTTATCCTTCTTTGGTGAGATTTTTTTCTCTTTGCATAGTTTTCAACTTCTCACATTGACCACACATGACTTTCATAAATAGAAAAAATGATGACTGCGATTTGGGGAAAGACTAAGTTAAGCGAAAGTAGTGGGACAGCTACCTACTGCAATTGCTCTCGTTCTGTCCACACAGGAACCATTTAGCCAAAAATGACTGGTGCCTGTCTAATAATTTGGACAATACTCGTAAATCTTCTGCTTTATGGTGTCTTTATTAAGGATTCAAGATATTTCAAGTAAGGTCGACCACCATAGTGCGACGAGAGAGGCAGTGGACCATGGTGGAGTCAGGCAGGTGTAAGTTAAAACTAAACCTGGTGTTCTCACCGAGAGTATTGATGAACTTGGCAAGACCCTTAACCCCTCTGAATGTCAACTTCCTCATCTGTAAAATAGAGAAGTGATGTCTATCTTGTAAACTTTTTAGAAAAAATAAAATATAAAATAACATTTGTATAAATAATAGTTCATTATCTGGCATTAATTGAATAGTTTCAATTAATGGTAATGTGAAAATAAGTTCCTGTTATCATTCTTTCTAACATAGAGTTAGCTTGCTACCATGTGGCCAATTCTGCTAAAAAGGAGAGGTGTAAGTAAAAATCCAAATGATTGTCATCATAGTAACAATAATAATAATAATGTTAACTTTTGTTGGGGTTTTTGGCTGAATGCTTCTCTATATTGAAATGTTCTAGAAACAGCACAGGGAGTCATCACTGGGTTCGTAAAGTCACTAGACAAAAATAGATAGTTAATAATCTGAAACTAGACGGTTATAATAAAAAAAAAATTCTGGTATTGTCAATTTATTTGAATAAAGAATTCAGTTATACCGCCTAAGGAAAAGCAAGAGAGCTTTTAGAATATTAGTAGCTCAAATCTCATGTGATACAGTGGAAATAAAACACATGTGTAACCACTAATTGGAAGTTACTTCAGCCAGGGTGCTTGAAGGGCTTCAATGATTACAGCGCTATACTGTAAGCGATCACTCAGCGTGAGGAGGAGGAAGCCACACGTTGCTGCGTGCTGGGCAGAGACGCAGCTGGGAGCTGAGGGCGTGAGATACAGCTTGTCGGTTGCTCAACATTTTGATTCTATCTACATTCTTCCTAATGTCTTATCCAATGGTAACAGACTACATATTACTTTGTTATCTCTTCTTTTGTACATGAGAGAAGTAAATATTTTTGGAGATGATTTCGGAAACCAAAAATATAACCTATTAAGAAAAAGATTTTCATAGCAGTGAAATAAATAATGTACACATAATGGAAAGAAAGCAGAGTAATATTTATTTAAAAAAGACAAAGAAAGAAAACTTTTTAACAGCATGAACCGGACACTAATCTCCATTTTACAGATGGGAAGAATCTCAGAAAACGGTAACTTATTTTATTCAAAGTTCTGTATCTACCTAGTGGCAGAGAGAGAATTCCAACCTATACTACAAAGGATCTGCCTCACTCTTTTCACAGCTAAAGTATATAACGCCCAGATTCTTCCTATTTGAATTGCTGACAGTTTCGACCACATGGCTCCACATTGACAAATATGGGAGACAGAAGATAATCAGATATAGTCAGCAGTTTTCCAGTCTGCTTAACCTGTCAACTGTTTTTGCAATATTTACTATGTCCCTAAATATCTTTGATATTGGTATTATTAAGTATCTCAAAAATTAAATTGCAAGAAAGCTAAGGTACCCCACAAGCCCAATAAACCATAGCTCCTATATCATTGCCCACACAATCTTCATAAACTGTTCCAAGCAGAAAGCAAATTCATGTAGAATATCACAAGAAAAATAATTTGCAACCTTGTGGGATTTCCTCGGAATTCAATGACTCATCCGTGGCCACGCACATGGGCCGCCTGTGCTTGCTGTGAATAATACCTCAACAAGGCAGGGAAAGATCCAGAAGTTCTGATGATACCTCTAATTCTTTTTTCTAGATAATGGATATTATCTCATGAGAAAAAAATGAAAAGAAAAGCACGTGGTGGCCTTTAAAATCCAAACCGAAACCGAATTCACTTTAATGAGCTCTAGCTGTGTGCCTGAGGACAGTCAAAATACATGACTCTTCTCAAATTCTCTTGAATTGATGCTTTTCTTATTTATACAACATCCCATCTCTCTTTTTCCTCACTTTAAGCCCCTGAAACACAAATGTGATGATTCAAAGAGACTTGCTAGATCTCGGAGTTCAAGAGAAAATAATATAAGCCACTGCTATTTGGGTTTTATCTTACCTGAAGTGGATCACAGCAGTGAAAGGCGTGATTTCCGGCGTCAAACGGTCTCTGAATACCATTCCGCAATTTACTAGCGGCATGGCCTTAGGCAAGTTACTTATTCTCACGTTTGTTTTTATTTTTTCTGATCTGTAAAATGGAAATAATAATATTGTGAAGATCGAAAAGAGAAAGTTAATATTGTGTATGTTTAAACATTTAGACTTTTATTTTGTACTACGACAGTATGGTTGATGTCATATCAACACCCTTGCTGAGAGCAACTACAAAAGTTGGGTAAAATTTGTGGAAAAGCTATTGCGCTGTGTCAGAAGGCAGTAATGGGAGTTGGGACTTGAGAGACCAAGGTCCCACATAAAAGGGAAGCTCAGTTGAGTGAAGAAGGCCTTCGGCACAGCTTTGAACATCAGCATTTGCTGATTCACAGCACAGGACACAGGAATCGAAAAGAAAGCTCTTTATTGGAGTGCGTGGAGGCAAATATTGGAGTGCAGAGCTTCCAACACAGACAGGACTGAAAGGTCAAGATCACAGCAGGATGGGAAAACACAGAGAAGTGAGCAACTGTTCTAAAATCAACTTTCCCTTCAAGTATTTGGAAACTCCTAAGATGTACATGTAAGAAGAAATGAAGAAAACTCATAGGAGAAATATTCAGAAAAGATGCCAAAAGCTAAGTGACTAAGTAAGCAGAGTTTTAAGTCTTAATTGTGCTAGGAAAACAAACGTTAGAGTTTAGGGCCGCCAGCAAGGAGGGTTTCAGGATTTCAAACGAGACTTCCAAAGGGCTACACTAATAATATGGGCAAACCAGAAATAGCAAATTTCAACTAGTTCGCAGTTATATGCCTATACTCTATTTATATGTTAGGAAAAGGCATATTTATTTATTTCTTTATTTATTTATATATTAGAAAAAAAACATTTCTAATATTTATATATAAGAAAAAATGGTATTCAAACAGAGATAGTCCCCTGAGGAAGAAAATACCTTCCAGGTCAGGGACAAGTTTTCACGTACAGTGCTCAGGATTAGATTTTTTAAAAATAATAGTCATGCCAGGAAATACAAACAAAAAACTAAACACCGATGAAAAGAATTATAGATGTTAGAAACATCTTGTAAGTGATCTACATATTGCAATGATCAGATATGGACTTTAAAATATAGGCAAGGGATATTTTTAAAAATAAATAAATGCAGAGAATATTGCCTCAAGGCTAGACATTATTTTACAAAGTGGAATTCCTGAAACTAAAGAATACAAGAATGAATTAAGAATTTAATAGATCGTTTTAATAAGATAACGGGTAGGGCCAGAGACAGAATTAGCAAAATAAAGAGCATAAATATTTGTTTGGGCTGCCATAACACAGTACCACAGACAGGGTGGCTCAAGCAGCAGGAATTTATTTTCTCACAGTTCTGGAGGCTGGAATTCCAAGACCAAAGCGCCGGCAGGGGCAGGTTCTGATGGCAGCCCGCTTCCGGGTTTCAAAGTGCTTTCTCCTGGCTATGTCCTCACGTGGTGGGAGGTGAGCAATCTCAGTGGGGTTCCTAATAAGCCACTAATCCCATTCACAAGGGCTTCACTCTCATGGCATAAGAACCTCCCCAAAGCCCCAGTTCCGAATATCATCTCTTTGGAGGTCAGAGCTTCAACATATGAATTTAGGGGTAGGGCGGCACAAACATTCAGATCGTAACAATGGATATTTTCATGAAAGTCAGACCCTTAGCATTCATTCCGTGACCACTATATTATGTTTAGGGAAAAATAGCATCTCATTAAGCATGGAGCATAAATGTCACACAACTGCTCTTTTGCCCAGGGTGTTGGATTCAATTTTGGCATCGACTGTGACACCAGCTGCTCTCTTCGGAGCCACGAGGGGCAGCTGCTCACGCAGCACAACCTGAGCTCACTCTGAAAGCTGCAGCATTTCCGTGGGTGGCTGCTATGGGCACAGCGTTCACAAGTGCAGTCTGGCTACCAACCCTTGAAAGTGCTTTCCGCTGACATTTCCAGAAAGGAGAGTGTCAGCTACCAATATAAAATAAATGGAGCCTGAGATGAAAATTCACGAAGCAGGAGTCACAAAAGGTTTGCATGAGAAAAGGTAGTCATTTAGGGAACAGAGAGCACGGTATCAGGACATAGCCAAAGTCAAAGCCAAGGGATGACAGTATCGTGACACGAAAATTCCGTGCCCGGCTTGCCACTGGGGGAGAGATAAAGTTGGAACGGGTGAGCAGCTGAGAAAACGAGGGAGGGCTGTGTTAAGTGTTAGTGCCGCCATTTTTTTTTGTTGTTGTAAAAATGTGAAAATGTGACCCTGCCCTCCTCCCTGGATTTGTATAACGTGGGAACAGCAGTGGGTAAGAAGTGTCCAGAGCTGATACTCAGGCACTGGCAGGGTGTTTGTGCCGTGATCCATCCGCCTGTTCTCACGCAGGCGCGGAGTGGGCAGCACGCGAGCATGGGCGTTTGGTCTGGAGAGGGTGTGCGGCCCTCCGCCCCGCCCCCCCATCACCAGTTGTCTGGTCAGCTGGAGTTGCCGTAACAAAACACCACGATCTGCGCGACTTAAACCACAGACATTTATTTTCTCACAGCTCTGGAGTCTGGAAAGACCAAGAGCAAGGTTCGGACAGACTTTCTTTTCCAATGAGCCTCTTTTCCTGGCTTGCGTGTAGCCACTGTTTGACGATGTCTTCACATGACAGAGAGGAAGCTCTGGTGACTTTCGCTGTTCTAAGGACATCCGTCTCCTAGATCAGGGTTCCACACGTATGACCTCACTGAACCTTAATCCACTCCATAAAGACCTCATCTTCAATACAATCACATAGGGGATTAGGGCTTCAAAGTATGAATTTGGGAGGTGACACAGTTCTGTCCAGAGCACCAACTAACCACAGGAAATCATTTATCTAAACCAGTGCACATAACACCTGGGTAAGCAATTTCCTGTATTGCACCTGTCTGCTTGGAAGAGCTACAGTGGATGACAATTCTCTAGCGGTGACACTGATCATCAGAGTCACCAAGGAGAGTTTATGTGCTTATGTGAAATGATGCTCTGAGTCCATACTCGGAGGTATGTGTCCTGATTTGACACATCTAGGTTGGAGGCCAGGTACCTGCTTTTAGTGGGGTTTTGTTTGTTTGTTTTGTTTTATTATGAAGTGCATCAGGATATTCTAATGGAGTTGGTTCACGGATCCCATTTTGAGAAAAGATTCTTTAAATAGGTTGAAAGTCTAAAAACTATTCATATTACAAGCATTTTCATTAAGATTTAGTTGCCCACAGTAAGTATAAGAAAATAAGCTTTCTCCACTAATTGTTTAGGTTAAGCAATTAATCTGAAAGGAAGTGGATTTGATTGATTTACCAGATGCAATCATGAGCTGTGCTAACAAATTGCATGAAATATGTGTGGCGTGTTGAGCAGCTGAGGCTCCAGTCAAGCCTCTGATTCCAAATGGGTGGAAATTCTTAGACAAAGGCTGAGAAGACTAAAGAAGAATTCCTTACCGCCCGTGGCAGCCTCCCTCACCAGCTAGGCTCTGGCTTCATTTACAGGTGGGATGTACACTAAGCCCTCACTTAACTTCATCGATAGGTTCTGCAACTATAAGCAAAACGAAGATAACAAAACCAATTTTACCATAGGGTGATTGATATAAACAAGAATTAAGGTCCTAAGGCATCTTACCCATGTTATAATGAAATAACATTTAACAAAATAAAGTTACTTTGGGGCCTGCTCTAACGGCGGGGCATTGGAGGATGAGACAAATACGTCCGTGCTTCTGGGAGTTGAGGAGAGGAAGTGCGTGGGCTCCTGTGTGTGTCTGTTCAGTGGCACTGGTGCAGTTTCAGGAAAGCAATATCGGCAACCGCATTGCCTCCAGCAGAGACACAAGTGAGAGCTGGACTCCAGCCCAGGAGTGGTACCAGCTTCTGCCTCTCTGGATAAGCCCCTACCCTCTTGGGCTCCTCTAGTGGCCTCTCTGCCACGTTCACTCCTCCAGCCCTTCAGACACTTGCGTTAGCAGTTACCTGCGTTACATCTCTTTCTGCTGGAAAGACGTGGAGTAGTTCCCTCTCCTCCTACCTGGATACTCTTACAATTGGTACATTACCAAACAACTCCAAGCAATTTTTTTTTCTCAGCATTCTGCTCTATACCTTTAAGAAAAACCAGGAAAACAGAAGTGACATACAAGAAAAAAAATATGGTTTTACTTTGTTTTGAAAATAATAATGCCATGGAGTCATCATTTTGCAGCTTATAAATTATTTCCAGAGATTGTCTTATTCATTCCTCTTATTAACACTGCAGTTTAGATTTTTAAAATCACCATTTGCTTCATAGAAGATGGAGAGTGTATGTTATTTGCCCAAGGTTATATAAAAATGGCAGAAATTCTACGGGAACTCAAATCTTTTGACTTTAAGAACATAACCCTTTGTCTTAAAATTCCATCACCAATTTAAGAAAATCACATTTGAAAAATAAATCTTTAGGTTTTATTAATTTTGTTGATGAAAAAGAAGAAAATCCATATGCCAGTCCCTAAAAAAATGCACATGCTCCTTTTATACAGACTGTTTCAGAATTCTACCGTTTGGGCATATTCAAGAACAAAGTCTTCATCTGGGTGTTAGCATCTTCTTAAGATAGATGGATATAACTATGATAGAAAAGATTCTTCTGTTCGTTGCCTCTAGTCAGTGAATCTTAATTGTTCACCTCAATGGTGTGTTGTTGGAAAAAAAATGTAATTATTTGGTATAATAAGAGGTGGCATGTGGTCTCCACAGATAGTGTCCTGAGCATGCAGATTTTTTTTACACGAGATCACGCTTATACATTGTGACAGGTTACACCATTTCCCAAGATGATGTGCCATCTGGCTGAGGAGAGAAAACAAGTATGGGCTCTGTTGTTGCTTAAATATTATGTTGTTTTCAAGCTGAGATTCAATAAATATGTTCCAGATCATACCAGAGACTTAGAGGTCCTTTTAAGTTATAATCTTTATTTCGATTTTTGGTCATGGAAAGACATAAAAATCAGTGATTACATTGTCCTAAAATTACTAAACAGTCATTTTATTTTTAAACCATAATAATAATGACTTAGAAAATAAAGACATAAAAGCTTAAAGGGAAATGTTCTTGATTTTGGTTTTGATCACTGTAGCTTCACAAGACCTCTTGCATTTTATTAAGACATATAAAAATGTTTCTGCATGAATTGTTACTACAGATAAATATCTCTTGTAAATTCTTTAGCGAGGCATCAATTTTTTTACAAGAACCCCAACTTGTGGTTATTTCCTATAGACACCCTATCAGGAACGGCTTATAAGGTGTTTTAGAAAATTTTCTATTAGTGAAAAGCCCAGTAGAATTAAGAAAATAATATTTCACTTAGTTGTCGTTGTAAAAGTGTTGTTATTTGTTATTCCTGAATTGTTTCTGTTTTTGATTTCCAAGATTGAAACCACATGAAAGTTCAAAAGCTTATTGAGGAGAGAAAATCACAGGGATTTGAAAAGATTTTTTCAACTGGAGTTAGTTTGTAAGACAGGCGTTGAAGTTTAGACCTACTTTAAGCATAAAGACATGGAAAAACTGGAAGAAAGGAATGTACTAGGTCAATAAAATTAACAGACTGAGATATTTACTTCATTTTTTTCTTTAGTATTCTAAAGGGAGCACATTAGTTATGGACTTCTTGGGGGTGTAAAGTTACTGCCTATTGACATTTAAGAGGTTCCTAGAACCTACGCTTGGCAGTGCCCTGCTGGCTTTTGGGAACAGAAGGGAGGTGGTTCAGAGTGGTAGTTGAGAAGGTGGGTGGAGGAGTCAGATCACCCCACTAGCTGTAAATGACTCTCACTCTCGGTCATTCTTTGAGCTTGTGCAAATTAGTTACCTATGCCACAGCTCAGATTTTCTGTTGATCACCTTGTTTGGGTCCGTGCTTTAGGATGTGGCAAAGACCTAGGAAAACACTTGAAGCAGGAGGCTGCCACATTGCAAATGACCCGAGATAATTTACAAACACGACCGCACCAGGAGGCTGAACTCAACAGCCTCTCAACTCTGGTATTTCCTGCAATATGACATTGGTCCTATATTCAGACTGCACAAGACAGTACAGAGACTTAAAGCATTAACATTTTCTCAGTGACCAAATTGATGGTAGACATGCCAGGTCTATGATGTTTCCAAACTTGAAGCTGGGTTAGTTGTTGTATTTGCAAGCACTCTATTGTTATATTCAAACTATATAGATTTGTCCTTAGATATGGCTTCATGATGGAGCTAGCGAGAACATAGGTTTCCTTTCTTTTGGGTTTTTTTTTTTTTTTTTGGTTTCTACCAAGCACTGGTTTTATTTGCATGTTGTTTTTCATGTTATATTATTAACATGAAATGTGTTATTATTTTATACATGTTATATTATTAACATTTAGTGGGAGCTCAAGTAATGGTAATTGCACAGTTGAATATTTATGGCTTTCTTTTCCCACTTTACTAAATCCTAAAAGTACCCCTCACTGTATTGCAAATATTAAGTTTAAAAAAGGTCATTAGAGTAGACCCTAGTTCAGTATGACTGATATACTTATAAAAAGAGAAAATTTGTATAAAGAGATATGCATAGAGGAGAGACGATGGGGAGACGATGGGGAGAAAGACAATAATCTTCAAGTCAAAGGGAGAGGCCTTGGAACAGATTGTTCCTTCACAGTCTTTAGAAGAAATCAACCTTCCCAAGACCTTGATTTTGGTTGTCCAGCCTCCAACTGGGAGGAAATAAATTTCTGTTTCTTATGCCACCCAGTATGATGTACTTTGTTACAGCAACCTAGGGCTACTACTATAATTGGCAAATAATCCACCAGTATATAAATAGAATAATGCATTAGGATATAGTAGGATTTATCTCACAAATGAAAGATTGATTGAACATGACAAGCAATCAACATACTTCAGCATCTTAAGAAAATAAACGACAGTGACTATGAGGTTATTTAAATAGATGAAAAAGCTATTAGACAAAAATTAACATTCATTCATGATGGGAAAAGAAAACATTTCTTAGCAAATTAGGGAAGTACCTAAATCTTATAAAGGACATCTACCAACAATCTACAGCTAAAATCATTCTTAATGGTATTGAGTGAACTGTGTACCTCAGGGTAAGGACAAAGGCAACGATTCTACCTTGACCGTTATTAGTCAACATTGACTTCATTGAGGCCCGGGCCAAGACCACAAGTTAATGAAAAAAATCATAAAAGGAAAGAACACTTCCCAGTTGTTTGAAGGATGCCAGGATACCTTTAATATCAAAACTAAACAAGGACATTATGAAAAGAAAAAATTAAAGATTACTTTCTTTCACAAATATAGAGTCAAAAATTTTCAACAATACGTTAGTAAATTGGGTCCAACAAAGAACTCATTAGAGTTGCATGAGCACGTGTACACACAGATGATTACAGAAACGCAAGTCAAGCTTAACATCCAAAAATCAGTCCAAGTAATTCACTTCTGGGGGTTGGGGGTAGAGAAAAATAAACGATCATCTCAAATATGGGAGGAAAGTTATGTGGAAAAATACAACATATGTTAACACACAAACATAGAATGTATCAATGAACTAGGAATTTGAGGAAAGTTCCTTCTGATAAGGACATCCGAGAAGAACCAACAGCTGTCACCATTGTTTACAGATAAATATTGAATGCCTTTGACGTAAGATGAGAAACAAGTCAAGAATATTATCTCTCTGAATTATAGCAGGAATCTAAGAAAATACACTGATGCTAGAAAAATAAGGCATACATGTTGAGAAGAAACAGTTTATTCTCAATTGATATACATGCAGTGAATATTCAGAAGGAATCTAAAAATTGTTTTACTAAATGAGCTTAGCAAGTTTTTGGGTACAAGTTCAGTATACAAAAATCAATTGTATTTTTCTCTATACTTAAGAAATAACATTATATTAAAATATTATTAGTAATAGTACAAAAATTAAAAAGTTGGGAATAAATATAATGAAAAATATAATAGATTGGTATACTAAAACAAAAGCTGCAGAAACACTTAAAGAACTAAATAAGTAGACAGATATATCATGCTTCTGGGATAGAAAACTAGATAATGTGATATTGATTTCCTCAAAGTTCTAAGTTATATTTAAAATCCCAACATTTTTAGTAATAATTGACAGATAATTAAATGTATAACTGTAAAAGAATTAATATATGCTAAGCTACCTAACAAAAGGACAAAGCTAGAATTTAATCTATATTGTATGTACTGTAATTATCAATTTATATTTCTAGGAAATATAACAATTTCATTTCTAGGAAATTATCATGTAAATACATTTCTACATGAGCTCAATGTGCAACAGTATAAATTATGTTACTGTTTATAAAGTTCTTTCAAAATGCTTGAGTATACACCAGTGTATGTTTAAATAAATAATAGTTTATAATCATGTAATATATGAGCAATTAAGAAGAATGGTGCTGCTTCTTATGACAATAGGGAAGAGTCTCTATGACAATTCATTTAGTAAAGAAAATAAAATACAGAGCTGTGTGTGACGGAGGCTGCTACTTGGGATACATATGTTTAAACGGAAGCATACCTGTACCGACATACATACCACACATATAAATACATACACACTTGCAGCAATCCACCCTACACAGTAAGCTGGTTAAACACCACAAAGCTACACACAAATGGAACACACACACACACTCACGCACACTTTTGTATATGCTTAAAAATTTCTGAAAGGATTTTCAAAAGACTATCAACAATGGCAGCATGAGAGATTTTTTGTAGGATTATTTTTCATCATTATAAAAAATTTAAACCCAGATGACTATGAGGGTTCAAAAGGAAACAAAAGTCATCGTGAGGCCAAAACCAAAAAAAGTCACCAGTGACTTCTCTTTTTAGAAAGCTAGTACCTTCTCAACATTCTTCCTTGATTAAAAATATGGTGCATTCTGCTCGTAGAATTAATAGTTCTGTCAGTCTCCGGCTTATTTGGGGTGTTTCCTAAATAGCAAGTACAAAGTAATCAACTGAAAATTAAAGCTGAAAACTTGTAAATGATGCAGGATTTTCTGAATCAATGCAAGTCATAGTGAAGCCTGATTGGACGAACGGCAAAGTCATGAACAATTGAAGATTCAGCAAAGTTTGACTAGATAACCACTAGAGAAAGGAAGGAGATGGGAAATGCAATTATCAGTGCTTAAAAGTAAAACAATTTAAATATTAAAAGGTAGAGAGTAGTTTTATATAAGTAAAATCTACCCATGTGATGTTTTATTTTGGGGAGTAAGATGTGAAGTAAAAGACATCTCATTATATTTACATATAAAGTATAAATTACCTCAAAACTAAAAAATCAATACATGAGTTATTTGAAAAATTAATGCAATATTATGACCATAATTATATATATAATCGTATGTCTTATACAATGTTCACATAGGATGTACTAACACTAAAACTATTACTTATTGTTTATCTGACATTTGACTTTATCTGGGTGCCCTGTATTTATATTTGCTAAGTCTGGCAGCTTCAGTAATATGTTAGTTTTCAATTTTAATTAGATTTTGTTTTTTTCATTTTTCTAGTACTAATTATCTTAGGAAAATAGGAACTTTCTAAATTGTATTTAAAGGCTAGGAGAAAATATCATCAGCTTTTTTTCATATTTTCCTATATTCTCCAAAGTTTCTACAAAGAATAGGTATTACACTTAAATTCAGAAAAATGGTGCCTCAAAACAAAATAACAAAACAACACAGTAGACTCCAGAAATGCCTGGAGTCTAAAAGGAATTAGTCAAATTATAAAGACAATATGTCTAAAGAGAAAGGAAAAAAGCTGGGGGTCGGGGGTGGGACAAAAAGCAAATATATATATTTTTTCTTTTATTAAATTTTTGTTGTGGTTTCAGCAAGTGTTTTGCTCTGAACTCTCTGTAAGTTTATAAAATGTGTCTGTGCTTTCACACCCTCATAAAGTGAGAAACAGAACCGAACAGATTGGTAAAAGGCGACATTGTATATAAGCCTAAGCATTTAATGAAGAGTAAAATTTGTATAGATCAGTATATATTAAATTTAAGTGAGGAGTAATAAAAATACGTGAAGGAAAATAATGTCACCTAAAAAGCCAATGTTTGTTGGTATATTCTGTTAATTAAGTTATGCCTGTAAATTGATTTGAGCATTAACTAGTTTGAAATGACCAATGGCTTCCTTGAGTGCCTACAGCTATGCTTATAACAGAAATGATTCAATCAATGCTTCCTGAATCATGAATGAGTGAATAAATAAATGAACTAATTGCATAAAAACCAGGTGTGAGCATGGTCCAGTGTTTAGACACAAGTGCCAGAGAGTAGCTGCTCTACATTTTGTATGAGTTATGGCATCTCTGCTCAGTACAATCACCATGGAACGCAGGATGTTTTCACAGAAAACATTGCTAAGACACATACCATTGGAGATGTTTCTTTCTTTTATTTTCCAGATGGAACTGAATGTTGAACAACAGTACGTCAATTACACTCAGGTTAATATAACAAAATGTCTTTGGAAACTCTCCAAACTGTTCATAACACAATATCTAGAAGTCTCCCCGAAGGCTTGCTTTAAACCATTCTTCTGATGGCCTCTCTCATATCACACAATAAAGTTTTTCATTTTGCAGTACGGAATGTGCCACACTAAGAATCATATAGACTAACAGGCTTATTTTTGTCAACC
The DNA here is from genome assembly GCA_004026545.1 of Mormoops blainvillei. Classification (NCBI taxonomy): domain Eukaryota; kingdom Metazoa; phylum Chordata; class Mammalia; order Chiroptera; family Mormoopidae; genus Mormoops; species Mormoops blainvillei. The sequence continues at coordinate 336,320 of PVJD01000667.1, forward strand.
TACTTGGCTTGCATTTTCCCTGCTATGATAATTTTATTCTGTTATCATCATCAATAATTGTGTTTATGTTAATGGCTGATATTACACAGCTGGACTGAAGAGGTCTGCAGAACTGGAGTGGAAAATACTGTATTTGATGATATGAATGCAAACTGAAGAATAACGTCTTTTGTGAACTCAAATTACTTTTACCAACTTTCCACAATTGAATTTTTCATCTATTTTGGGCTCTCTCATGAAGCCTGATTCATGTGAGCAACAAGAAATATTTCTTGATTATATTTTAGTGAGCAACCATTAAAGCAGAAGTCAATTAGAAAAAAATGAAAATGTATCTTTGTGCATCATAATTAGCATGTTTTCCCATTTAAGTAGTGATTACTTGAATATAAAGTGAGAAAGTTTTCATGTTGATCTTTCTTTAAGGTGTTTTTAATCATTTTATATATTAAATTTGTTTTTTGTTTTAAAAAATTTTATAGGAAAGAATCTGCAACTGAGTTCCAATAGTATCATAGTTTTGTTTTGCTGAATATTTCTTTTTTTTGTTTTGTTGTTGTTTATGCAACTTTATTAAAGAAAAATAAATCGATTACTATCAGAGCTATTAGTTGAAGCAGGAGATGACTGTGTTCTTAGAATATTGAGACAAAAGCTGCCATTACTGTTCATATTAAGATGATAAATTCTTATTATAAATGTAAATTTAGGTGGCTTGAAGGGGTAATCTGTAGGAAAATGACTTGTCAAACAGAGTACATTGCCTTGATAGGAGCTGTCACCAGGTCCCATGATTGTGGATCACCAGTGAAACATATCATCCCCGATGGAACCTGCAGAGCATTGTGCTGGAAGCGCACGGGCCAAATCACTATGTTACTTATTAATTTGTTTCAGTGCCATAGCTTGTGCCTTGAGTCTGGCTCCTCACTATTTTGGTGTGCATTCAACAGACTGGCCAAAACTTTTGCCTGTCCCAGTGGCGGGGAAAGATTGTCCCTCCTCTCTGTCTCAGGCGGGCTCTGCCAGACACAGATGCCTCTTCATCTCCACAAGCACAGGTCGAATCTGAGGGTATGTTTCCCACTCCCAGGACCAAGTGTCTGTGCTACCCCTTCTCCTTCTTTTCAGGACAGCACCTTCCTACTAAACAGATCAGAGGTTGGCTAGGAGGGTGGGGGTCAAATTTCACATTGCCCCTTAAAAATACAACATTTCAAAGATAGCATTTTTAAAAGAATTCGTTGGTTAGACCAGTACTGATAGTTTTCTTGATGCTATTAATCCTTGTAAAATTTCATCTAAAGAAAGAAATCCATAACATCATCAGGTGTTCCCCCCCAGTTTTGGCCTCAGCCTCATAACCAACAAATATTTCTTCTTCAGAAAGGCTTTGGAGGGTTGGGGTGGGGTCCAAGCCAGCCAAGCTATGGGCTACATGGAAGTGGACAATGGTCTAGTGTCTCATGAATTAGACTGTGTCCAGAATATGTCCTGCCATAGGATGTCTCTGACTGGGTCCAAAATGAAAACTATGCCCAGACACCCCTGTGCAAGAACAGGTAATTATGAAAGATGTAAACAACAACCATGCTTGTTCCTAAGTATAGCCATTGAATTCACAAATACACACAAATCTTGTCCTCGTGGAACGCTAAAGGTAAGCCCCCAAGGCGGACTTTTTGATTCGGAGAGAGGAGGGAGCACGAGGGAGGTGAGATCTGAGCTCATATCCTTTGTAACCTTTACATGAATTGCATTTTTCTTACCAACCACGATGTGTCTATAAACATAGTATTTTTAACTGTGCCTGTAGTCTGTGATTAAGTCAGGTATTATCTCAGTCCTATTTTTCTCCCCCTGTATGTTGAACTAGTTTTGTGGGGAGATTTATCACCTTTGTGCTTGGGAATTAATGGTGTGTGAAGGACTTAACAGCCAAACAGCATGCAATACTCTGGAGGGTTCTATGTTGAAATAAAACCTGTTTTATTTTGGAAATCTGTTGCACCATGTGAAATGACTGTGCCTAGGGTGTTTTTTCTTTTTCTGTCATTTTAATCTAGCACATAAATTAGTTTTTCAGACACTTTAAGTTAGCACAAAAATAGAGCTATCTCATCATGAAGGACAGTTGACTTTCAGGTGACCCTGGGACACAAGGAAGTCCCAAATGAGTCCAAGGGCCACAACTCTGGGAGAGTCACAGTTGGACTGGTATTTTGCAAATTCAGTAAAAAGGACACAAGGAGGTGCAAAATAGAAACAGTGATGGTAAGCATGTGTGATATTTCTGCAAGATAATATAACACATTTTCACCAAATAGAAATGTGTCACCAGGTGGATAACACTCTTTTCCCTTCCTTCTGGTTGAAAAATGCATCTGTTAGGATCAGGGGTTCAGTCCTTCCTAACTTCCCACGGAAACAAAAAAATCAGGACCACCCTACACTCAGAACTAGAATTGAGAGTTAATCAGCTACCAAAATCTGCAGGAAATTTACAGTAGTCACAAAAACCTGTGGTCTGGCAAATGGCACTAAACTGAGGCATGCAGCAGGAGACTCAGGTGTGATAAGCTTTCAGACAAGGAACAGAGCTTTCATCTAGAAAGGAGGAAGAAATTGTGTGTCCTACCCAAAGATTTGGAATATACCCCCTCTGCTATTCAGGCTTTTCTATTTGGAAAATGTGAAGATGGCCCCATTTTTATTATGTAACCATCTTCTGCAAGGAGGCTCTCACTGATGCCTCTTCAGTCAACTCCATTTCCCTACTTATGTTCCCACTATCTCATACAACTACTCCACATATCCTCTTCTCAATCCCCAGTATTCCCTCCTCTTCTCACTCTCAGATGGCTCTTATTTCACAGAGAAAATGGAAATAGTGAGAAGAAAACTTCCACACATTTCCACCACAAAGTGGACTACTCTACTTATATGAAGTCTGTCCAGAAAAGATCCAGCCATTGTTGGTATAATGAGAGCAGTTTGTGAGACACTGATGCAACCTGGCAGCCAAGGAGAGTGGGCTGGACATGCATGCATGAACAATGAGGACTTCACTGTACTACTCAGTGGGGGCGGTAGACGCATTGAGTGAGCATGTGCACTGTGTGGAGATTGCATTCAAAGTGACTGAGCCAGTAGAGCAACAAATCTACATCGAATTTTGCATTAAGCTTGCTCACTCCTCCACAGAAACTATTTGGATGGTTCAGAAGGTTCCTGCTATGGGCAACTGGTGATTGGCAGCTTTAACATGATAACATACTCACTCATGCATCACATCTCATGCAGAATTTTTTGGCAAAACATCAAGTCACCAGGTGACTCAGGCCCCCTACAGCCCAGATTTAGTGCCCTGTGACTCCTGGCTTTTCTCAAAACTAAAACCACCTTTGAAAGGGAAGAGATTTCAGACCATTTCTGAGGTTCAGGAAAATACAATGGGGCCGCTGGTGGTGGATGGGAGAAGTGTGTGAGGTCCCAAGGTGCCTACTTTGAAGGGGACTGAGGTGTCATTACCCTATGTACAATGTTTCTTGTATCTTGTATCTTCTTCAATAAATGTCTCTGCTTATCATATTACATGGCGGGATACCGTCTGGAGAGACCTCGCACATGTGCCATTTTCTCTTTGTTCCCTTGTGCTGCACTGGGTGAATGATTCATCATTGTATTCTGGGTCCCAGGCTCTCCCAAGGGCCTGTGTTTTCAGTTAGCTTTCCTCTTTCCTTCATTGTCAAGTTTCTTTCTGCCTAAAATTCTCATCCATGTTAAAAAAAAAACATGTGAAAGAAGTAAGAACTTCTTTAAATACACACTGCATGCAAAATCTCCCTTTTGATCCCACCTCTTCTCTCCAGCCATCATCACATTTCTGTGTCCCTATTTAGAGAACAAACTTTTGAGTAGAGCTGTTTATAACTTCTGTCTCCATGCTTCCTTTCATTCCCTCTTGATTGCATTTCAATTAGCCTTTCGTTCTTACTGATTTTCCAATAAAACTAATTTTTCAGGTCATCAGTAGTTCCATATTGCTGGAAGCAATAATTAACTCTCACTACTTTTATTACCAAGTCTTAATTATTATGCACATGATAAAAAAGCCTCCAAATATGTTAAAATTTACAAATATGTAAATAGATAAAAGTTGACAAAACTAAAAGAAGAAATAGAAATATTTATAATTATACTGGGAGATTTTACCACATCTATCTCAGTAACTGGTAGTTTAAGTAAAAAAGGATAAAACAAAAAAAGATCTTTAAAATTTCAACATTTCCATTCATAAATGTGACCAAATTAAAATTGTATAATTTGGAATACAAATTATTTCCAAATGCACAAATTAACATTTATCAAAATTGTCCATTTGAAGCTCAATAAAGAAAACCTTAATAAATCTGAAAGAGTTATAATTCAGAGTATGTTTCCATACCACAAAAAAGAAGAAATCACTAACAAAGAAATATTTTTAAAAACTGAATGTTTGAGCACTAAAAAATACACATCTAGACAACTCTGGATAGCAGGAGGTGATTAAATGGAAGTTAGAAAGTACTTAACATAAATAATTATGAAAAAATACATATCAAATGTATAAGATGCAATTAAACAATGCCAAAAGGAAAAGGCCTTAGGCGCATTATTAAAATAGTACAAAGCTGAAAAATCGGTGATCTAGGTATCTATTCAAGGATTTATAGAAAGAACAAAAAGTTAAAAAATGTAGATAGAAGAAACTAATACAGTTAAGAGCAGAAAACAATGAAGAAGAAAACAAATACACAATGAGAAAAGATACAAATTCAAACATTATATTTTTAAAATACTAATAAATTCAATAATTTTCTGGGAAGATTAATGTAGAGAAATAAGAGAAGAGAGAGGAAAAAGAGAATGGTGAAAAGGGAAGAAAGAGGAGAAAAGGAGGGAGAGAGAGAGTGTGAGAAAGAAATGGATCAAATTACCAGTACTGAAAATAAAAAAGTGTGTGTCTACCTAGGTATGGGTATATATACTATAAAATACTTGAGTAGAATATGAACAATTATATGTCAATAAATTTTATAATTTAGATAGCATGTTTAAATCGTCAGAAAAGTATAAAAGCAATACTGATCTAAAATAAAATAAAAATAAATTTTTATACATAACAGAACTTATTCTCAAATTCAAATCATTGCACAAGAACTGAGTAAAAAGAATCTAGAAATGTTTAGAAAGAATAATCCATCATGACAAAGTGGAGTTTATTCATCAAAAGCAAAACTATCTTACCATTTTAAAACAACATTATTCTTCATATTAACTCAATAGAAAAGCCCTACAATCTGAAAAGGTGCAGAAAGGTTCTCACATTCACCAGAACAGCCCTTAGCACAACAGGAAAAAGATAACTCTCTAATCTCATAGAGAATGTCTAGGAAATTCTATACAAAAATCCTTCTTAATCATGGCGAGCGTTTAAAACCTTTCATGGGACTGCAATTGTTACATTGTCATCACTTTTATTTGACTTCATGCTAAGGGTTTTTTCAGTGATAAAAGGCCAGAGGAAGAAATTAAATTTATGATTATTGTAAAGAAAGAAAAAAACTTAAAGTCTAGTAGTTGAGTACCTAGAAAGTTCAAAGAATAATCTATTAAAATTCATATGTGACCTGAGCAAAGCCACTAGATCTCAAATTAATGCACAATAATGATCTGTATTCCCCTAGACCAGCAACAAATAACCAGCCAAATATTCAAAATATTATCCTTTAAGTAGCACCCAAAAATCCATCAAATATCTAGTAATACATCTAATCAAAGGCAAGAGTTCCCTTTTATCTGGCATATCTGACAGCTGGAAAGGCAATCCATCCCAACTAAGCAAACTCAATAAACTACAAAGTCATAACTGTTCTTGCAGCCACCAGAGAGTTGAGGACACAGGCAACAAAGCAGTAGGAACTGCAGGAAGGTGCAGGCGTATCCAAGGCAAGGGGATGTATGTGACTAGCTCGCCTGTGGCAGACATGAGAGGAAGAGGTGCAGCCCTCATAGCGGAAGCAGGTAAGAAAAAATCAGCGAACCCGTTGCTACTGAGGGAAAGTTAGAAGGAAAAGAAAATGTCCTATACATTTGGGTGAAGGACAGAAAAGGGTTCTGGGCCCAGGTCCCATCTAATATCATATGTGATCTGCCGATGCTGAGAAAGAGGCAGGGGAATCTCTCCTGCGTAAGAAACTCCACAGAACTGAGTCAGAGTATGACTGACATTAAGAAGCAGAGGGGAGGCTTAGGCTGCCTTACCTTCAAAGCTCTGGCACACGGGATCTACCTGAGTCAGAGGGTAAACCAAGACAACAGAAAACGGCCCGGTTGCCCACCACCAGCCTGCCCTTGCACAAAAGGGCAAGAACGTGGATGCGGCTTCCCTCTGACGTGTAGTCATGCAGTGAGGGTGCAGCACAAACACGGATGAAGACCGTCTGGCTCTTTAGCCCGCAGCCTGGGCACAAGGCAGTGTTAGAAACAGCAGAAGCGTGTCTGTGCTGAAAGGTACTGGAGCAACAACAAAACCCAGACGCAGCTTGGCTCTTGGCTACTCAACACCCCACATGAATAGCCTGTTAGAAGAACAGAAAAGCCCCCTTCCGGGTATAAGCACTATTTATACCAGTTCTTACCATTTATTGCACTATGTCTGAGGTTCCATTGAAAACTCATAAGATGCAAGATGTGAGAGAACACGAGGAAAAACAACCCACTGTCAAGCTCCATGGTCGTCAATATAACCAGACATGAAGATTATCCAGATGTTGGAATTATCAGAGAGGAAATCAAAAATAACTGTGATTACTCTGCAAAGGATCTAGTGGGAAAAGTAGATATCATCCCCAGTTTGGGAATTTAGCAGAGGGATAAAAATGATAAGAGTGCATAGGGAAAACATGAGGAATTTCTTTTCATCGCTCATCATTAGATTTGACACTTGGGAGGAAATATCAGCGAACTGACATTGCTCAAAACAGAAGGCACTGAAAAGTGACATCTAAATGCCATGGGACAATTATATATGGTCTAATATACATGCAACTGGTGTCTTAGAATCAGAAAGGCGAGAGACTGAAGCAGTAGAGATGGACAACTAGCCGTACAGATTGGCGGTCCCTGAGAGAAGGGAACGAATGACGTGAGCCCAAATATTGCCCAGTGCTCTGCCGGCTGGAGTTCCAGCTCCCAGCACAGAGTAGGCGCTCTGTCAGCTGGAGTTCAGGAAGGCCAAGGTGCCTGCCCTGCACAGGGCAGAATCCTGGGGAGCGGGGAGCTGCCTGGGAGGTCTGTCGCAGGAAGCCTGAGGTCTGAGCTCTGATCTGCGCAGGCATGCGAGGGAGCTAATCAAGGCTGCGGAAGGACACCCACGCATCTCCAGGATCTCTTCCTGACTTTCTTACTGTTCTGAAGCCCCTGGACTCTGCGCTCTAACTTCTCGGCCCGATAGGAGCGCTGCTTTATGCCTGAGTTCTATTCCTCTCCCTCCCTAAGGTCCCAGGGAGTGTCTGCAAGGGAGAAGACGTTTTAAATAAGGATTTCCCCCCTGGGCTTTCCCTTCTTTCAGCTTTTGCAACCCCTCTGGTTCCTGCCTGCCGGCAGACACTCTCCAGTAGTTTCAAATGTTGCTTTTTATATTTGTGTGTAAAGTTTATCACTTTTGTCAAAAGAAAGTGTTAGTTTGACACCAGTTCCTGCACTAAAAATGCGTAAAACACGGATTAACTATGTTTTCTTAGGCTGTCGCTGCCAAGTTACTTACTCTCATGTGATTTAGCCGAGTTGGAGCCCAATGGCAGGCGCATCCATTATTATCAGTCCTTTGTTTGTTTTTAGGGGACTTTAAATAAACTGTGGATAAGTCAAGAAGTGCCTCTAATTTAAACGCCTTCAACCAACAACAGAGGCATTGTTGAGGCTCCTAGAGTTTTCCAACTGTGTAAATACTGAAGTAAGATATGACTGCATTTATTGTTGGCAAGACCTGAACATTTTATATCCTTGGGGACACTGTTGGAACAATTTTCTAACAAATCAATGCTTACAGCAAATGTGCTTCCTCTGCTCTGGAAGGTTTCTATCTGAAAAATAAAAGACAGTTTTTTATCCTCTCCTCTTCTACCTGCATAAAAATTCCCTGATTCATCTCAGTGCCCTTCCATGAGTGTAAGAGGAATACGTAAAACTTGATGAGTGATTTGCTTACTTTGTATGTATTAGGCATGTGATCTGCACCAGGAACCATGGTATATTTTACAATGTATTTGTATCTAGGTCCTCTTGATTAAGAATGTCATTTTAGATATCAAGGGTTTCATTATTGTTAACTCCCTGTGTAGCTATTGTGAACCTTTAATAACAACAACAACAAAAAAAGAACTTTCCATACACGCAAACTTCTTCATGACATCCACAAATATGAATTCGTTGAGAGCTGTGAAAGCCTAGATTTTCACTGAGTTAAGAATAACAATGTAATAAGAAAATGGAGGGCAGCCTGTGACTGGAGCAGAATGAAAAGTTGAGTTATGCATTTTCCCAAAACGTCCAACTTCCTTCAATTAGCTTCCATTGTGAAGGAATTCAGCTCAGCCTCAAAACTGAGCCATAATGTGGTCTGCTAGGATCTGCTCTACATTGGACGCTATTGTAAAAGGCAATAATGTCAGAGTAGAAGGTCAAAAAATGAAAACGTTGAATGAGAGTAATAACCTCTGAACATTCTCAGGCCCACCAAGAGAAGCATTTCCTTTCCATCGCATTCTTGTAATTGCTCACTTGAAAGACTGACGCTTTGTTCTAAACATAGCTTTAATGGCTTAACAATAGATAATTAGGGTAATTCAGGAAAGATAACCCACAGAGATAAATGAAATATGCAAATTACTAATAAAATTTTTTTAATTATGGAAGGTCACTAAATTATCTAGTGTTTTCATGTTAATATTTTAAATATTTCTGGTTAAATTAAAATAGTAAATGATACCAAATAAAAATTGCTTAAGTATAGATCCATTCATTATCAAATAGATGAAACAAGTAAATGAAAAACTATTGCCTTTATTAAATTCCTTTTAGGGAATGTCTTCTCGAGTGTTATTAATTAATTTCAAGGACATGCGCTAGGCTACTTAAAATCCTGGTAGACAGAGTGGCCAAGTAAGTAGCACCTCTCACCAAGACAGGGCTTTTCCAAGGCCTACAGGTGCCTGAAGGGTTTGCTGCAGAAGTACGTGGCCTCAATCAATCAATGGTCAATAAATGACAGTGCAAATGTCTTAAGGTGTTTTCATGGCAGATCACACAAAAAGTATTGGCAACATATCTGTTCCAAAACTTTAAACTATTTATGATTTAATTATGTTTTAGCTCACAGACACACATATGAAATAAGAAAAAAAGCATATCCTATCATAATAGAGACCTCTCTGGCAGAAACACATTTATTCATTCTTGTAACACATTTGTTGAACACCAGTGTGCCAAATTTTGTGCTGTGTATGCAAAATAACACTGTGAATCAAACATTATCCACACCCTGAGTCCATAATCTGCATTCCAATTGTTATACTAATTTGGATTTAAAATTTCAACATAAAGAGCATACGCCACAGCATATAGTTTAAAAACAAGTGTGTTAGACATGAGAAGTGAAAAATGAGATCAACGCTAGCACTGAAACTTACATTTGAGACCCTTTGGGTAATTTCAAGGTGAACCTGCAATTTAGTTTTTGATTAATTAAACCAATATTTCTTCAGCACATACAAGATACCAAATATAAAAGTAAGTTGTCCCAAATCCACCTCTGTAAGGACTCAGGCTAAAAAGAAGGCTAATATGCAAAATGTTCATTGTAGCAATTTGACAAGGGTTGATGAACAAAGAGAGGAAGGAAGTTTACTTTCGCTAATGAAGAAAACTTTGGTCAGGTTTTCCCAGAGGAGGGTGAAAACTGAACTGAGCCTTCACATTGAAATAAAGCCCAGTCAGTGAGTAAACGGAGGAGAAAGGAGGCAGCCAGAAACAAAAGTATGTGGGAAGTGGCAAGGAGAAAACTTTTGCTTATTGGGTTTCCTGGCTTACAGGCAAAGCACAAAAAACAAGAAGTTCCACATATAAGTGAAATCTTACGGCGGATCTAATGTACAAAATAAACTAACAAAATGGAGACGGGCTGGTGGATACAGAGAACAGACTGGTAGCTGTCAGAGAGGAGGAGGCTGGGGGCTGGGTGAGAAGGGTGAAGGGATTAAGCAAAGAGAAAGAGGAAAGACTCACAGACACAGACAATGATATGGTGGTTAACAGAGGGGAGGGGAATGGGGAGAAGTAGAAGTGGGTAAAGAGGCGATAAATGATGACAGAAGGAGACTGGACTTGGGGTGATGAACATACAACACAATATACATAGGATGTATTGTAGAATTGTACACCTGAAACCTATGTAATTTTATTAACCTGTGTCACTCCAATAAATTCAATTTTTTTAAGAAAGAAGAAATTCCATGCAGAGCTACCTGAAACCACATAGCAGATAGGCAAAAACCCTGCAATTTTGATGAATAGAAAAAATGTGGACATATTTATAGGGCCTTAGCAGATTGTGGCTTCTTATGTATTGTTGGGAGAAAGAAAAGAAAGAAAGAAAGAAAGAAAGAAAGAAAGAAAGAAAGAAAGAAAGAAAGAAAGAAAGAAAGAAAGAAAGAAAGAAAGAAAGAAAGAAAGAAAGAAAGAAAGAAAGAAAGAAAGAAAGAAAGAAAGAAAGAAAAGAAACCCAGCAAATGTGTGATTAAATACCAAAAATGTTGGATCATTCTAAGTGGTGGACAGAAAAATGGTCTCCAAAGAAAAGATATCCACACCCAGATTCCTAGAACCTTTAAATGTCTTACCTGACAAAAGAAAGTTTACACATGTGATTAAATTAAGAATTTTGGGATGAGGGATCAGTCTGAATTGTCCAGAGGAGTCCATTATGATTACAGAGATCCTTATAAATGAAAGAGGGAGGCAAGAGAGTCAGTACCAGCATGAAGAAGCTTAAGAAGACATTGACCAGCCATTGCTACCTTTGGAGGTGGGAAGGGGCCAGGACCCAAGGGATTCAGAAGGCCTATGGGACCTGAAAAAGCCAAGAGAACAGATTGTGCCCTGCAACCTGCAGAAGGACCTCAATCTCACCAATGTTCTCATTATGTCCGGTGTGACTGTTTTAGCCCTCTGCCTTCCAGGACTGTAGGATAATAAATCTGCGTCGTTGTAAGCCACTACATTGGTGGTAATTTGTTATAGCAGCAATAGAAAACTAATACACTCTACTGCTGAGCAAGCTGCAAAAATTTTTCAAAATGTAAATAAGGGCAGTGAGAAGTATGGATAGAGTCATTAGATTTTGATTTTTTAGTTGCATTTAAAGAGGTCAAATAGTTCAAACTTCAGGCCCGTTTGATATTGTCCTAGGTGATAAATTTATTTTATTCTTCACATTTCTTTAAGATTAAGAGATTGCATCAGCCAGAAAAGGAGAGCAAAAGGAACTAGACATTGACTTTAATAAACTGGGAAGCATAAGCCTGTTTGCTTCCTCAGCCAGGAAGCTGTAGCTTCACATTTCAGGGGATTGCAGCATTTCCCCAAGGGGATTAACACTTCTCCCTTCCCCACTCTGGTACAGATGGGCCAGGTGGGAGCAGAGGAAGACAGGTACATGCACAATAGATGTCACAACGGCGCAGAGGGAGGTGCTGGACCAAGGAGGTATGTTTCCAGCCTGAGGAAAGAAGGGATTGGTTGGCAGGTGGGCCTGCTGCAGAAGCTCGGGAAGTTGATTGGCTCTTTTGAAAGGGTACCTGGTCCATCCTATATCTAAGTTAATATAACCCCAGGGTAACAAAGAAACTCTCTCTCTCGCCCAGGTGGTCCACGGTTGCCTTATAAGCTCACACGCCCTTTCTCTGTGGCTGGGTGGTCTTGGCAGCCACATGGCCCATGGCTGTGCAACACCACACATGGTCTCCAGGAGGGATCCTGAAGTGGACTGTAGCTGGAAACACGCACTAAGCTAGATGGATGCTGGGCTATGTTGGACTTTAAGATGGAGCATAATCTCTGGGCAGTGGCCTTCATTCTGGTCCCACTGAAGACAAAATGGACTTTTGCATGACAAGACAGATGCAGATGAGACAGTGCGAAGCCAGGAGGTGAACCCCCTTAAGGTTACATTATCAATAAACCATAACGCAGAGCCATATCCTCCCAGGTGGGTCTCCAGAAATTAATTTCCTTTACATTCTGCAAGATCCCCAATTCCACTGCTAACAACATGACCTTGACCTCTGAAAGACAAGATTCCTGAAGGAGCCTTAACTTCAGTTAAGAAAGAAAAAAAAACAAAACCTAAAAAACCATGACTCTTGGTTGTTACTGATTTTTTCCTTTGATTTGGGTATAGTTTAAGTTTCTTCAAAAACACTGGCACTGTGAAATTACTGTAGCAAACTTAAACAGAGTATGAAATAACGCAGTGAGTTTGGCCAGCTGGGCTCACTTGGGTAGGAAACACTTGGAAGTACTTTTTCTAATGATACCAAATAAAAACACTGCCATGAAATGCAGCTGTTGTTTCCAGTTGACATAAGGCAAATCTGAGGTAAATACATGTTATTACAAAATAATGTGTGTCATATAAACTTTACCTATTCTCACTTGGAACTAACAATAGAATATTTAAACTAAGTTTAGATTGACTTGTGGTGACAGTAGCTGGATTTAAATAAACTCTTCACCTTTCTCAGCATCTTAGAAAAGAAGATGTCAGTTTATTCAACATAAAATGCAGCATGGAGATGTTTTTACTGGTGGACACTGAGGCATCTCTCCTAAATTTGTATGAATCCAATGCCCAGTTTTTACCCCAGACCAATCAAATCAGCATACCAAGCATTGGTATATTTAAATATCTCTAAATGATCTCATGGTGCAGGAAAGTTTGAGAATCAGAGGGCTCCCCAAGCCTTTCTCACGTGGTAAGGAGTGGTTATAAATTGATATAAGAATCTAGCTGTATATCATCTTACTGTATAGGATAGTCTCAGTGGCCCAAAGCCTTTTTTTTTTTCCTTCTTTTTGGCACAGGGCCTCCCAAATTCCTCCAGCATTTGACAGCAAAAAGCTTAAACCTTAAAAACAGTGTTATATCCAGGACTGGTTATATCCAGGTTGGATCCTAGTGCAAAGAAAGGGACATGAATGGAAAAGCCTGTTGAAATTCAAATAAAGTCTGTATTTCATTTGATATTAATGTATCAATAATAGTGTTGGACCATAGTCATGTAGGGTTAGGGATGACTGAGTGCAAGCTCTTCGTACTAATCTTTATTAGCTTCCTGTAAATCTAAAATGATTCCAAAATAAAAAGCATAATTGAAAACAAACCCAAACTAATTGCCCCCAGAGTGACCACCAAGACCCATTTCAGATCTCACTGACTGTGGTGGAGCAAAAGCCCCGAGTGAGCCTGGGCATGTCTGCCACCAGTTGTCCTTCCATCGCATAAAAGAATTCTAATTTCTTAAAAAATTGCTTGTTCTAGATGCTGAGTTAACTAAAAATTTAAAGTTGCTCAATTTTACTAGGTGATTTTCAGACTGATTTAACAAAGCCCCATGATGCTGCTTCAATCAGCTCACCTGTTTAGAATCTTTCACAAGGAACCACGCACGCTCACAGCACTTATAATTATAAAACCTCTTCAGTTTTGTGGCAATTGTTCAAGAGTCCAGCAAGCTTAAGTCTGGTCCATCTTATTCTTTTGCCACCCAGCTATGTTGTCCTAAGTGTGTTATTGTTCTGCTCATTCCCAAAGTAGGCCTCTCCCTGTGGCCTGGTTGTACTTGATGTCACAGTAAAAAAGTGAATGAATGAATGAATGAATGGCAGAAAAAAAAGAGAAAATCAATCTTAACTTAGAAGCCTTGAAAGCGCAGTGGTTCACTGATAAGACTGCAAAAGATTTCGCGAAATCCGTCACCACATCACCACATGCAGGAGTTTCCTAAAACCCTTCGTTTGTCACACCTCACCCTGCAGGTTTCTTATTTGTAGCATCTGCTACTACTCCCTCTGTCCACATGAGATGCCCACACTGCCTGGAACATGATGGTCCCATCAACTCGCTCTCAGGAGGGAGCTCTCACAGCCACGACAGACACTCAAGACCCTCACTATTGCGGAAAGTAATCCCAAAGACACGCCTACCCCCCACCCCTCTGTTTTCCAGGAGCACCAGTCCTTCTAGAATTCTGGCTCCCTCCTTACATTTCCATTGATATGGGTTAGAATTTGGGATCGCCCTACAGAGGCAAGTGTAGCACATGGGAGATGTTAATCGAAACTGCTCTGATGAGATAGTCCACAGAAAATAAGCTTTAATACCCTAAAGGCTCCTTTCAACAGAAACAAGGCTAAGCCAAGTGTAATTAGATTTAGAAAATAACAACATGGGGTACTCCACCTAGTTAAATTGGAATTTCAGACAAAAAAGGAAATACTTTTTTTTAGAATCAGGCCCAAGGAGGACCTTTCTGTGTAGCCAGTGCTGAAAGCATACTTTTCAAGAAATCAAACATATATGTGACCTTCACATTTAATGATGACATTTATGTCCAGTAATGATTTTTCTTTCTCCCACACTTCCTACAATGCTTTTCCATAAGTGTAATTTACTTTTGACATTTATCAAAGTACTATAGATAGCAACGTTGAAGAATAATAAAATTACTTTTTTTGCTTTTCCCTGCAGCCAGGAAAGACACTCCAGGGGAGAAAGAAGCATCGTACCTATCAATAGGTGATATCAAAATAGCACAATCCAACTTCCACTTTAAAACTCAGGGGATGTTATCCTCAAGGCCTCGTGGGTGAAAGATGTATGCTGTAAAGAAGTGTTTCTCCTGCATGCTGGAACTGAATTATTCCTTGAAAAAATGACTTCCCTAAAGTTTACTGTGACAGAAAATGCCATTTTTATGATTGCTATGAAAAATGACCATTGGAAAGTAGGTCATCATATCTGGCTGCAGCCCATTGCCATTCGCCCTCTTCTGACTTCAAAGCTTCCCAATCTGAGTCTTCCGGCTTTTTGATGAGAATCTGAAATTAGTTCTCTGTAATTGGCATGCACATTTAAATCGGAGGTTTAAACAAATGCCTTCATTCGACTTTAAATTATTTTTCCTGACATTTTTCTATCAGCTTATAGAAGTGAACTATTCCTTGAGCCGATACACTGTGTTTGAAATGTACAAAAATAAAGACTAGAAAAATATAAATATAAAATTACCCTAGCAAACAATCTTCCCCAAACCCACCATATTACCTTTCCAGCTTTATAACATTTGAAATATTATGACTACGTGTATGAATCTCCTGTATCATTAATTTTTATTATACAAATTATTTCTTAGAATTTTGTTAAAATAAAATGGAAAATTATATTTCTCATCAGCACATTTAACCATTCTTTTACTTTTTAAAAAAATATTTTATTTATTTCTAGAGAGAGGGGAAGGGAGTGATAAGGAGAGGGAGAGAAACACTGATGTGAGAGAGAAACATAGATCCGCTGCGCCTTGAACTCGGCCCAACCGAGAATTGAACCCGTAACCCAGGCATGCGCCCGGACCAGGAATCAAGCGGGTAGCCTTTCGCTTTGGGGGACAGCATGTAACAAAATAAGCCACACGGGCTAGGTCTTTTGCTTTTTTAAAGATGAAGATAGTATTCAACCCAATTTGTAAGATGTTTAAATGCATTAGGGTAAATTATCAATCTGCCTTCTCAACTTTGACCTTGATGACCCATCTTCATGTTTATTTTCATAAATAACACATACGTGAAACCTCCACTTAGTTCGAGCTTCCGATTTTCACATGAATTGTCAAGCCACCCCCCTCCCAGTGGGCTAAATCTGGGCACCCAAGTCGAAAGGATAAATAACAGCAAAATGACAAAATAGACAAATCACATCCAATAATCGTAAGAAAAAAATTCCCTTCGGCCCACGAAAACTGACTGTTAGTGCAGGCATTGCCACCCATGACTTCATTAGCTACTCATAACAATCCTATAAAACACATAGTCAGTAATCATTATTTCATTTAACACATGAAGACACAAGCTCAGGGTGGTTAACGGCTTGTCCCTGAGGTTATCACGTTAGTGAGCGACAGGCAGTGCCAGGACTCACGCTCATTAATTGTTGAACACCAGCCCACATTCCCTCTGCTATTTGCAAGGGAAAAAAATTCTCAGAGGAGAGATAATCATGAGGCTAGAGAGAAACCTGCTGCAATCCGCCTGGGTAAAAGTGTGATGGCAAAATATTCCGTTATGCAACCTGTAAAAAAAGGAGCCATGATATTTTTGGTGAAGCCTGCCTGAGAATTTGCACTTCAGTTGACAGTGAGCACTGACAGCGATGGCCAAAGCCACCGACACAAAGATACACTTCGCAGGGGCATGGTATGGGATGTGTGCCTCCAACATCAACTCCTCTAAATTCCCCCGATTGAAACCCACTCTCACTCTGCTCTGAATCCTGCAGAACACAGTGTTGCTTTTAGGACCCCCAAGTGCTCTGTTTTAATGGCTCTTGGGGGGCTGACTTCTGAACCCCTATGTTCAGCTTTTGAAACAATATACATTTCTGATATCTGCAGTATAGCCTCTGAATCAGAGTCTCAGAAAATACATGTATAGGTATAGGTATATGTGTAGGTATAGGTATATGTATAGGTATATGTATATGTGTAAGTGTAGGTATATGTACATGTATACGTACAGGTATATGTGTATATGTACAGGTGTAGGTATATGTATAGGTATATGTGTATGTATAGGTATAAAAGGTTCTTGGCTGACCCTGAGGCATAGTTAAATTTATTGATATGCATTGAATTTATAATCTGTTAACTATATTCAGGCAGTGTTTATTGAACACCTACTCTATATGAGGTACAGAAAACAGGACCTGAATAAAATATGGAACCTTTCTTCAAAGGGCCCGTGGCGGATTAGGAGCCAGAGGTCTGCAAGTGAACGCCTTGTAACTGTGGCTGTAATGCAGCTATTACGGTGCCATAACTATGCAATAGGTCCTGCCTATGGGAACTCCAGTGGCCACGCTGGGGTGACAACTGGGCAGAGTCTAGGTTTGCTCTTCTTTATTCCACATCACACGTAAGGAAATTAAGTGTTCAACTATCTTGTGAGTTGGCATGACTGGTGGCCTCATTGCTCTTAAAATCTGACTTTTATTTTTCTTTTAAGGTTAACTCCATGTTCATTGTAAAAGACTTGTTTTGTATTTTTTAATAAGAAGCAAAGAAAGAAACAAAGCTATTTCCCAAACCCTCCCTGATCCCGGTTACTGTTCCCAAAAGGAAACTCTCCACTTCTTTTGAAATCTCATCTGTTGTTTACCTCCCAGCTTCCAAATGACCTGCTCCTAAGGTAGCTCTTGGTTTTTAGATCTAGTCATGATCTATTTGTGTCTGCACAGTATGGCCTCTCAAATCATTCACATGTTCCTCTCTCATCTTTGATATACTAATTTATAATTACGGTAAGTCAAACTACAATTATTTGTTAAACTAACAATTGTTTCATTAAATCGATTATTAAAAACTAAGCCACTATTCCTAAATCTACGTGCATTTTAAAAATTGTTTCTTTGGTTCAATTGCCTTTTTAAATTACTTAGCTTTACATATACATACATATTTTGTATGAACATATATATATATTCTTGTATGTATATACAGCTTTATGGGTGTGCATGCACATGTACCTTCATGAAAGTTAGCAATTTTCTTTATTTTCAGTCCCCTCTCTGGAATTTGATTCTTGCTGGTACCAGCTGCTGTTGGACATTCATTGTACTGAGCATTTCATAGAAACTGAATCTTTTGAGGTGCTTAAATAGAGCCACTAATGTTCATTCCCCTCCACCCACACCCCGAGATGCTAATTTAATTCTCTGAGTGAGCCCTGGGCACCACTGTACAGCTCTCTAGATCTGTGTTCTTCAAACTTTATTGTGTGTATACAAATTACCCAGGATCTGATTAACATGCCGTTTTGACTCAGAAGATCTGGGGAAGGTCCTGAGAACTGGCATTTCTATCGAGGATCCAGGTGGCACCAAGGCCAAAGGGGCAGATAGATACACTGACTGAAGACACACTTGGACTGAAGAGTCTGTTCCCTGAGAGCTTGCTGGGAAAAAAGTACCCTGGACAACAGAACTACATGAAGAAGTGTCTGTTTTTATTATGACCTCTTGGTGACTTTTATGTGCATTAAAGCTTGAGATGCTCTATTCCAGGAAAACTACCTTGGAAATAATGAAGAAATGATTCAGAGTAAACGGACTCCTGACATAGTAATGAGGTGTAATTAAGCACCAGGACTTAAATGTCATTGAGTTAGGGAGGCTGTGCATGTGGAGACAGGGGATATGTGAGAAATCTCTGGACCTTCTACTCAATTTTTCTGAGAGTTTTAAACTGTGTGGTTTTTTTTTTTTTTTTTTTTAGAGAGTCTATCAAAAAGTCCAATTAAGAGTATGGGTATGGATTAGAAGAAAAAAAATACTTCTAATTTCTAGATCATGTGGCACTTTTCTGAGAGTCTAATGAGGACCATAGATATTTTATAGATATACAGATGTAGATAGATATAGATACTCTAGAATATGTCCAGAAAAAAAATATTCCACACAAAGTTTTGCCTATAATCAGGGACTCTTGAATCCCCTGAGGACTCCAGATTAAAAATTTCTGGTTAATCAGCTTGTTTGCATTTATTTCACTCAACAAAAATTTACTGAGCAGATATGATTGATGTAACAGGGGCAGTGTTTTAGGCTCAGGGGACAGACCTGTGAACAAATAAGGAACTCTGTCCTCAGGGAACATACATTCTAATGGAGGGAGACACACAGGAATAAATACGACAAACCAGTTAATTGCATGAAGTGGTAAGTGCCATGGGGACGAGAAGAGGCCAGCAGGGAAAGTATGACTTTATATGGAAGGTGTCAGAGCTTTAATGGACTGGACATGGGGCTATTTTAAATATGGGCTCAGGGTGGCCTTGTCAAGATAGAGCATTTGAACAAAAACTTGCTGGAGGTAAGAAAGTCATGGAGAAGTTGGGGCGAATGATGTTTCCAGCAGAAAAGCAGCTGTGATCATGTACGGGGGCAGGGGGGCGGGACATGCTTGGGGGGCGGAGGAACAGCAAGCAGGCTGACGGGAGTAAGTCAGAGAGCAGGAAGAGAGAAGAGGAGAGGTTGAAAAGGGGAAGACTTCTAAGAGGACTTTAACATTACTCTTCTTTTACTCCAAATGAAACAAGGATCCATTAGAGGGTTTTGAATAGCCAGACTCTTGGAAGAATTAATGAGGTAGTTGTGTTGAATAAAAAATATTGGGGGAAGAAGACGGTAAGAGTGAAAGAGCACGTGGGTGGGGTGCTAATGGGTCAGGTAGGAAGGTGGCTGTTGAGAGGGTTTCACACTCTAAGCTGTCCTAAAGGCAGAAACAGCTTTCTTTACTTTTTGTAATAACAACTTCATTGCGATATTATTCACATATCATAAAGGTCATCTTTTAAAGCATACCGTTCAGTGGCATTTAGTATAAACACAAAGTAATTCATCGATGCCCACTACGTAATTCCAAAACAAATGCACAATTTCGTTCCATTTTCCAAAGCACCCATGTTGAGAGGAACTTAAGTGGAAAGGGTATAATGACCAAAAATATGGAATAGGAGTGTATCTCAGTTGTAGCTGTATCTGTGTTGGCCATGACTCAGAGGAAACAACCAAAGTGCATGTGGTGTGGTCCATGGGATGAAACAGCAGTGGCACGCTGCCAGCACTGGACACTTCTCTGGAATAGAAGAGTCCCACTTGCTGCTGTATATGCCACACAAGAGTAGCAATATCATGATATGAGACTTTTAATGACATAGGGGGTAAAAAGCATCGCTGCCTCCAAGAAGTATTAAATTTTGACAATTTGCAGTGATCGGTTCATTATCGAATGTTTCAACTATGATTGAAGCACTGACCATGTTATTGTAGACTCTCTATGTAATTTCACTTAGTTTCAGGTCTTCCCTGACAGAATTCCAAGTTGGATCTTAGCTGGTGTCTGGCATGAGTTTGCAGGAGCTCAGGGTTCTGCCTTTTGGGCAGAATACCGTGATAATTTCACCCAATTGGTGTTAGCTTTGCTGCAAATGTAAGTAGCGCTGAGTAAAAAGAGACTGGGCAAAAATATTATTAATTTTAGAATCCTTATTTTTTAAGAAAAAAAATGGTGGCGTCTACCTGGACATGTTAATATGAGAGTTTATTATAAAATTTCTAGTGCTTAAGAACCATTTGAAAAAGGCAGAAAGCATATCTGTGATTACAAAGGACAGAAATATAATAAAGTCCTAGTGAATTAAACTCAAGTTTTATCCACAAAAGTATGTATCTCAGAAGGAAGCATTCTCAAAATTACTCACTTACAGAAACTTTCATCCAATCACAAATTGACTGAATGTCAAAATTCAATAAATAGCAATTGAGCTCTTTTCTAAGACATGTATTCAAAATGTAACTTAAAAAGAGATCACATCATTGGGAGAATTTCAGTTACAAAAAGCTAAGAAATGCAGCTGTAGAAACTTATTTCATCTGAACCCAGAGAATCTTCTATAAGACCTAGATAATATTTATTGAACCCTCCAGATGACCATTGAGACCAAAATTATGTTAAATGAGACAAAGTTCTTACGTTATCCATGACCATAAACTTATGATTCTACCTAGTTCCTGATGATTAAAAATTATAATTTTCTACTTTTGAACAAAATTGTGATAAAGGTTGTTGTGTCTCAATCCTAGCAGATAGTGGAGAGGGAACTGTATTTAATCTCTTGTGATTAATTATTAGTAGAAGTATTTTACCCTACTGCTATTTTTATGAATACTAGTTTTAGGCATTGGCTAGGGGGACAAAAATAAAAGGATGTGGGAGAAAGGGAGAAGAAAAATAAAAAGAAAAAAGAAGAAAAAGGAGGGGAAAAAAAGAAGAAATAATGAGTGAAAAAGAAAACAAGAAGGTAGGAGTTAAGGGGAAGAAATGTCAAAAGTGAGACGTAGGGAGATCCCATAATTATCCCCAAGTGTTATTCAGTGTTTTTATTGATTATATCCTTTATTAAATCTATAACCTGAAATACAGGTAAATTCCACTGAAATCATATTATATGTGCAACACTATAGGATAACAAGATATACCCCATATTTGAATTAGGTAACTGTCTGTGATGAAGCTGGGGACAATGGGATATAAGGAATGATAAATGTAGAAGTGACTCACACTTCAGTAATAATCAATAAAGAAGCACCTTATAAATATCTTTGCTTTAATCATGTTGATATAGAAGAAAGATTGGAATAAAAATAGTAACAACAAAACCTTATCCCTTTTGTTTTTCTCTGTCTGAAGAAAGATTGTTTTTAAACAGAAGGATGATTACCAACTTGGAGACCTAAAAGAAGGAACCCCAAATACATCTCATACAAATTAATCCCTAGGTAGGGATTATACTGATGGGTAGACTGGAGTGTTTTGTCTCATTAACACTGTATTTTTTTTGTACAAATCACTAAATTGACTTTGTAGTTTCTGTGTCAGCCTAGTATGATACTGATTAGGGAAACTAAATTACTCTGGATATCTGACAAAATCAATTTTCTACAACAACAAATGTGAAGACTTTCCCCATGATCGTGGTGACCACACCTATATGCCGTCATCTGTGCAGCGCTGTCTAGTGGACCGACCGTTCTTTCCTAAGGACAGAGCACATCATTCCACTATAACCACCATGCCTAAGCTTTACACTTCTTTCACAGAAGTTTACTTAAAGTTTCACCTAAAAACTCTGAAAAGGGTTAGCACATCTTTGAATAATAAAACTAGACACAAACTTGAATTTGCTTACATAATATACATACTTGCAAGAAAGAAGATGTGGAATAGCTTATGATTTGTTCTTATCCAATTACGACAAACTCAGAAAAACAAGCCATTGGGAAATATTTTTTCTTTCTTTCCAACCTCCTTTAGTTTATGTGGCTTTGAAGGGGCCCATAAAATCACAATCTCTTTTTCTAAAATGTTCCATCTGTTCCTGCCAATTATTCTCCCACTTGAAGACTAAATCCTTTTTCTTCCCAATTATCCTCAGTAACCAACTGTGATGATGGCAAAGGGAGTGGTAGAGAGGATGTGGAACTAAGAAATGGTGATTGAGTTTTCATCAAACCCATCTACTAAGACACAGAGGGAGAGGGAGGTGTAGGAAATTAGACAATATTACTGGAGTTTTATAATTATCCCAAGTTTTATTTGCAAACAATGCTTTCAAGGTTCATTTGTTCCCATGTCCAATATTTCTATCCTGTCTGTGGACATCAACAAACATCTACCCATGATAAAGAAGAGGGAAGGGTAATAATTAGTTTCCTAAGATACCTACATAAATGTGTGAATATTGAAGATAAATTATTTAGTACCTCTGGTATAGTGCAAAGTATCCGACATATGCTCAATAACTAATAACAATAGTAATATCATATTGATAATAATAATAATAACACCAGCTTGATGATTTCATTAAGTAACAACAATAATTTTATCTTAAAGGCAAGTTAACTGAGACATAGAACATAAATAATTTTCCCAGTGGCAGACTGCCACTAATTATGCAGTGGAGGTAAAGTTTGAGCTCAGTCTCACTAGAGGTTCTATGCTTTTATTTAATGCACTATATACTTAAATTTTCTCATCATTATGTCTATGTTTTTATTGTTATAATAATTATTGTTATTAATATTATTTAAAGTTTCTTAATTTATAGCCCAATACTCCATAAGATAAAAATGAAATTTGATTATCTGTTTGGCTATGTTTGGGGAGTTGATTATTTCAGCATGGTTTCAGAAACTGGATTAATAATTTACAGTGGTCTGACAATAGACAAGGTAATGAAATGGATTTTTAAAAATCAGAAGGATAATAAACTAATATGTAAATAACTGATTAATGTACTTTTCTCCAAACAGTAATTTCTACCAAATGGGAAGACTAAGTAGTTCAATGTAATACAATCCCAATAACATTCCTAAAGAATTCTTATTAAATATAAAAAGTAAATAAAGCAAATTTGGGAGCATAAGCATGCTAGAGTGTCCAGGAATATTCCAAGAAAAGAATAAGAAAGAGACACAATATCAAAATATATGTAAAAGAGATATAAAACAAGATGTGGAGATAAAATAATAAAGTCTTAAAATCCATTTAAATGATGTGAAATGTCAACAAATAAAATATAGAAAAAATAGTCACTACACACATAAAGAGCTATTTCATCTGACTAGAAATCAAAACAGTGGGGGAAAAAGCTCTATGGCTTTGTGCCTTCATACAATGTGCAATGATTTAGGCATTAAAAATAGCTTTGAACTTCTGTGACCAACCATGACAGAGTAGATTGTGTCTGACAAATGCTTTTGCTGAGAACAACTAGAAAACGTAGGTAAAACACATATAACATTTATTGGAAGCCATTAGAGAGCTGGTAAAGCAACCAAGGCTTAAGCAGCCAAAATCCAGGAGAAGAGGAAACAGAAGCAGGGGCTGACATTCTGTAAGCTGCTTTTTCTACCTGTGTTTTGAAGGTCCTTGGTGTTGGGCAAGAAACTGAGAAGCAAAGCACAAGGCCATGACTCTAGGGGGGAAATGAAAGTGAAGGTTCTGGAAATCCCAAAGGGATGAAGAGGATGAACATGATATTTGGCGTTTCTTCACTCGTCTGATCGAGGGACCAAATCTAGAAACAGGGAGACGCAGGGAAGGGAGTGCGACACGGTGGTTTGTTCGAATTACAGTTCTTGCTAAGGTCTTAAGTTGAGCAGGAGGAGAAATTGTGAATATAAACAAAAAATGTTAGACATAAAAACAGGTTTTCAAGTAGTATGGCTTGGAAAACAAAAATTTAAAAATTAAATTAAAGACCCACCAACACAGGTCCTTAGCAAGCATCCAAGGTCTCAGCTAGTCCCCTGGACAGCCTCATTCCTAGGAGACAGGATGAATCACATGCACACTAAACCTTTCTACAAAGCTGCACCCCAACTTCAGCCAGGTTGACTACGAAGCATTAAGGTGAGTTGCTTGCACTCAAGCTGCCTACCTGAGATTAGGGTAAACTTTTTCTTAAAAAAAAAGATTGATATCCAGAGCCTCCTTAATTTTTTATAAGCAATATTCAGCATTTAAATAAAAAAAATCACAAGCAACCTGAGAAATAGAACATACCTCCCCCCCAAAAATGCCCAAGTTGATAGTCCTGCAACTGACTTACTTGAAACTATCAAATACTGACTTTAAAATAATGGTAATTAATATATTCCATATATTAATTAAAAGATGAAGAATATCATTAGAAAACTGTATTTTACTTTTAAAAATAATCAGAAATTCTAAAGCTAAGTCATAATTGAAATTAGAAATCCAACAAGTAGGCTTAACACTGACCAGGCTTAAGAGAAATGAAGACCAGTAAATGAAAGAAAGATCAATGTTAGAAAATATCTATGTTAACAGAGAGTGTAAAAGAATGAAAAGTAGAGAACAACAAAAGAGTCTAGCAGAAAAGTACCAATGTAAGATTCCCAGAAAACAAAAAGGAGAGAAGAGAAGAAATAATACTTGAAGAGTTAATGGTTAAAAATATTTTTCAACTGGTTAAACCTACTGAAAACAAAACAGAGAGGAAAATCTCGAAAGCACCTGGGGTTGAGTAGGGGAAGGGGAAGATCCTCTCTCTGAGGAGCAAAAGACAGACTTCTGACCTCCTCAAAGAAACTGTGGAAGCCAGAAGGAAATGGAACATCTCTAACAGTGATGAGAGGGAGTATGACCAGGAAAAGACAGAAAGGAAGCTTCCAGACTGTTGGCAATGTTCTATATCTTAGCCTATGTGGTGTATTCATGGGTATACAAACTTTGCAAAAATTCCTCTAGCTGCACACTTAAAAGTTGTATACTTTTCTATCTATGTGTTATGTTTCAATAAAAAACTCTACCAAAAAAACTCAGAAAAATATGTAAACTAATATTTATGACATGGAATGATGCCCACACCAGATTGTTGAGGCACATTTTAAAACAGCATGTAGAACATGATCTCACTTTTAATTTCAAAAAGTATATACATTTATAGATATTATATAAATATAAATGCATGAAGAAATGCTTAAATGTATGTTCATCAAAACATTCACTGTTATCTCTGGGTGGTAGATATAGTGATGATTTTAGTTTCTTCATAATATTTTTTCAGTATTTTTTAAATTACATTTTTAAATGAGCATGATTTTTGTTTTTATACTAAAACTAGAAGGTTATTTTTATTTTGTGAAATAAAAAATAACATCCCAAGCTTGAAGTTCTCTGTATGTTAAATTTGTAAATGGGCAAATGCCAATTATAAGCAGAAAATTTTCTAGTCTGAATTGAAGCTGCAGAAAACCTAAAAAAATCAGTCTTGTTCACACCTCCACATATTTTTTTCTGAGTTTTTCATTACATACTAATACCCTGGGGAGTTTAATGAAGTCTGATTCTTAAAATAAGCTATTATTTAGAACCAACTTCTGCTGTTCAGTTCTTTTTAAGTATCCTATGGATTATTTCTTATGAGAACTAATAATTTATTGCTGCAATACATCTCCTAGAGTGAACACTGATGAAGCAGTGTATTTTATTAAAAATCACATTTAAAATAATTAACACATATTAAGATTACACATAAAATAGTTGATTCTTAAATATATACCTCAATCATTGAACTTTTTATATTTTGCTAACCTATAAAATTGTAATGGCAGAAATTATAATGCACTAAGCTTTGTATGCCTAATTGTTAACACCATGCCAGGCATACAGAAATTACTCCAGAAAACATTTGCTTTATTTGAATTGTTTGTGATTGTTTGATGATTTTTGCACCAATCAATAAAATATATTAACAGGCTTTTAAAATAATTAAAATGTATAGTCTTTTTTTTTTTTGGTGTATATTATTGAGTATGCTATTATAGTTGTCTCATTTTTCCCCCTTTATCCCCTCCTCCCTGCACCCCATTCTATCATCCCCACACATCTTAGTTCATGTCCATGGGTTGTACATATCAGTTCTTTGGCTTCTTAATTTCTTATACTATGTTTAGCCTTCCCCTGTTTATTTATTTTTTTGTCAACATTTTCCCACCACCACTTTCCTTAGCCCCACCCATCTCCACCTCCCAGTCTCAATCCTCCCCTCATTTGGCTTTGTCAATGGGTCCTTTATACATGTTCCTTGGTGACCCTTTGCCTCCTTTTCCCCTGTTATTCCCTTCCCTCCTCCCCTCTTGTTACTTTCAGTTTGTTTTTTATTTGAATGTTTCTGGTTACATTTTGCTCGCTTGTTTATTTTGTTGACTAGGTTCCACTTACAGGTGAGGTCATATGGTATCTGTCTTTCACCGCCTGGCTTATTTCACTCAGCATGATGCTCTCCAGTTCCATCTATGCTGTTGCGAAGGGTAGTAGCTCCTTCCTCCTTTCTGCTGCATAGTATTCCATTGTGTAAGTGTACCAAAGTTGTTTCATCCACTCATTTACTGTTGGACACTTACATTGCTTCCAGTTCTTAGCTATTGTAAATTGTGCTGCTATGAACATTGGGATGCATAGGTTCTTTTGAATTGGTATTTCAGAATTCTTAAGGTAGAATCCTAGCAGTGAAATTGCTGGGTCAAAAGGCAGCTCCATTGTTAGTTTTTTGAGGAAATTCTATACTGTTTTCCACAGTGGCTGCACCAGTCTGCATTCCCACCAACAGTGTACTAGGGTTTCCTCTTCCCCACATCCTCACCAGCACTTATTGTTTGTTGATTTGTTTATGATGGCCATTCTGGCTGGTGTGAAGTGGTATCTCATTGTGGTTTTAATTTGCATCTCTCTGATGGCCAGTGACACTGAGCATCCTTTCACATGTCTCTGGGCCCTGTGTGTGTCCTCCTTGGAGAAGTGTCTGTTCAGGTCCTTTGCCCATTTTTTAATTGGATTGTTTGTCTTCCTGGAGTGGAGTTGTGTGAGTTCTTTATGTATTCTGGAGATCTAACCCTTGTCCAAGGTATCATTGGCAAATATATTTTCCCCTAAAGTTGGTTTCCTTTCCATTTTGTTGATGTTTTCTTTACCCATGCAGAAACTTCTTATTTTGATAAAATCCCATTTGTTTATTCTTTCCTTTATGTCCCTTTCACACATCGGTGAAAATATTGCTGTGTGGAATATCTGAGATTTTTCTACCTATGTTCTCCTCTAGGACTTTTATGGTGTCGCAACTTATATTTAAGTCTTTTATCCATCTTGAGTTTATTTTTGTGTGTGGTGTAAGTTGGTGGTCGAATTTCATTTTTTTGCATATAGCTGTCCAGATCTCCCAACACCATTTGTTGGAGAGGCTGTTTTTACTCCATAAAATGTAGAGCCTTATAATAAAAAGGAAGTCCCTGTTCTGTTTCTTATCTGCTTCCCAGACACAAATACTGTCTGGTTTTATTCTTGTAATTACCTCTAAGGTTCCACGTAATTTCCTTAAATAGCTATTTTAAAATTTATCTTTTCGAAGTATTTCCTAGTGCATGTCTGCATGGTAGGTAAAAATGTTAAGTTTACCTACACCACTCCACATGAGTGTTCTTTGTCACCCTATCAGCCATCTCTTTCATTGCAACATCCAACTAAAACCTCCACTTACTGTCCATCAATAAATCATCGTAGGTGAAAACTCGATTCAGTGCTCTTGCTTCTATCTTTCCTTAACACCTCTTGCACCCTTTAAACTACCCATAAAATCTTAATACATATTAATATTCTACTTTTATTAATACATATATCTTAAGTTATTTTTCTGTAAGCTGATTTTAAATTTAAAAAACAATAAATAAATGTCAACCTAAAGCAAGTTGAATGTGAGAAATACATTTCTTTGCCTTTGAACTCAAGTTCACAATTCTCGTAGCCCTCAAAAGAAAGTGTTCTTCGAGTCAGCTTTAAATAGATTGAGCTTATGTTTATCTTTTGTTGCAAACCTAGATTTTGTATTTCAATGTCCTTCTATTTCCACTTACTCTCTCCATTTTCCCAAGAATTCCCTCTGGAACCCAGCACCATTCTGCCCTTCTAAACCCACTCAGGAAGATGAAACATTCTGATACTCAGATAGAATAATTCTAAAACAATATGTATGAATTAGTTTTGTCAAAAAATAAAAAAATAAACAAACCCACTTGTGTTCTTCAGAGGCTGGAAGTCTGGATGCTGTCTTTCCTACCTGTGCACGCCAGCAGTCTTGGTTTTGATTACATCATGATGGGTATTTCTGAAAGACTGGGAAGAAGGAAGGAAGCTCTACATTTTTGAGACACTGACATCTGAATAGTGGGTCTTAAAGTTTACTCTGTCTTCCGGGCATTCTCTTGAGAGCACCTGCCTCAGGGCTGTAGGTGGCAGAGATGATCAGCAGTAGATATTTCATGACCCCTGAAATATGCTAATTTCCTGAGACTTTGACAGGTACACCAGATCTATTTCTTTTCCAGCTCTACCTAAGATTTTAGAAGCATCTACTTCGTTACATTTATTTCTATTCTGCCTCAAATATTTAGCATAGTTTCTGTTTTCTTAACTCCTGCCCAGGTGATATTATCTCCAAACACCTTCTCTATGTGGATAGTTGTTCAATTCTTTTTTGAATTGAAACCCACTTTACATATTCTGTGCATTAATTTCCCTTCCCAAATCATCTGGATTAGATCCGCTGTTTTCTGGATACATGTCTTTGTATTTTGACCTACTCCTGTGTGTTGTACAGATGCTAAATGAATGTTTGTTCAATTAAACAAGGAACAAGGTTATCTATATAAGAAATTATTTTGGTTATGGGAGCAAGAATGTTACAGTATAAACTTTTGGGAAGCTCAAAAAAATATAACCACATAAAACAGATCACATGCAATAGTAGGTATATATCCTGTTGCATATTTAACTTATATGTTGAAATTATCAAAGATTTTCAACTAAAGCAATCACATATTATCTTCATATGATATATAATATTAGGTTTTTTGTTCCTAAAAAACAAAACCAAACAAAACAAACTGTACAAAGACATTTCTATATTTTGGTACAGTGAGAATGTAGCTATGCATTACTTATTTAGGTTAAAAAATATTTTTGTTAATAAGGTTTATTTCATAAAAATCTCATTTGATCCTCATAGCAACTTCATAAATTGAAGTTGTTATATTTTCTGATTTTAAAAATATGAAAGTTTAACACAAAGGCATTATGAATTGATTGTGTTCATATATCTTCTTATTCAAAAGTATATGTTATTTCTACCATAGAGTAATAACCCTCTAAGCATCAAAAGGGCAGGAATACCTCTTCCTTTCCTTATGTCCACAAGTTATCTTGTGGTTTGCATAGACTAATAGCATAACACTGCCTGAAATTAAGAAGTTGGTTCAAAAATGCCCAGTAGTAAATATGGGCAAGTTTACAAATTGGATGAATAGTTTTGACTCATAAGGACAATGATAATAACACTTACTAATTTGAAAATTATAAACTTCTAAATGATTATATACTTATATAATAGTTTATATCTGTATAAATAAACCTTTCTATGATAATGAAATAATAGTTAACATAGCAGTGGAGGCAAAACATAGGAAAACATATACCAACATATGAAGATAGACCATTTCCATTCAGACTTTCCAGGGAGGACAAGTTCCTTGAGCTCACATATTTTCTGGTAGCATCCAATTCTGCCAAAAAAAAAAAAAAAGAAAGAAAGAAAAAAAAAGAAGAAAAAGAAAAAAAATCACCATTTCTGCTGCCAAGATAGAATTTATCATTGGGGGTTTTATATCATCCTAATTAGTACGTGGACATAAGTCCCTACAAATCATTGATGGCAGATTTTGAATTTTTGCTAGAGGAAGTTTAGTGGCTGATGATTACGAACTGGATTTACACCTTAGTTCAAGGCCTACCTGTGTCATGTGAACCATATTGAGAACCTTACCTTTGCTTAGGTTAATGTGAACCTTGGCAAGTGATGACTCTTCCCTTTCTTGGCTTCCTTGTCAGTAAATTACCAGGATTGAACTCAGAAGACTGTGTTTAAGATTCAATGACATGCCGCACATAAGGAACTATGCAAGTTGCCAGGCACAAATACCTTTCTCCATATCAGTTATTATTAATACTGTCGGTTTCATAAGACTTGAGGTTTGGGGGAGGGAAAGTGCTGATGGCATCAGTGCATCATTTATTGCAAAATGATCATAGGAAGAAAAATACAAAAAAAATTGCTGCCAAATCTGCCCTCAGTAACAAAGATCCCATGTGCTGCAATATAATTTAATAATCACCCTCGCTCACTGCTCTGCCTGCAGTACAAGGGAAACGAAACGTGTGTCATGCTGAAGTTCAGCTTCTTTCCAACACTCTACTTTGCCAGTGGCACACCCACAGAGCATATGGCCAACAGAACATTCTCTTCTGCGTTCTGCACTTAAACCTTCCCTTCAGGGGGTGCTCCTGCTTCGGAGGCTCATGCATTTAAAATACACTGCAGTCTTTCAATTACTATTTAATCTGGTAGAGAAGGAAGACACACTCCTATCTAGCTTTCCTTTGATTTTGCATTATAAATGCAGAAATGCAATCGGTTTGGTGATGTGCTTAAGCGTACAGTATCTCTCGCAGGGCTGCACTGCACTTGCTGATCTATCTGATGTCCAGTTTTTAAGTGAGCCCATTTAAATAAAAATAAGAGTGATCAGGCAGAGAATTTTGTGAGGTGACAGCTACCTATCATAAAAAAAAATTCATTATTTCTTTTAGAAAACTGGTTTACCTGATTATCTTCATCAAAGGCAGTTCTCAAATAGATACTAGTTGTTATACAACCAGTGTTTATTTAACCAGGTCTGGCAGACCTGGGCATAAGCCACGTTTAAATATTTTTGCATATAGACATTGGTGCGACAGTTGCAAAGGATTCCTTACCTTTGGACTCTGGACAAGAAGACACCACTAACTGAGATAAGCCAGAAGCATGGTGTCTCTTAGAACAATGATTTGTTAACATCAGTGTTGGTAAGACAATGATAAAAAAAAAAAGGTTAGAAAAACATAGCATGAGAAACAAGTGAAATATTAGTGGTCAAACCATAAATCTTGTAAAGAATGTAATCAACATGTGGCACTTTCATAGGGTTAATTCCACCCACCAGCTAAAGCCACACCCTCAGCCCTACTTGCCATAGAAATTGTTTTCATGTTGGTTTAAATATAGGTTTTTCTTATTATAGAGGTCCTTCTTTTTCTCTCCCTTAAATCACAGAAAGTCAGTGGGTCCATAGAGTAGTCCTTATCTTAATTTTATTTTTAGATTCCAATTTCACAACTAGGCTGTGCCAACATTCACTATTCTGTCTGAAACATGCTATCCAACTACTCTAAAATATGCTGTGAAATTTGCACCTGATGAAAAGGAATATTTTCTGATTGAAGGCTCTCAGAGTAAACATTACAAGTAAAATATATGAACTTCAACGTGTGGAACTTACGACATTTATTTTACTTGTTGGAAGTTTTTAAAAAACTGTTTCCTGGTGTGTCAGTTGTGTTCTGCATAAGTGCGGCTCCCAGAGGGCTGAGTTCATGGGCCCAGTGCCATGAAGCATGATGTTGATAAGACTCTAAAATGGTGGCTTCATTTCTCATACACACGGACTGGTTTCCACACGGGTGAAAGATCTGACTCATTAAGATCAGCCTTAATGCCAGGTCACTGCAGAACAAATGAGTTTGTATTCTTTGTGAAGGGCTTTTTGTGTAATGATTTATTATGTGATTTGCTATAACTATGTTACTGATCTATCCCTCTTAATTACATATAAGGTTATTGAAGTTGGTAGTGATGCCTTATTTACCTCTATATCCCCAGAAACCAGCATGGCTCCGAGGACCTAAAAGATGCTAAATGAATGTTTGTTCAATTAAACAAGGAACAAGGGTATCTATATAAGAGATAATTTTGGTTATGAGAGTAGGAATGCTACAGTATAAACTTTTGGGAAGCTCAAAATAATATAACCACATAAAACAGATCACATGCAATAGTAGGTATAAATCCTGTTGCATACTTAACTTATATGTTGAAATTATCAAAGATTTTCAACTAAAGCAATCAAATATTATCTTCATGTGATATATAATATTTCAAAAAATGGACAATATTTTCTCTTTGTCAACACCTTCCAATCTAAATCAGAGTATTTCCAGAATAACATTTTTTCACATGAACAAGTTGAGGCAAAAGGACATAGCATTTGTTGAAGCTCCTCTAACTTTAGAAACGATATTTGGCCTGTTTTGTTTCATCATCTCAATGTTATTCACTGTCATGCATATCAAAGGCCTTAATTACAGAGATGAAAGACACGATTCACAGTTGATAAGAAAGAAAATCTTCATAGTCTCACAAACAACCTACCCTCCCAAGCAATGACGTGGTCTGACTGAGGAACATTGTACTGTAATTACAGGATGCTTTTAGGCATGATTGTAACTGTAGGTTTGTCCTCTGACCACCATCTGCTTTTTGTTCATGAGATAAATTTTCACTTGTTTATTGCCTAACAGATCCCTTGTTCTTTGTCTTGATTTGCCAGATGATCAAAAACTCAACGAAAGTTACGGTTATTTCTTTTTCACTTAGGAAATTTGGAGAAAGAGTGAATATTACTTTTTAAGTTATTTTGGAAATTGGTCCCTTTGAGAGGTTTTAAGGGCTGTTAACCACCATTCACATGCCACGAAAGGAAGACGCTTTCAATTTGAAGTGAAATATATTTTAATATATTTCCGTTAAAATATTAGTAATGGTAAGTTAGGACAAATTAGAATCTAATGATCAGTTTTGTATGTTAGGGCTATTCTTGCTTAAATATCAAGATTGACAGCCGATCACTTATCACCTCAGTTTATAAACTTTACACAGGAATTACCAAGTGCAGAATGTCTGTTATAATAAACTTTCCAACAAATCTGTTTAAGATTTTTCTTTCTTTAATGAGAAAATGGAACTCCAGTTCCTACCATAGGAGTTCTTTGGAGAATGGTTTTAAACGTATGGTGGCCAGGAAGAAGCACAAATTTTTTGTGCTTTTCTCACAAAAAATTTCCTCCAAAATCTCAAGTCATTTCCTAAACCATACTCAGTTTTGTCATCTCTGATAATTAAAATTGAAGGCACTTTCTCTGCATCCAACTTTCTAATTTATAAAATACTTTCTCAATATTAGCAGCAATGAATTATAAAGGAATTATTTCACTACAGGAAAATATAGGACTAGGAATAATCATTACTTTGTAGTTTTAAACATCTTTCCCACCGACCTGCACCACACACACACACCAGGGAACACAGACATACACACAGGCACACCTACAAAGATATACACAAGCATACACAGGCACAAAGACACATAGACATACTTATAGACACACCACAGACATACACACTTACACTCACACAAACCCCTGAATCTGCGGCACCTTGGAGGTGGAGAGATGTTGAAGTCACTTCTATTTAAGTCAGCTCTTCTCACTATGGTAATTAGCTTCCAGGATCCTGGCAGACTCAGGTAGATTGTAGCATTTCAATTCTGTGAAACCATATGGGTTATATATATGGCTTTTTCCCTACAATTTTCTATTTTCACTTCCTCATTACTTATCTAAAATTTTTCTCCTTTAGCCCTGAGCAGTGTGGCTCAGTTGGTTGGGTGTCATCCCGCATAGCAGAAGGTTCGATTCCCAGTCAGGGCACATAGGCCTGGTTCCTGGTCAGGGCACGTACGAGAGGCAACCAATCGATATTTCTCTCTCACATTGATGTTTCTCTCTCTTCCTTCTCCCTTTCATCCCCTTTCTCTAAAAATAAATTTAAAAAAAATTTTTTAATTAAAATTTTTTCTCCTTTAAAAATGAAATGCTGCTTATTAGATATCAGTCCAAAAGTTGATCCATCAAATATTTTCCAAAATAACTATGGAAAAAATTCATGCTTTCAAGTATGAGGAAATGACTTTTTAATTTTACTTTATTTTTATTGAGGTATAATTGACATACAGTAGTTTCAGGTATGCAACATAATGATTTGATATCTGTATACAATGAGAAATTATTACAACAATAAGTCTAGTTAACATTCATTAACATCTAGGAATTAGTACTGTAATTATTACAGAATGTCTGAAAATTAGTATTTTATATTAAAATTCAAAAAGTTAGACCTGATATATAATAGTTTTATTTGTTTAAACAATGAATTAGAAATGGAAATTTGTTTTTAAAACAGCTAAACAACAACCTCTATGTACATTGCCATATGAATCAACAAGCCTAATTATTTTATTGAATTTCTTTGTTCTTAACTGATATGAAAGCATTTTTATTTTTAATAAAAAAAATTTCATTGACATTGTCATGATAACTGATGCCTTTATTGTAACTTTTTTGCACATTTTTATCTTTTCTCTGAGTTTTAGCTACATCTACTAATATTGTTTTGGTATTTTCTAAATTTTGCCATATGGGCAGATCAGAGTCATTTCATTTTGATTTAGAGTGTTTATTGTCATGATGATTTACATGAAAGATTCTCAAGATTTTCATTTTGTTTTCTTACAATTCCACACAATGAAGCTAGTCTCCTGTTTAAAGCACCCCAAAGGCTTCCAGCAAAGAAGGAAGAAAACCACATCCCTCCCCTGACTCACACAGCCCTGCGGGGCCTCCCCAACCGACTCCTTTCGCTTCATCTCCCACCACACTTCCCACTCTCCTGCTCTCCGTATTTCAGTCTCACCCAGCAGTCCCCTGACTGCCTTTGGAATAACAACTTCGGAATCTCAGTTTAAATACCTCCCCCTGCAACCAACATCCCTGACCACCCAACCTAAAGTGACCCACCGTGATGTGTCTCCGTTGCCTCAACCTATCTTACACCTCTGTGTTGCCCTCTTTCATTGACTCTTTCTGCATCTTGCTGTCTCCCCAACATAACGTAGTGTTAGTCTCCTAGTACTGGATCATGTCTGTCTTGTTTACCATTTTACCTTTACTGCTCCTGCCAGTGTAATCATTTAGCGATGTCGATTGAATGTATGAATGAGTAAGTAAGTACTATTCATAACATAAATTTCAAGCTGATCGGAATGCTTGGTCTCAACTCTCTGAAGTTGCTTCTGGTTTCTAAATAGTCCTAAAAAGATTAGGGTTACGGTATTTGCCCAGTTCACTCATGAATGATGAACATACCAAAATATATTCTCTATCTCTCTCTACAATATGTTGTGTTATACCGAAACAAACAAAAAGCCATAGAAAATTAGTCTTGAGATCTTATCAGGGAAGACCTCAAGGAAACCCACAACCCAAATACGTGCAGCAACCACACGTATTTTCCCAGAATAGCCATTTTAGCCCTATTTAATTGCAAACATACTGTTGATTATCCCTGAGAACTAGTGAAATATCCCAGAAACACTAGTATTTTGAATTTCAATCAATATATTCAGTTCTCTCACTTCTGAAAGTAGTTCAAATACTACTTTTCAGCCCATGAATCCAGATTTGTATTCCTACTGAATAAGTTTTCCCTTGACAAATAGAAGATAATCTGCATTTCACTATGGTGTGGGTGCCAGATTTAGTAAATAAAAATTGAGGACCACCAGTTAAATTTGAATTTGAATGTCAGGTAAATAACAAAAAAAGTTAGTGTGTGTTCTATATAGCATCTGGGACATACTTATGCTAAATAACAGTTCGCTCCTCATCTGAAGTTCAAATTTAACTGGAAGTCTTGTATTTTATCTGGCACCCCTGATTAGGGTCCACTGCTGAGTGATAGCTCCTCTGATTGGTGCACTTAGAATACCTAGCATCCAGTTCTTGTTGACTTAGGCTTCATGGACATATTGGATTGGCCAAAAAAGTCCATTTAGGTTTTTTTCTGTAAAATAAAACACACATTTTTCATTACTACCAATAACTTTATTGATTTGGATATTTTGACTGTCAGCTATCCCCCACGTGGTATAATGTTGACAGTTCTCAATTAATGTCTCGATTTGATCACTATCAACTTCAATTGACTATTGATCATTGTCCAGTGAAAAATCTCCGGGATGAAATTTTGCAAGTCACTTTTGGTATATCCAATCGGTCACAGCAGTTTTTTAAAATGCACACTGATCTGACAGCTGTCACAATACAATCTAACAAAATTGTTTCAAATGAAGTTAAAGACAGGTAAGTGCTTCTAGAGCCATCTTATGGAAAAAATCAAACAAACTTTTTAGCCAACGCAATAAAAGAAAAGGTTCGCTGATTGCCTTAAACTCTGGGACTTAATGGGTGCCTTGACCCTCAGCTCAGTAATGAATTGGGCCCAAGATGTGAAATATGCATTTGTACATTGCATAACCATGTCTATTTCCATAAACAACACATTTTCTTTTTCTCAAAATCTTCTGAGACTCTATTAACTATCACTTGGTTATATCAGTCATCAAACAAACTGCTGTTTAGTCAGTTATTCTGTCAAAACTCCAAAGTATTTTAAGAGAAAGCACTAGTGGGAAATGTTTTATGTTTCTAAAATAGTATGAAGTATCTCATAAAGCTTGATGGGTCATAAAACATGACCACATCAGGGAGTTACCTCATTTATGTGCAGTGTGCGGTGGGGTCTCTCCCTCAGCAGGCAGAACTTGTCACACACTGGGAGTATGATTGCTGGAGGCTATGTTTATATTTAATGATTGCTTGTGATCCTAGTTTGCAGTCTCAGTTCTCTTTCCCTGGTTGGCACGTACAGTTAGAGAAGAGGATATAAAATGAGAATCATTCAGATTTCTGCTAACATGTAACTGTATCTACAAATGTACCCATCCTCCCCTCATTTTTTACTGCTTATTTTTAAAAATTAAATTTATTGGGTTGAGCTCTGGCTGGTAGCTCACTCTGTTGGTTAGAGTATCATCCATTTATGCCAAGGTTGTGGGTTCAATCCCTGGTCAGGACACATTCAAGAATCAACCAACGAATGCATGAATAAGTGGAACAACAAACTGATGTCTCAATCTCTCTCTCTCTCTCTCTCTCTCTCTTTCTCACCAATAAAAATGAATAAAAAGAATTTATTGGGTTGACATTGTTTAATAAAACTATATAGGTTTCAAGTGTATAATTCTATGAAACATAGACATAAATGCAGGCTTAAGTTTAGCCCCTACCTGTCCTCTCGGGACCCTTAGGCTAGTGAATACCACTTCCCCGTTGTACAGACAACTTCTCTCAATTGGACACTTCACATTAGTTATTAGACGTTTTTATAACTTCCCATAAAATAACGCTTCCTAGATCCCAAACCACCCACAGCCGTGCTCTACTTCTTTTAACTTACTCACAACCGAACTTGTTAAGGTTCTTTAGAGTCACCTCATTTCTTCTCACCTCACTCCAAGCCTGTTGAACTATTATTACTTACTTCTTCCCCTAGTGTTATCAACCAGCCCTCCCCAAGATCATCACAGCACACATCCTGCATGTAAATCATTAACTCCTGTGGGAGACAATAACGGCCCCTAGAGATATCCACGTTCTAATCCCTGAGTGTGTTATGAGAGAACCCAAGAGATGGCTGTACTAACAGGGCTTGGTGTGGAAGGCTGGCTTTGAAGACTGAGGAAGGAGCCTTGAGCCAAGGACTGCAAGCGACCCTGGAAGATGGAAAAAACGAGAGAATATATCCTATCTTGAAGTTTCTAGAAAGAAATGCAGCCTTACCAATGCCTTCATTCTAGCTCAGTAAAATCTGTGGCAGACTTTTTTCAGTGACAGAACTGTAGTCATAGAGCCATGCACCACATAACATTTCAATCAACGAAGGACCACGCATACGGTGGTGGTCCCATACATTATAATGGTTCTGACAAAGTCCCATCACATAGTTACATTTTAACCTTTGTAATGTCGTAGTACACATTACAATTGCCAATGGTATTCAGTACATTTCCTTGCTTTGCAGGTATGTAGCCTAGGAGCAATAAGCTATAGCATATAGTGTAAGGTGTATAATAGGCTATTCCATTTGGGTTTGTGTAAGTGCACTCCGTGATATTCACACAATGGCCAAATAGCCCAACGACTCGTTTCTCAGAAGGTATCCCTGTCATTAAGCAATGCATGACTGTAAATTTGTGTTATTCGAAACCACCAGTTGGTGACAATTTGCAATAGCAGCAGTAAGAAACAAATACGAGTTCTTTAATCTAACTGTCCTTCGCTTTCCTACTACCTTTCAGACCGTTTCCACCTTGGCCTGCATTTCCTCTTCTCCTTTAAACCCTCGTGCTCTGTCCCGGGGACAGGTTCTCCTTACCTTTTACCCTCCCTGTCCAGGGCTCTCATCATCACCTCAACACAGACAATTCACACGTTCATATTTCAAACCCATACTTCCTGTCGAGTTTCAGGTCTATAAATACAACCATGTGCCTGATTGTTCTCAGGTGAATCAGCGTTACTTCAAAACAAATGAAGCCTAAAAGAGAAATCATGACCTTTCTCCCCAAAACTTGATCCTCTTCCAGCATGTTCTATCTCCGTCAACAGAACTATCACCCACCTAGCTCTACAAACCAGACACTTAGGAGTCATCTTTGACACCTCCCCTCCCCCCTCATCTCCTATATGACATTCATGTCAATGTTCCATCCATTTTACTTACTAAATATTGCTAACATTCATCTGCTTCTTTACCTCTCCATTGCCACCATTCTGGCTGTTACTGTCATGTTGCAAATTAGCACAAACTTAGCAGGTTAAAACAACAACCATTTTTTAAGTCACAGGTCTGTAGGTCAGAAGTCCGCAGAGCCTGGGCCTGGTTCTGTGCTCAGGCTGAAATCGAGCTGTCAGTTGGCTGCGTTGTCACCTGGGGGCCAGGTTCCCCTTACAAGATCAGTCCTGTGGTGGGTAAAATTTAGCTTTTTGCAGTGATAGTGCTGAAGTCCCCAATTCTTTGACGGCTATCAGCAGGGGACTACTCTCAGCTTCTGGAAGCCACCCACGTTCCTGATCATACTGTGTCCTCCAGCTCCAAATCAGCAATGGGGCAGTGGCTCTTTCTTCCACTTTGAATCTCTCTGACTCCTCCTCCTACAGCCAGCTGAAAAAAGCCTCTACTCTAAATGCACATGTGATTAGACAGGACCTCCTGAATAAGCTTCCAATCTTGAAATCAATGGTGCATATAACACATAAACAAAGGTACAATGTCTCATCACATTAACAGAATCTGGGGATTAAGGTGGGACATCTTTGAGGAACCGAAACACCTTCTTTCAGCACTGGCCCAAACTTTCATCACGCTGTATGTTATGAATTGACCTCCTAATTCATTCATGCAAATCCATTCTTTCCATCATGCTAGTCTGTTCACCCTGCAGCCAGCATGATTGTCTCCAAACACACGCCTAATAATGTTACCCAAGTGCTTCTGAGCGCTCCTGGGCATAACCGTGGCCTAAAGCAGTGTTGCTTGTCTTGCCATCAGCAACCCAGAGCCCAATCCTGCTATGCAGGGTGATCAGCCCAGACACCACGTGGAAGTGTTGAAATACTTTCACAGCATCTCAGAGTAACCTAATGCCTGATGCAATTAAAAACAAATTTTTGGGGGGCTTGTATTTTTATATATGTTTTATTTTTTAATTTTAAATTTCATGCTTTTAGGAAGCCATTGTTTATTTTATCTTATGAAAGTATTAGACCATAAAATATTGAAAGAAAAATATAAAAACCTGCTCCTTTCCCACTGAAAACTGGAAAAGTTCTGGACCAGTGGGTTCTGCACACACTGACCTCCACTTCTTTAGCTTTATCTTATACCATGCAAACTCTCAGTCCCTCAAACTCCCTCCACAGTGGCCCTCTCGTAGTTCCCTCTGCATTCCATATTCCTTGCGTCATGCTGAATTCCCTCATTAGGTTACAAACTTCCTCTTATATACTCTCCTTGCATCAGGGACCCCCGATATGTACCTATCACAATTGCAGTATTAATAAATATGTATTTTGAAAATGTCTGCTTCCCTCCTAAAATGTAAGCTCTGTGGCATCAGAGAGCCTATCTTCCAGCTAATGGGTGTCTACACAGTTCACTTCAGAGTGCCTGACATCTAGTAGATGCTCAACAAACCCATAATGACTAAGAGAAGGAGTCAATAATAATATAGTCTATGTTGTTCAAACTTAAACAGCTTCTCAACCAATTATTGTCTATTTGATCGTAATCATGACAGTTAAGTCTCCTGAGCCTTATTTTTATTATTGGTAAATTTGAAATAATATCGCCAACCTCGTAAGATTCATATGTGCATTAAAGCATGAACAAATGCTTTGATGAAAAGTGCAACGTGCTTCTAAGATACAATTGATGAGTTAGTAAGAACTATGTCCCTTATACAACATTGTTAGAAGGAAAAAATGTATAATGAATCTAAAAGCCCTTTGGAAATAAGTACCACAGTTTTTTAAAATATTTAATCCTTGCCCCTATAATAGAGGTTCTAAAATTTTATTGCAAAATATAACTGGACAAATATACAAGTATATTGGAAGAAGTTTATTCATTCCAGCATGGTTTCTACTAAAAACGTAGGAACGACCCTAAATACGTCCTAATATATGAAAGGGTTGACAGGAAAGACAATGTGGTTGGCATAACAAATGATCTAAATATCTCCTCGCCATGTGAAAATACTTCCTCAGTGCTGATGGAGGACTGATTCTGGCTGATTTATGCCCAGATACATGATGCTGAGAATGGGTTTTGACTATAATGGCAAGAGCATATGACTGTCAACTAAAGCTGGAGATTTACGATCTCAAGTTAGAGCAACCTTGATTGAACATGAAATTGAGACACTAAGTTGAGAGCTATGTTAACGCTGGTGGCTGTAGGGTAGGAGGCTTAGTCCCAGTCACATAAGCTATATGACTGTTTGCATCAGAGAGAACACTTCTGAAACAGCTATAAAGATGAGAAATGTGGCCCTGCAGTCTTCCCTTTTGGTAGTTGTAATGTCCTCAGCTGGTTCTAAAGTAAATATTCCAGAGGCAGTTAAGGTTTGTAATCTCTATGAAAGTGTACCTCTGAGTTCTGAAATATCTATACAAATACAAGAGAAAACAAAAGCTTCTACTGATTTAGGAAGCATCCAGAAATCTTGATTAATTCTTGGAGATTCCAAAACAGAAAGATTGGATTGCCTGTTCACCTGGACAGATAGTGGCTTGAGACACTAATTTGGATATAAAAGAGATGAAAATTAATATCTCCCCCAAGTTGGTGAATCAGGCCACTCAATCTTTAGATTTATTTGCCAATATGTCTTCTTATTATGTCTAACAGAATGGCCATACTTTTTTAAGTAAGAAAGTAAGATATGGTATTTTCTGACTTCTTTTACATATCTTTGTGCTAAATAGAGAAAGAAGGACTGAAAAAAATACACCACTGATGAAGACCCATATGTCTGATTCCTGAAGATCCATGTGGAAAACAAAGCCCAAAAGAGAAATGGACTCTTCAGAGACATGTTGCAAATAACTTTCTGGGAACCACTTGAATAGTGGCTCTCACCTGGGAGAACTGAGTGGAAGTGGGTAAACAAGAGTGTCACCCAGGTGTTCCACTACGCAGATCTCTGTATTCCCCCTTTAACATCAAACAGTTACCGTCAATATTTAGCTAATTATTAATAAAGGAAAGGGAAGCAAAGAGAATTAGACATTGAGTTTATAATAAACTCAGGAGTATAAGCATGTTTGCTTCACTAGGAAGCAACAGCTTCACACTGCAGGGGATCACAGTATTTCTCTACCAAGAGGATTAACCCTCCTCCCTTTTCCCCTCTGGTACCAGATTGTTGGGAAGCACACGGGGAGGAGCTTGACCAAAAAGACCTGTCAGTGTAACTAGGGGATGGACCTATCAAAAACCTGTGAAAACTTGGGAAGTTCATGGGCCAGTTTGGAGAAGTTCCTGGTCTTTCCAAGCCCAAGCTAATATAATCCCAGAGGAACAAATAAACTCTCTCTCTTTCTTGCCCAATGGCCTGTACTTGGAAGGTACAATAGCCTGTTCTCTTCACGGCCATGTGCCCTTAGCAGCCACGTGGCTCAGGAATGTGCAGGACCCCCATGCAAGCTCCAGCAAGGACCCTGAATACTGCAGCACAACAATGAACTGCGCTGGAAACACACGCGACACTAGCTGGATAATGGACTGGACTGGACTTTAATATGGACCAGAAAGTCTGGGCTGTGGCCTTCATGCTGGTCTTATGAAAATAAGATTGGACTTTGTCCATAATGGATGAAGTACTTAAGGGTCCAGGGACAAGTTGTGTGCATAAAGAATTTGAAAATTGGCTAACAGCAATATCCAGTCCTG
>PVJD01000668.1:0-378122 GCA_004026545.1 Mormoops blainvillei
TTCCTCCTTCCTTTTGCCCTAGCTGTCTCACTCTGGAGAGATGAGCAGCAGAGTGGGCTTAGGGCAATAATGATGAGGTCAAGGTGTCCCCTTGGGGCCACTGCTGAAATGGCCAGCTTTTCCCAACAGCCTTCGGGCCCTTAATGACAGTTTTACTCTCTCCCCCTTTTGGTCATCATAACCTGCCCCAGGAAAGGACCCCATGAGGATCAGAGCTGCCTTTGTCAGAACAGATGTCCCGAAGGGCACACAGACTTGAAGCAAAAGGAAGTGTGGCATGGAGGAGAGAAGGTGGGCTTGCATGTCATAGGGGCCCGGGAAAAGTCTGGACTCTACCGCATACTACCTGTGGTATTCATCCATTCATTCATTCACTCATTCACTCATTCACTCAATGAGCCAACCCACTTTTACTGAGCACCTACTTTGTGGATCACTGGGACTCAAGGGGAACAGAGCAAGACACAGAAGTTGCCCTCATGGAGCAGGGGAGACAGATACTGATCACTGAGAAATGCAAAATTACATGAAGAGAAGAATGGAGAGATACATATAAGCGTCACATTCAACACGAAAAATCTGACCTTATCAGGGCATCAGAAGGTTTCCTGAGGAAGCGATGAGTTGACATTGAGGAGTGGGCTACCTGGGTTCAGAGTACTGTCACAGGCGAGGGCAACAGCAGGAGCAAAGGCCCCACTGAGAGAGGGAGAAAGGGCCTGGAGCAGAAGAAAGCTGATGGGCTGGGAGCCTAGCACCATGGAGGGGCACTATGAGAAGGCTGGCAGGACCTATACCCCTCTACATCTCAGCTGCTGTATTTATTAGAGGATAATCATCCCCCTTGATTCACAGGCTTGTCTTCAACATTAAGTGAGAGAATGAAGGTGAAGACCCAATGTGTGCCTGACACATTGTTGGAACTTGACAAATCATTAGCTGCCGATGGATGCTGGCCCTCGGGAAAAGTTTTCCTGCAACAGGTAAAGGTGGATGGAAGAAGGTGGTGGTCTTCTCCAATGCTCTGGGGTCTTGCAAGGCAAGATTTCTGGGGCTTCACCCACTAAGCTGAGCACCACCCGCTGCCAGATAACATTCTCATCTAACTGTAGGATTTCACGAGAATGTTATGCCAACATTGTTGTAAAAATAAAAATGGGAAACTCAATATCCATTAACAGAAGCCCGGTTAAATAAATCATGGTATTGCCAGTTCAAGGGAATACAATACAATTCTTAAAAAGAATGATGAAGAACTACATGTAAAGTAAAATAAAAAGATCTCCAAAGTATTTAAGTGGGGAGGGGGAAGTGATATACAGAACAGTGAATACAGTAGGCTACTAGATATTAAAACTGGTGCGTGTCTAGAAAGACAAACCCAAGACCAGTCGTTGTTATTACCTCTGGGTAGGAAAACTAAGGGACAGGGATAGGAGGGAGACTTATTTTTTCACTGAATTCCCTTTCATTCTACTTGACTATTTAGCATGGGTGTAATGAGTTTTGTCAA
Source organism: Mormoops blainvillei (assembly GCA_004026545.1). Lineage (NCBI taxonomy): Eukaryota > Metazoa > Chordata > Mammalia > Chiroptera > Mormoopidae > Mormoops > Mormoops blainvillei. Next base: position 1,514 of record PVJD01000668.1, read on the forward strand.
GAGTCCAGAATTTTCTAAGTTTCCACTGTTTAAAGAAAAACCCAGTCTTTCAAGGCAGACAGACCCAGATCTGCCAGTTCCCACTGTGTGGTGTCGGCTGAGTTATTTCATTTCTGAGTTTCTTCTTCTGCAAAATGGGATCATAATAACAATTACTCTTAGGGTTGGTAAGGAATTAATGAAATACTAATACTTTGGAGGTATTTAGGCAATTTTTTGCAGAAATCAATTATTCAATACATGTTAGCTATTAAAATCAGAATTACTAATTTGTATTAGCTGGTTTAGTGTTTTTACAGTTCACATGGAGAGCAGTTCAGAAAGAGACGTTGCTCTCTGGAAATGCATCTGCAGTGAAAAGTATTCACCCATCTTTCAGCATAAAGGACACACAAGGACTCCCACAGAGTCTACACTGAACCTATCCTACGGAATGGGACCCCTCCTTGGTCCTTACCTGCCATCAGGTCCCTCTCCACTAAGGTGTGCCTTGGAGAGTGTCAGGACCTTGCACCTGGGCAGGGAAGTGGGAGAGACTGGCCTGCCCCCAGAGCAGCCCCGCCCGTACTGGGAAACAGAGGTTGGCACCGGGACTTCTCCATCCCCGCAGCCTCATTGTCCTTTCTCAGCTGCAGTAAAAGGAGGAGCCACATTAGATGCTGCCCACGGGTTTAATGTGGGGCACACTGGGAAGGTCACTACAGAGGGACCCTTAGGGCCTTGGTCAGAAGGTCAATGGGTAACACAAGGGAGCCCCGCACAACAGCTCCCTCCAATTCCCCAGGCTTGGTGGAACATGGAGAAAGAAAATAGGCTTTGTGATTAAATCTGAGTCTGAATCCAGCTCTACAACATACTCAGTGAAAGATGTGGGGTCTCTGCAAGCCTCTGCCAACCTAAAAAACAGAGGTAAAATCACCTCCTACAAAGGGGTCTTAGTGTACAACAGGTGTTTATTAAATGTGTTTCCTTCTTGGGAAACCTGCGTCTCCCTAATTAAAGAAATCCACAAAGGCTTATACAAAGTCTATTATGAGGGGTTAGAAAACAAACTCGATCAGGGGTTGCACTGTAGGGTTGTAAGCACAGGAAGCAACATTCATGTGCTCGCCTCACGCAAACAGGGTCTGATGGTAACCAATGTTCTTGCACCTCCTGGTGGAAGCACATACCACATCCTTTGTCATCAGAAAATCAAACCTGAAACTCATGGAGTTTGAAGAGCTCATGACCAATCCAAAGGAAGGTAAGGGACAGAGAAATGTGGGGAGCATCACCATAGGGTTGCAATCAACAAAATCCTAACTAGGAAAACCCGCAGTTCAAAGGGCCAAGTTCCTTCAACGGGAACAGCAAGAAGGCGAGGGGAGATAAAACAGAAATACAGAGGGGGAATATGCGGATTACAATAGCCTGAAGAGACCTATCACCCAAATGTGGCATGTGCACTCTATTAGGATTCGGATTAGAGCAAATAAATTGAAAAAAAATTTTTGAGAGAACTGCAGAAAATTGAACACTGATTAAACATTTGATAATATTAAGGAACTACCATTAATCTTTTTAGACATGATACTGGTACTATGAGTATCTTTTAGTGATAAATAATAAATATTTATGAATAAAATATCATGGCTTGGATAAGCATCCAAATAATTTGTATTGGGAAGTGACTGGGTTGAGTATGAATGATGTGAGAATGACTGTCAGTTGATTATTGTTAAAGCTGAGTGATAGGGTTTCATTAAATGATTCTCTCTGCTTTTACATATGTTTGAAATTTTTCACTTTTATTAAAAGTAAATGATTAAACCACAAGCTGGGAGGGAACATTTACAACATGTATAAGTAAATATATATATAAACAGCTGCTACAAATCAGTAAGGAAAGGAAACACAATCCAATAGAAAGAAATGGGCAAAAAGCCATGAGAAACAAGTCACAGAGGTGGAAACCCAAATGGGCAACGAGCAAATGAAAAGGTGATCCAGCCTGGCTGGTGTGGCTCACTGGGTTGAGTGCTGTCCTGTGAACCAAAAGGTCACGGTTCAGTTCCCAGCCAGGGCACATGCCTGGGCTGTGGGCCAGGTCCCCAGATGGGGGAGTGCAGGAGGCAGTCAACTGATGCTTCTCTCACTCATCGATGTTTCTCTCCCTCTCTTTCTCCCTCCCTCCCCTCTCTAAAAAAATAAATACAATTTAAAAAAAGAAAAAGAAAAGATGATCCACCCTATTTGTGAGCAGAGAAATGAAAGTTAAAGCTACCTCACACCTAAAAGTGTTGGTAGGAATGTATAAGTGCTGAAAGGAATGCTTGCACACTGACAGAGGTATCACAAATAGGTATTTTTATCTTACAATATGGCAAAACTCAGTAAAGTTTAAGACACTACACCCTACAACTCAGATATTTCACCCTTAACATTAACTTTAGGGAAACATTTGTGTAATGAATGGATGTAGGAAGTGATAATAAATGGTTTACTAAGACAAAAAAGAGAGAGACAAGTAGACATTGTGCATTTCCTGATAGAAAACATCACCCCCCAAATAATTATGTTTTCAGCAAAATTAAACCTGAATCTAAGCCCCAAATTCAAATGCCAATGTAAGGAAATGCAGTTAATAGAAGAGCATGTCAAACAGCACTGATTACAGTTGCAATCAAGGGGTAAAATGACCCAGGATTTAATAAATAAATCGTAAAAGAGAGAGAGAGAGACAGACAGAGAGAGATGGATGAAAGGGGGCTCTATAGAATGAAAAGAAATATAAGAGTACTTAAATTCATAGAGACAGCAAGTAGAATAATGATTTCCAGCACAGCGGGGAGAGAGGGGTGAGGAGAGAGAGGAATGGGGGAGAGGGAATGGGGAGTTGATGGAGAGAGGGATGAGTATAGAGTTTCGGTTGGGGAAAATGAATCTTCAAGTTCCGGAGATGGATGGTGGTGATGGTTACACAACACTGTGAATGCACCTAATGCCACAAAACTGTACAATTAAAAATGGCTCGAATGGTAACTTTTATGTTATATATATTTTACTACAATTTAAAACAATTAAAAAAACATTAAGAGACATGACCAATATAACACTTGGACCTCATGGATCCTGATTCAAAAAACTATAACAAATTATGAGACAATAAATTTGAACACTGATATTTGATGGAATAATGGAATTATTGGTAATGGAGGGATGACAATGATTATCATACTGATATTTTATTTTTAAAATACCCTCCCACACATATACACACTGAGATGTCTGTAGATAAACTAACACTCAGTATTTGATTCAAAATAATGCAGAAGGGGGAAGTGAGTATGGGTAACTTCAAAAAGATTGACCAGGATTAATAATAATTCAGCTTAACAATAGACGCATAAGATGCATTATACTAATCTGCCTACCTCTGGGAATTTAACATTTGATAGAAGAAAAATATTTTTAAATGAAAAAGAAACTATAATAAATGTGTTCAAAAGGACAACATGCTCTCTGCGTCATGGTTTATAACAGTGAAATACTGGCAACAATCTTAACGCCAGTGGACACATGACTTGATTAAAAATATTGTGGTATTTCATTCAAAAGAGAACTAAAGAGTCAAGAAAGTGAATGAACCAGAACAGGAGTTCTCAGCCAAGGGTGATTTTGCCCCCAGGGGACATCTGGCAGTGTCTGGAGACATCTCTGGTTGCCATGATGGGTGGGGTGGGTGCTACTGGTCTCCAGTGGGTGGAGGTCAGGGACGCTGCTAAACATCCAACGTGCATGGGACAGTGTCCCCCACCAAAATAATTATTCAGTTTAAACTAACAAGAGTGCCACAGTTTAAAGTCTCTATGTTAGCTCCATATGGGATTGTCCTCAAACCAAGTATTGAATTAAAAACAAACAAACAAAAACAAAGGGCAAAGAGATGCATAAAAGTAGTACCATGTAGGTAAAAGTTACACAAAACCAATATTTGTTTATGAGCAATGTTTCTTGCTCATGGGAGTTTATCTATGTAGTAAAGTATAAAAATATGGAGGGGAAGGCTATTGATACAGAATATTGATACTGAGAGCAGCGGTATGAAATGTTGCAATGGTAGCTTCAATAAAATTTGTAGCATTTCTTTTATTTATTCTACCCCTCATGTTAAAATTAAGGTAAATGTCGTCATGGTTAATGCACATAAAATCTGGATGGTAGGTACATGAATGAGCACTCTTTTAGACTCTGAACTTTTCCATACCCTTGACATTGCTAACAATGAACAAACTAAATGGTGGGGTTGTGCACGGGAAGGGCTGGATGGACAGACAGAGCCTGCGCAGAATGGCCCGACAGAGACATTCCTGAGTGGTAGCACTCACCGGTCCCCGGAGGTCAATGAGCTCCTGCCTCATCTGGGACACGAGGGCTTCCTTGGCCACCAGGGCCCTGTGCAGGCGCTCGTTGAACTCAATCAGCTCACCGTGCATCTCCGCCACCTGGAACACACAAGCACCAAACAGTAAGGCTCAGGGGGCAGGTCCTCCCCAATCACTTTCCGGCCTTCTCTTGGCCCTCCACTTGTCAGCAAGGCATCAGGAGGTTGTTTGGGCTGGAGACATAACACTGCTCACCTACGAGCTACACCAATCCACCCATAAGTTGAATACATGGGTGGATTTTGCATGGTTGATTTTAACACTATGGAATTGACAGTCCACAGTTTATAATCAGGACATGACTATATCAGGTCATTTTTATACCTTAGGCTTTTATCCTTAATTGATGAACAGTTTTCTAGTAAGCATTTTTCTTTCTAATCTGAGTTATGTCTGTCAAGAATTTCCCTGCTAGTGGTACAATTAGAATAACTGACCATTTCTGTTCATCAGGGCCTTGATTCTGAAAACCAAGAAAACAGAACCAGAGAGTGTTGAGATGGTTACAGTGATGGTGACAGACAGAGCTATAGCAGCACAACTACCCTTTAGTCACTACTTAGTCTATGCCAGGAAAATCTTATGCACGCTTTGTGTCTTCATTCCACCAGCTCTATGAGGCAGGTATTATTATTCTCACCTTACAGAAAGAGAAATATGTCATAGTTCAAGGCTCTGGGTCGAGGTCATATAGCTAATAAAGAACTAACTCTGGAGCCCTGGCCCTTGACCACTGGGTTACCTGCCACAATCCTACCTCTCTACTGTGCCCAGAGGTAACCCACTCGGGCCCACTGTGAACTCTCGAAGTTTTCCACACTCATGCAATATTCTTGGCTAATCCCAAATAAATAAAAATGGCAGCAGCCGTAAGGTAATCTATGATGTAGAATGAATAACAGATCTTTCCAGCTATAACTTACAAAAAGTACAAAGATATCCTACGTGGTCAAGGTACGTATGATGTTCTCTATAATGCATAAATATCAGACCATTTGCAATAAGTACTTTACATGGCATATAAAATGGACTGTCAGAATTAAGAAGGGATACTGGGAGCGGTTTTAGGGGAAAAAAAAGGATCATTAACATGAGTCTTGATGCCTCAGGAAGAATAAAGGGGAACCCTCCTTTTTTTTTTGGATATGTTGTTATATAAAAGGTAAAAGGCAAAACAGGAAATATACTAGAATATTAACATTCATCAGAGCCTATTCTTTCTATTTTCTCTTACATTTTAGTTTTCTAGTAAGTGGTACTCTTTCATTTATCAGCCAGGATAATCATTTAGACTCTTTAAAAGAATTAAAACTCTTCATATGACATTAAAGAAGCCAGGTGCAACCAATGTGAAATTTATCAGGCTCCCAATTGTAATCCTGAAGCTTCCATTACCTTGCTCTGTGAAGCCCCACTCTGTGAATAGCACCCTCTCTGCCCCTTTGGTACCCATCTCCTTCATACCAGTGTGAAATGCAAAGGGGAAAAGGCACAAAAGACACTGCAAGAACCATGCAAGTAACAAAGAGAAAACACCCAGCTTTAAACAGTTTTTTTTTTATTGTACAGACCTAAAATTAATATTCTCCAGTTGCCTTATTCCTTTTGTATTTTAAAAAAAGATTATGATCTTCCTTTGGCCTTTCACAAACAAATACAATATCACCAATAATGCCTGTGTTGATTCTTTGCACAGTAATCACATACACCCTCCATAAACTTCCACAGGGCTGAGAATTCAGCTACCCCACAGTGAGCAGGAAGCACACAACTGGCAATATTCCTGCTGAATACCTGCTAATATTCCCCCACAAAATTCAGGCTTTAAATAAATGCCACTCTCATTTCCAAAGCAAAGCAGGCTTTTCCTTTGTTTTTGTTTTCATTTTGTTTTGCAGTGGGAGACAGAATGTTAAGACAATTTTCCATAATGCAAAAAACATCAGAACATCCCCGCTTCAAGAGGTGTTTATCGTGAGCTGTCAAAACCCTGGTTCTCTTTTGTAGCCAGAAAAGTGACTTGACCACGTCAGACAAAGCTTTCATTTCACTAGGGAATGGTGGGGAAAATTCAATGGCACTGAGGAGACAAAATTTGATGAAATAATTTCCAGCAGCCACTAAACTCACAATGTTCGTTGCTATTAAGCTCAGCTCTCAAATTCTGAATTTTTGTATTATAAGTCCCTACATACAGCCACTGATATAAACAGCTTTCATCTTACACAAACCATACTGAGCTTAATGTTCCTCAAATAACTCTTTCCAAACTCTGGAATAACTAGAAATGAATTCAAAACTCCATGTGCGCCTCGGAAGAGGAATCTGAGATCACAAATAGTTCCCATTATCATAAAAATAACAGCAGGCTACACAACCACTGCCAGCTGGAATTTCTATTAGGTTCTGAGGGCACTTATAGGTCTTATCTAGCCTTCATTCCTTATTTTCAACAGCTACAGCAGGGAATAGGACAGAGGGAAAACACATGCCCTCCAAACCATTCTCTGCCAAGTAGGCAGAGTGATCTTCCCAAAACAACATCGGATATTGTCACCTGCTGTTCAAAGCCTTCAATGCTTCCCACAGTCCTAAGGATAGAATACAAACGCCTTTAAAATCTGGCACCAGCCTCTCTAACTCTACCTCCTGGCCGCTCCCTTTCGGTGTCTTACTAACTTTCACTCCATCTTCTATGTTCTATAACTGTGCTGAGCTGTAGGTTACCCAGGAGACAAAGAGGAGAAAGGCGCACCCAGCGGAGGAAAGTTACGGTGCAAAGGCACAAAGGCTGACAGGGAGGCAGCTGACAGAGACGGGTAAGGGCTCAGATTCTGGTGTAAGACAAGCCTGTGCTTGGTCACATACGGACAATGTGCACTGGCACAAGTCATTTAACCTCTATAAACCTGAGGCTATTCACCTACAAAAGGGGAATAAAAACCATCCCCGCTTTGCTGGGCCACTGTGTGGAGGAACTGCGCTATTGCTCGTAGCAGGCCCGGCCCCATGTCTGGGCCTGGCAAATGCTCGGTGAATGAGAGCTGGCTTTACATGATGGGTAAACACAGAAAGGGAAATAGAGAAGACGGGCAACAGGCAGGTCTCCAGAAGCCAGGTGGAAAGGGGCCATATGTGCTATGCTACGGAGCTCGGGCAGCCATGGAGAGACTCACCGTCCCCAACTGGAAAAGTCACCAACAGAATTGGTAACAATACGCCAGGCACTGTTCTTGGTGCTGGTGGGGGGGGAGGGCAGAAAAGTCATGTGGTTCATATCCTAAAGGTGAAATCATTTAAAGCTCAGGGAGAGAGGAAGACTGGAGGGAAGATGGCATGTTCGGGAAGGCCTCCCCAGAGAAAACACTGAGAAGTCACTTCTCTAATCAGCTCTGACGCGTGCCGGGCAGCCTCCCTTGGTCAATCTGTGCCCTAAATCACAGCGCAGGCACACACTGTGTTCCAGTACCATCAATGCTCAGGGCCACTTTGAGAGTCTGCCGTATTTCTTTCTACTCTCAGTGCTTTTATTTCCTTGAAAATTAATCTGAAGGTAGTTGAGGAGGTGCCATTTGACAACACTAACAACAGTGACAAATCAAAAGCAAATGCCAAGTGGAGACACACTAATCACAGCTGACACAGCTTCACACACAGGCCGACATGGGCCCAAGTGTTGAGAATGGAGCCCTGATTCTCTGAAAGGCCCAAGGAGAACACCTGGCTGATGGAAGACCTGGTTCCTCAGTTATGCTTGGAAAGTGCATGCTCACAATTAATAAGGTGAAAATGCTTATCAGTCACCATTTGGGTTTCATTCTTTAGGCTGGTGAGAAAAGGGTAGAAAAATTTAAGAAGTCACAGGGCTATTTGGTAACATCTACTAAACTTTTAAAATCCCTCTTCTATGACTTGGTCAATCCCTGCTGGGGAGTTATGTTGCCCCTGTATTTACACATGTGCTTGAAGCGGGAATTTAATTCCAAATGGCTGGAACCTACCAAAATGCCCAGCCACTGGGGACTGGTGAACTATATCAGGTTTAGCTACTCTCTCCCACTGCCTGCCCCTTGGCAGACATCACTAGTCAACCACAGCACTTCTTCCTCAAGAAGATAACCAGGTAGCCATAACCAATCGATCAGTGTGTTGGCTTACAAGATGACGCCTATTTGGTATTGCTGGCATAAGACATAGAGGGAAAGCATCATCAAGAAGGTGACATTTGAGTTGGGCTTTAGAAGATGCCTTTGGAGCTTCAGGAGACTGAGTAACCCATTCCAGCTGGAGCATCAGGGAAGATGGTCTCCCAAAATAATGTGGCTGTGAAAAGCTTTTAAGTCTGTGAAAATCACAGAAATTATCATAATTACCTGCCAAATCATGAAAGGATTATAAATGTTTTTAAATGCCTCTGGCACTTCCTTTCATATCAGAATGTTCTATCTAATCACATTCAAGTAAATCATGCTTTGCCCTCCTTCAGCTCCCTAATTACACATTTCCAGATTAATTAGATCAAGACACCCCCACCTCCAAATTTTAACAGCAACTGAGGCTCTTTGGGTCATAGACCCAAACTCTCCAAGAATGATCACTTAGATGCCTCAAATCTATCTAACTTAGATAAAATGCCCAAGGTTTTGGTCCTGTTTATACTGGCTATGGGGAGGGATCTGGAAGCTCCTTCTGTGATGACGACACTGTACCTGCCTCAGTAAAGACCACAACTTCACCAGCGTCCATTTGCCTTGACGTACCTTGGAGCGCCAACGACGTGCCAGGCCTCTGCCAGGCATCACATCCATTAGCTCGTGAGCCTGGCAGCCCTCCGGCAGGGCGGGCCCGCCTTCCTAAGGATGAGGCCTGCAGGCTCAGGGAGCCAGGAAGGGGCCGGGCAGGAATGGCCTGCCGTCTGTGCTTTTCAAACTCCACCTTGCAGTGTGGCAGAAAGCCAAGCCCTTCAGAGGTTCAGGATATGAGTTCATCCCAAAGAGGAGGGGAAGGTAGAACAGTGTGGCCCAGCGGCGCCCCAAGCAAGCTAATCATTAGTCACTTGGAGTGCTTCTGAGAAATGCAGATTTCTGGGCCTCACTCCAAGGGAGGAGTCTCAATGCCCCAGTGACCATGATGATCCATCAGATTGGGAACCACTGCTAAAGACAAAGGGGAAGCGTTTCACACACTAAAGTCCGAATTGCACTGGTCCATTCCGCAGTTTTAGAAACCAGTTTTTCAGATCTTCATTTGAAAAATAGGGAGGTCACAGCAGCACTTCCTCTTGTCAGTTCTCAACTACTGAATTCTCACCAAGGCGAACAAGCCAGAGAAATGCTGCATCAAGCCTGCCGGCCAACATCAGACAACAGCAGTTGCTCGTGCAGTGTTGTTACTCTTGGCAATGGCATGGAAGTTAGCCTGCAACAGTGGTGCCCAAAGGAGGTCTGTGAACTGGGGTTGGGATGCAAACTGTTCACTACTAGTCTGCGACAAGCACAGAAATTGACATTAAGCATTTGGAAACATTTAAAGCAATTTCATGTTGCTGTGAAATCCAGAAATTCCATAAGTTTTCTAGATTTTTATAGTATTTTACAAAAGTATCAGTCTGCAATGAATTGGAAAAACATTTTTTAACAACTGGTTCTTCACCACAAATAGTCTGAGAAGCAACTATATACAACACATTTGCTATATCTGAAATAATGTCTTGCATTAATTATTAGCAATAATGATGAATAATGATAAAAAAGAAACCCAAAATATGACCATTTTGGATAAAATTTAAGAGAGTTGAAAATAAGATAGAATCAACGCTATTGACATGCTGTTCTTTTAGATGCATACCCATTGTTTTCTTGTAGAGTGTCAATTTAGGCTTGAAGATTAAGAAAATTAAAAACAGTAAGTGAAATAGTGCAAGCCCAGACCTAGCCCCGAACACAGGTCACAGAAGTTCTCGAAAATTAGAGTTCCATCGCCCGTTTGGACTCTGTCTTTTTGAGCCCTTCCAACAGTCGCCTGGTCACGCCCATTTCCTAGAGGAAGAAGGCGAGGCTCGGGGACTACATAACCAACTGCCCCAGTTTAAAAAACTCGTGACAGCTGGGATCTGAACTCTAGTTATTACGGCTCCAAAGCCCATGTCTTTTCCATCATGTGACTCATCAGACAATGAATAAATAACCCGGGAAGGGAAATACTGTGCCCATTTTGGGGTGGAGGACGCTGAGGTTCAGAGAGGCTAATTGACCTGTCTAAGGCCACACAGCTTTACTTCCTCAGAGCCAGCACTGTAGACCACCTCTCTCGCTTTCAATTCCAATCTGCTCCTCCACTGACAAGGGAGCGGGGCAGGGCACAGAGCATGAGACTCTCAGAAGGGAAGAGAAACGGGAAGGTATTTGTACTGAGGCAGTGGGGGTGGGGAGGTCAGGCTCAGAGAGCAGTCACTCTGCACCTGGGCTGCGCCACCTTTTCTCAGTGAAATACCTCATTAGAATCCTACAGCTCCCTGGGAGGTAGGTGCTGTTTCTAATTTTACAGCTAAGGAGACTGAGGCACAGAACAGGTAAACACCTTGCCCAAGGCCACACAGAAAGCAAGCAGCAGAACTGGGATTCAGATTTCAGAGTTCCTGTTTAGGACCCCCATATACTGTCACCAGCAAACTGGGCTGGCATCTCTCTCTCTCTCTCTCTCTCTCTCTCTCTCTCTCTCTCTCTCTCTCACACACACACACACACACACACACACACACACACATCACCACCTTGGGCTGCTATCACTGCCCTCTGAGATCCCAGAGGTCCCCCCTGGCTTGGTACAGACCACTTTGCATACACACTCCTTGGAGGGATCCTGGCAGCTAGAGAAGGAGCACCCATGGTGGCAGACCACTTTGCATACACACTCCTTGGAGGGATCCTGGCAGCTAGAGAAGGAGCACCCATGGTGGTCAGTCCTGCCTGCAAGATTTGGGGCCAAAAGAGACACTAAAGAAGATTCTGTGAACTCCAGCAGCCAAAGATGAACCTTCTTCAAAGTGGCTTTGCTTCATGTGAAGGCATTTTGGAAACCAGTTTCTAAATGTCAATTCCAACACGAAGACATTCCAGGGGACTGACAGGTATTGCTCTGGGATGCTCAGCATCAGGAGCCATCTAAGAGGGGACACCTCAGACGGGATATAGTAAGAGGAGGACCATGAAGGTCAAACCTAGGTCCTGTTTACTCACCGCATGACCGTGAATAAATAATTTCAGTCTCTGATTCTTGCTATCTTCTTTGTCAAATGAGAATATTGTCCTCTACTGCACAGGCTTGTCATGAGGAACAAAGAAATAAAAGAGTTTGGGTAGCTACCCAGTGCCTGCCACTGCCGGTGACCCTTTAATAACCCTAACGAGCACTTCCTGGGGTCAGGCAGTGTTTGCGGTGCTCCACACTTCGGCACCACGGCAGCCTGGGGGTAGGGTTCTATGCCCATCTTACGGATGAAGAAAGCAAGGCTCGGAAGGGTAAAGCGAGTGCCCGAAGTCAGAAGTCTGCAACGGGGGGCCAGTCTGACTCAGGAACTCACGGCCCTGTATTTCGCAACGCTTCAATGATGCGAGATACTCCAGTTACTTTCTTCCTGCATTCTGCTTTTGGCTTTGATTAAGCTACGTATGGAGCTGACCCCGGGGGTTGCTTAGGTTCATCTCAATGAGGCAGAAGCCCTGGTATCTTGGGACATCACATGGTAGAGTCACCAAAAGACACTCTCATTGGAAGCCAGTGAGGCAGACCCACTCTGAAGTGCCACCCAGACAGTGTTATGTCTACAGAGCCACTGAGCTAAGTAGACGCTTGTAAGGAAACCCCAGTGATAAGTCCACATTTACAAGAGACTCCCTTAATCTCCTCTGTAACAAGCCCCTCTGTGCTCAGAATGATGAGCTTGAGAGAAGAGCTACTTAAAAACATTTGGCTGAGATTACACTTTAATGGAAAGAAAGAAACACCCAGAACTAACAACAGCTCAATTAATAATGGGATGCCTCTGAGAAACAGATGTTTAGGTAACTGTTACAGCTCTAAAACGGAGCTGGTCCTCATTTCTCCTGACATGCGACCTTTCAGAGAATACACGACGTAAGCTGGGCAGAGAGGCTGCACAGAGCAGCGGTGGCTAACAGCCCAGGTAACACCTCTCCTTTCCTGCCTTCCCACTAATGGCCCTTAAGGAGCAAAGGCAGAACATACAGAAATAGCAATGACAAAATAGCAGCCAACACCTTCCTGGAGATGGTTTGAGACAAATAAGCAAAGACAGAAGACAAAAGCAAAAACAAACCATAAGTTCCAGCCCTCTGCTGAAAGATACAATCATATAAGAACACAAGAGGCATTATACAGCTGTGAAGCTTTGCAAATACGCTCCCATCAATTGTCACCTGTCCTGTTGCAGCGTGAGTCACCAGAGACTGCGTGGCACAGTGTTTAAGGCACAAACTCTGGAGCCAGGAGACCTGAGATTAAAACCTTCCTTCTCCTCTTCCTAGCTGTGACTTTGGACAAGTTGTTTTTACCCTTCTGGGCCTCAGTTTCTCATCCATAAAATAAGGATTATAAGAGTGTAAATTTCACAGGGCTTTTGTGAGATTTAAATGAGTTCATACATAAGAACTGCTTAGCTTAGAGTCTGGCATGCATTAAGCACTAAATAACTGTTAGCCATTATTATACCATTAAAAAGGCACCAATAAAATCACCAAGTGCCACCAGTTCTCTAGAATACACAGCCTTAACCCCCCTCAGTCTGTCCCCTTCTCCGCCGTCCTGTTGCGCAGGCCTTGACTCCGAACCACCGAGACAAACACAGCAGCCTGCCCGCTGCCTTCCTGCTGCCCACTCGTCCTCTGCCCAGCCTCGGGCTGAGGCACACACAGCTCCCCCACACCCAAGCCAGGTTATGTCCCTTTTTGCTTAAAGCTTTTCACTATTTTGACAAATAAAATGAGATGATATCTGTAATTTGCTTCCATAATAGAGGTGGGGTAACAGAGGGTCAAGCACGAAGTAGGACTGGCCTTGGGAGATGGAGCTGGATAGGACTGTGTAATGGGTACACTGAAGTACATTAAAATTTCTCCATAACCCGGAGTCTAAAAATATCTTTCAATGGCTTCTCACTGATTTCCTTGGCATGGCATACAAGCAGTGGCAGGAGGGGCAAGGTGAGAAGGGGAGAGGAGGAAATATTTCAAGGGATATACTGACAAATGAGATTATGTCTACCTCGACCTCCTCCTCCTCCTCCTCCTCCCTCCCATTCACAAGTCTTAAACCCTTACGCACCTTTCAAAGCTTAACTCAGTTTATTTCACTCCCCAATTCCTTTGATCCATTCATTCAAGAAAGTGGATCGTGGGCTGGCTAGAGCTCCCACGGGTCCCAGAGCCAATGCCCCTGTGCAGTATACAAGCTGCACAGCTGCACACAGTGGCCTTAGACATTCTGCTGGATGCTACTATTGCTCCTGTTTTACAGGGGAGGGAACTTAGGTCCGAAGGGGCTAGACCAGTTGCCCCCAGTCACACAGAAGATTACAACAGGTGATCTCTTTGTTACACACACTCTTTTTGTTACAAAGAGCTCCCACAGAAGAAGGTGTGGCCCTGTGGTACTGAGCCGCCATGTACCTCAGCAGACCATGCTGTCTCCTGACAGTTCACTGTCCTAGCATGGAGCACAGGATCGCACCCAGCGCCACGTGTCTTACTTGGGATTGCTGCCAAAGCCAATGACAAAACCAGGTACTTATAGGGCTGTTTCTTTCTGCTGGATCAATGTGTGTGTGGAGGGGGTGCATGGAAAGGAGGATAAGAGGACAAAGATTCTCTTCTGTTAACACAGCAAATAATGTAGTTTACCTGGCATCATACAATGGTTGTAATTATAATCTATTACAAGTACAAAGCACTGTGTTTGGCTGGGCTTGTGAAAATGGGTCAAGGATTACTTTAAAAGGCTCCGCTGGCCTCTCCTTTCTAAAGCACTGCTGTTACAGGTTTGCTTACAGAAATGACTATCGATTTCCAAGAATCCCAGCATTAGAAGGCAGTTCAGCCTTGGCCTCTTCAGCCTTCCCAGCACAGAAAGTCTCCTCCAGCCTGCTGGGCAGGCAACAGAGGAGGAGGAGGAAGAGATAGAGGAAGAGGAGGAAGAGGCAGAGGAGCGGAAGGAAAGGGAGAAGTGTGGGAGAGTTCACCATCATAAGTACAAACATTTACTGAGCACATATTCTGTGCTGGCCCCAGGACTAAGCATTTTCCCTCCACTAGTGCATTCACAAGCAACTTTATAAGGACCGGGAACAGCATATTCCCTTCCTTACAAATTCTTCTTTGGTATCTGAGCCAGCATGAGGCAGAAGAAGAAGTTCAAAGCCAGGCTCACCACTTCCAAGGCCCCACTCTCCTGCTCTGCCTCATTGTCTCTAAAGTGGGAATCTGTCACGTTGAATGGGTAGGGCTGGCGGGAGAACCAAATGGGACCAGCACTGACTTCAGAGTCCCCGGCTAGCATACAGTAGGGGTTCACCGTGGACCAACTAATTATTATCCCTGAGAACTGGTTGCTAGACCAAGGAAGTGTTATAATATGCTCATTCCCCAACTCAGTTTTCTCCAGAAAATATTTCACCCTGAAGTGTTGCTTTTATATTTATTGTGTCACGTGCTGGAGAGCACAGAATTTCATATAAAGATGTAAATTCTGAAATTATGTGGCCCTTTGTCATATTCCAATGTCTTCCAGAAATCAAGAGAGGCCAAGTGTGCATTTTTAATCATATTTCCTCAGAAGAAATACATAGAGACCTCCTGCATATTTCAAACACAGCTCAATAAATTATGCCCAAGTTTCAAAAGAAAGACAGTAAGTGAAAAACATTAAATTTTATGAGCATCAAAAAATGTTTTTCTCCCCAGAGAGTTCCTTTCTCATACCAAACAGCACTTGCTTAAAGAGCCCCTTTCAGGAAAGGACCGCCTTTGCTTCTCCCAGAGTGAAGTACGCAGTCACTCACTCGTGCCAAGCAGTAAACTGTGGTCACAAATGCCTGTCCATTTGGAAGGTTGTGCTCAAGTATAAGTGGGCAGTGTGGGGTAGTGGTTTGGAGGATAAACTTGGACCTAGATGGCCAGGTTTGAGATCTTGATCTGCCATTAAGTTGCTGGGTAACCCTGGGCAAGTCGTTCAATCTCTCTGGGCCTCAGTTTTTGCATCTAAATATGGTGGTTACAGAAACTAGTACCTCCCAGGTTTGTTGTGAGGATTAAATGAGCTGATACATAACTAGGGTTCAATAAACAATACTGAAATTATGTTTCAGATTCTTACGGTTTCTATTAACAAACAAAAGTGTGTACATATCTAAAATTGCTTTAAGCTTCATGGCCTTCACAATGGAAAGACTAGATGGGATCGTAAAAAATAAATAAATAATAAAATAAAATAAAATAAAATAAAATAAAAACATGGAAGATAAAGGCAGACACACTGTGTCTGAATCTGGGACCACACTGGGCTGGCTGTGTCCCATGAATAGGGGAAGCTATTATTTCTCCATAGTTCTAAACATTTCTAAGCCCAACTATTCACTACCAAAATGGGGATCATAACCTCTTCTCCCAAAGGTGTACTGTGGAACATAACTAAACTCATGTATATTTAAGTAATGAGAGCGTGGTCTGCCCTTCGGCAGGCATCCAGCAAACATCAGTTACCTTCCTTCCTTCCACAGAGGACCACAGGAAATACAACTTTTTCTCTGGGTCATTCAAGCCCTCATGATATATGTAGTGAAGATAAATACAACAATATCACAGTGCTCCACGCCCCCCTCCACTGACCCAAAAGAGTAGATTAATAAATGTGATTTTCTTCTGTTTGCTATTATTTAGCTCTCAGTTGCCCAATAAGACCACACCTACCTCCCAGCATCTGATATAGGTAAAAAAGAGCTCACCATTTCGGCAGCATCCATCAAGCTGGAAGTATTAAGCCTAAATTTCTTTCCCTACTGGCAGAAAGGACTGGCCTGGGAGTGATCTGGCTAGCTGTGAAGTCAGAAGCCCACAGTTGCCCTAGTCCTAAAATGGACACTACATTGAGACAACAAATGTGGTCTCGCAGCTGAGATAATAGTGCTCAACAAGCATTCCATCTGCTCCCCACATCTCCCAGCCCCCTATGCACAACTGGGCACAACTGGCCAGTGGGCTCCGGGCAGAAGTTACATGTGTAGCTTCTGCATCTCAGCATAGGATTGCTGCTGTGTGATCCTGCCACACTAACTGAGAAAGCTACATTCTCCAGATGATGTGGCTGCAAAATGGGAAGCCTCTGTCTTTTCAGATTCCTGAGTGACTACATGGAGCAGAGCACTCCCACCCTTGGCCCTGGATAGCCCGTGTTAGACACATGGTATGAATGGAAAATGAATCGTTAGTCTGTTAAACCACTGAGACAAGGGGTTGTTTGTTACTGCGGAAGAACCAAGCCTATCCTAACTAACACAATCTTCGGCTTGGCAATTCTCTATCTCCCTGACTCTCCAACAGTAGGCCAGGAAGTATGCAGAATGGCACAGAGGCCAAAGAAGTTTACATAAGGCTGCCTTACAACACCCAGGCAGAGCTGGTACCCTTCCCCCTTTCATTGAAGAGGAAACTGGTCTCAGACAAATTAAATTAAATCATTTGTTCAAGATCATTCAACTAACAAGTTGTAAAACCACAATTTGAGCCCAGGTTTGTCTATCCCAAGGTTTCTATTCTATTACACGGACCCAGAAAGCACTTTCTAATGTATTTCACATTCTGTGAGGGCCCCAAACACAATACAGTTCTCTCATTGGGCTCCAATGATAATAGCAACCATAGGTTAGAAGCATTCTATGTGTCAGACACTGTCCTAGGTCCTTTATCAACATTCCTGCACTGCAATATTCACAACTCCTTAAGGCATTATTCCCATTTTATTTGTAAGAAAATACAGGCTTAAAGAGGCTGCAGGCAGTTCTCATAATGTGATGGTGATATAGATAAAGGAAAGATACTGTCAGAGATGAGCAAAGGGTATAGGTTCCTCTAATGGAGGTAAAGAAAAATATTACACACAGGCAGCTATAGAATGGGAGACCCAGGAACAGTCCCTGTCAGAAGATCTCTCCATGGGCCCTTCAAGGGTCCACAAAGATCTCACCATGGAAAAGAAATCCTCTTTTACCACCAGAGTTGCTAAGCTCATAGCATGTGAGCCTGGAGCTCCTAGAAACCATCACAAGAGAGAGGCTGCTTAAGAAAGACCATAAAGAAGAAAGTAGAGACCAGCAGAAAGAGGACATTCACATTATATCATTTGATCCCTAGAGGCTGTGGGACCTGAGGTCACACGAACTCTTGGGTAGACATCCAAGGATTACATGAACCAACAGACTTCATATTTTGTTAAAACTCAGTTTGAGTGGGGCTTTCTGTCATTTGGCTTAGAGAATCCTGACTGGGCCATCAAGAAAGTGTCTAGTCTCTGCTTAAACACCTCCAGTCACAAGAAATTCACTACTATTCATCTCTACACAGCCACTGCAGTAAATTCCTCATTCTCTGAGCTAAAAGTTGTCTGTGCTGAGTCCTCGGACTGGCCCATGAGGACCAGAATTGAAACAATGTCAATCCCTCCTTCCACACGCCATGCCTTCATTTCAGGGGACTCTGAGCTGCGGGACAACATCACAGATCCCCCACTGGGATACACTGTGTGGTGCTGGGTGATACATTGTTAAATCTATTTCTTTCAAACTCTTTTATTGAGCAAATATTCCACGTGGGCCTCCCACATGTAAGGTGAGGAGGAGAGGGCTACAGAGAAGACTTAGATACAGCCCCACCTCTCAGGCCCCTGCTATCCAGGAAACCAAGAGGTTTAGGATGATGCCTTTTACTAAGACACATAGCTGTGGCTGATTTCCCTGTGGTGAAATGGCGTACAGTCTGTGTGTTCAGGCAGACCTGGTATGAATGCTGCTGTATAACCTCATACAAATTATATCACCTCTCTGGGCCTCGGTTTTCCCATCTGTAAAATGGGGTGTCAATGATAGGGAATTTCCAGTGCTCCTAAGAGCCTGTGATATATTGTACAGCATCTGACAGGTAGCAAGATACAATAAGAGCAGACGAGTTTCACTGTGACCAGAAATATATGACAGTGGGAAGGCTACCAAGAGAGGATGAGAATCTCTGCTGGCCCACACCCAAGATGCTTTGTTTTTTACCCGCAAGGTTCTGGACAGGGCACACCTCCTTTCCCCCTCTAACCCTAGGTCTCACACATCGCCTCCACACTGGCTGAAGATGTGGACTGCATTCCAACACTGTCTTGTAAAGAAAATAGAGGCCTTGCCTTCAGCAAGTTAAAAAGGTGATGTTTGGCCTAAACAATTGATCAACATCTCACCTTCATAACGACTCATCCCGAGAACACCAATGAGACACTTACGTAGAAGTCGACTTATGCAAAAAAAAAAATTTCATTACACATCCATTCCATGATGCACCAAATATTCTCCAATTGCAGATGCCTTATGGGCTCTCCAGGAAGCAGCTGCAGAGAGAACACGACTTTGGCCCAAGCATACAGCACTTTCAAGTTGAAGCAGCTGAGGGAGGGTTATGGAAGTGTCACTCAGTAGTTACTCAGCCCAGAAACTTTCACTTGGCTCTAGTTTAGTGGCAAAATTTGCTTCCTTGATGCTTTTTTTTCTAGGACCTGAGATGAGGTGTTCCAGAACAGGGATGATGAGGGAAGATGCTGAAAATGGCAGCTGATGGGTAAGGACTGCCAGCTCCCAGGGTTTCCCCAGCAGGCAGTTGTCCCCATGCTGCCGGCAAACCACCTTCTCGCTGTGTCAGGCAGACACCTTCCCATTTCCATTAAACATCGGGGCAAATGGGTTTGAAGATGTTTGCAAGCCTTCTTCTTCAAAGTGAGATTTTTAAGAACCTCTTTAGATAAACTCAGCCAGTCCCATGGTTTTAAATACCATCTGTACACTGATAGCTGCTAAATTCCTATCTCCCGCTGTGAACCCCACACTCATATTCTGCTTATCCAACAGCTCCACTTGGATGTCAACAGGCGCCCGACACTTCAAAGTCAGTGGCCTGAAAACCAAACTTGAATTCTCCTCCCAAATCTACTCCTCTGTAGCCTTCCCCATCACACCAAATAATAAGTAACAGACTTCCTTTCGCTCAAGCCAGTAACTCTGGAATCATCCTGGACTCTCTCTCAGAGCCTACCTGTCACCCACAGCAAATTCTGACAGCTTTCCTTTCAAAGCAGACCTAGAACCCAGCCATCTTTTCACCACGTCCTCTGTTGGCACACTGGTCCAGGCCACCATACTGTCTCACCTGGACTCCTGCAAGGGCCCCCAAGCAGTCTCACTGTCCCTGCCCTGCCCACTGCCCGTCTGCTTTCACCAGGGTGGCTCTGTCACTCTGCTCATAATCCGTAGGCAGCTCCCTATATGGCTCAGAGTAAAAGCCAATTCCATACCACCCGACCAGGCCCTTACAGCTCTAACTGCTTCTCCTACAAACGCCCCCTCCCCTGCCATCTTCTCCAGCCATACCGGCCCCATTTCTGTTCTCTACACACAAAGGCCTTAGTACTTGCTGTCCCCTTTGTATAGGACTTTCCTCGCCCAGATAACTGACCTCCTGGCTCATTCCCTCCCCCCATCTCTGGGTCTCTATTCCAACATTATCTTATTAGTAGAGCCTTCCAATCTACCCCACATAAACTATTGCCCCGTCCCCGTCACTCCCTACCCGTGTTCTGATTTTCACATAGCCCTTACTATCATCTGATGACTATTTTTCGTACTCACTTTAACCCCACAAGAGGTAAGCAACAGGAGGGCAGTGACTTTTGTCTGCTGTGTCCACTGCTGTACCCCAGTGCTAGACACAGTAAATGTATAATTAATATGGGTAGCACGTGGGGTGGGGGATAAAAATTACCTATAAGCATTTTAAATGTTAAAAAAAGAAATGTCTAGAGCATTAGAACCTCAGGACTTACTTCCACAGTGAACGGTCTTCATTCTCACGCCTCTTCCTGCAATGTAAGTTAGTGCTATAGACTGAATGCTTGTGTCCCCCGACCGAAATTCATGTGTTGAAATCTACCCCCCGCTGTGATGGTATTAGGAGGTGAGGCCTTAGGGAAGTGTTTAGGTCAAGAGGTGGAGCCCGTATGAATGGATCAGTGCCTGTCCTAGTCCCCTCAGGCTGCCAAAATATTACAGACTGGGCGGCCTACAAACAACAGAAATTTATTTCTCAAGATTCTGGAGGCTGGAAGTCTGAGATCAGGGTGCCAGCTCGGTCGGGTTCCAGTGAGGGTCTCTCCTGGACTATGAACTGCTGACTTCTCACTGTCCTTACGTGGTGGAATGGGCTAGAGAGCTCTCTTGAGCTTCTTTTATTGGGACGTTAATCTCATTTCCGAGGGCTCTGCCCTCATGACCTAACCACCTCTCATACACCCACCTCCTAATACCATACCTTGGGCATTAGGTTTTTAACATATGGATTGGGGGAGAAGGCACACAAACATTCAGACTATGGTGATGCCTTTATAAGAAGAGGAAGCTTGATCTCTCTTTCTGCCATGTGAGGATACAAGGAGAAGATGTCATCTGCAATGCAGGACACACAGGCCCTCACCAATGGATCCGCTGACACCCTGATCTTGAATTCCCTGGCCTCCAGAACTGTAAGAAATCAATGTCTGTCGTTTATAAGCCACCCAGTCTGTCATATTTTCTTACAGCAGCCCAAACAGACTAAGACGTTGAGACACCTTGCTCATGGGCTCTCTTCTGCTCAAGGAAAGAGGAGGAAGGTGATGGAGCGGGGTGGGAACCACCAGCCTCAGGCAGGGATCACAGTCCTGGTCATGTTTCTCCACAGGTCGGGAGGGCCTCTCTGGCTGGCTGGGCCTGGACTCCTGGGTCCTGTTTGCAAACTACCAGCATGGTTCAGATCATCGAGCGGACAGTGGGAACGTGGAAGGTGGCCTCAGCGGCCTTCCCCAGGCCGTGGCATTTAGGACACAACTTTAATTCTCTTTCCTCACATGAGGGTCTGTCTCTAGACTCGAGTTGGTGCAACTTAGACAGCAACTTTGGTTTTGTTCTCTGCTGTCTCTCTGGGACCAAAAACAAAAACAAAAAACAAAAAAAAGAAAAAGAAAAAAAACCCCCACAAAAACAGTGCCTAGCACACAGTCCATACTCCAAAAACTCACCAGTGAATTGATTGGTCAGTCACTGCAGACAGCCCAGGGGTCCGACCATCAAGAGAAGTGACGGAAATGCCCACCCACATTCCCGTCCATTCACAGGATGGTCTTCCACACAATGGCAAAGCTCCTCTCTGTAGCTGTTCCACAGGTTCCAGTGACTTCTGGGCATTGTTAATGGATGCTTTTTGACCCAAGACTTTTGAAAAAGAAAATAAAAGAAGGTGTGTGACCAATATAAAGGGACAGGTTTGGAGGCAGGGGACTTCAGAGAGGCCCCACCTCCATTACTCCCTGCTATGAAATGGGCAGGCTGACTGAACTCCTGGGCCTGGGCTCCTGCATTGCAAAACAGGGTCATGATGCCCACCTCATGGGGGTTATGAAGAATCAATTCAATAAACTATGTATGTCAAGTCCCCAAGACAGTGCCTCGAATCCAGCAAGCATGCGATGTAGAGGAGTGAGGAAGAAAAGGGGAGAAAATACAACAGTGGGAACCCAGCTCTTGCACACGCTGGCTCTTGGCTTCCCTGAATACACACAGTGCTAGAAAGATTAGTTCTGAAGCCAAGAAAACGCGCTGGGGCCTTTTCAACAGGGGCAACTGTTCTAAACATAGCATCACCGCTGAGCCTTTTCTCATCTGAGAGCTGTCCTCTGTACTCCAGGTCACTGGCCTGGACCTACACAGGCCTAAACCACCTTGAAGTTCCATCACCCTCTGCGACAATGGCGGACGCATGGTTCTTCTGAGATCACGTTCTGTTCCTTCCACCAGGCAGGGTCTCTCTCCAGTATCCTCATGCGCTAGATACCTTCAGTGCTCTCTCCTCCAGAAGCCTCTACCCACCCCTCCAACTGGACATGATTGGTCTGCCTTCAGCTCCCAGTGGGCCAATTGCCTCCCCTACAGAATGGCCTCTCCCACCTCTGCCCTGTTCCTGGGCCCTTCTCTTTGGCTCTGCAGGCCCTCCAGGATCAGGGGTGGTCACCACAGTATAAATCCCGTGCTGTCTAAACCATCATACTGTACACAGGAGACCCAGTGTTCAGTAAGTTTCATGACTCTGAGTACAGATAGCTGGGATGGGACCTGCAGCCAGTGCAAGACAGCCAGTTCCAGTGCAAAATAGAGCAAAACTCTCCGGGTAATGGCAGCCTGTCAACAGTCTGGCTGCCCTGTAAGGTGCTAAGTTTCCTGTCACCGCAGGTTTCTAGGCAGAGGCTGGTCTCTGCCAAACTTTTCAGCCTAATCCCACACTTATTTTTTTAAACTCACTATGCCTGACACAATGCCATCCTTCTAGCTCCTCCTGCCTCAGAATCTCAATCTTTTGTTCCCGCTGCTGGGGCAACTCTTCCTTTTCATTACTCAGGACTCAGCTCAAATTGTCACACGCACAGAGAGGCCATCCTCCTGGCCAGCCTGTCTTCAGAGGTTCTCCCCAGCCTGGTTCTTCTTCACATCACACCTGCATGTAATCCCTTTCCCTTGAGTATGAACCGGACCCAGTGACTTTGTTCTAAACAAATAGAAAATGACAAAAGCCTTGAGATACCACTGCTAAGAGTAGGTTATAGAAGAAGGACTTCCCTTGCATTCACTCTCTCCGCTTCTTCCCCACAGCTTGCTCTAATGAAGCCAGCTGCCACGTGTGAGCTGAGGGGCCCATGTGATAGGAGCCAAGGTCTGTCTGCACACCCAGAAGGGAACTGGTCTATGATCAGTATTGACATATGGAGGCTGGATGGGAACTTTAGCCACAGACCAACAATTACAATGTGTTCTAAACCACATAGTTTTAGAGTGATTTGTTGCACAGAAATAGATAACTGATGCACCTAGGCTGATTTGTTGATGACTTATTTATAGTCTCTTCCCTTTGCTAGCTAGAAGTTCTATAAAAGCAGGACCAAGCCTACTTCATGGGTTCACATACATTCACATGCACACATGTATGTACATATGTGTGCACACACACAAGTGCCTGGAAAAGGCGCTCACTATTTTTGAAAAGACAAAAAAAATCAACAAAATTACATCAGTTAGCAGGTTACTCAGAAGGTCTTTGGATCCCACCCCCTCCAGTGTTAGAATTTCATAACATCAGTCATGCCTGGAAATTTTTTCCTGGGAGGCTCTGCAGTATGGCTCCCTACACCAGGAAGAACACTTCTAAATTTTGGGCCAGCAAGATGAGCTGGCAGTGGTTGCAATGGGCCAAGCACTGTCTATGAGTGGTATCACTGAATTCTCTCGCAGTCAGCCAGGCAGCATTCTCCCTCATTTTACAGGTGAGAGCACTGAGCTGAGGTGACTGGCCAAAGTCACCCTGCTAGTCAGATAGTCAGATTCAGAGCCAGGTCTATCTACTTCCCAAAACGGGGGGCTTCCCTTTATACAATCCTGAACCCCACATTACTGCTTTGGCAAAATGAGTTTGGACGAGTTGGGGCAACTTTGCAAGTGACCCCCCCATGAGCACTTTATTCTGGGGAAGGAACTGGCATATGATTTCAGTATTGACAGGCTAATATACACATGTGGCTTTGTAAATTTAGCCAGGAATCAACATAAAACAGGTCTTTAAAAACAACTTGCTGCTCTGCAAAGGATGTTAACACACAAACTTTCACTGGTTCCACAAGGTGAAAAAAGAAATCACCAAAGAAGAGACCGGGGATGGCGCAGCACTGAGGCTGGGCTAGAGAAGCTCTAACCCAGATGCCCCCAACCCTGGGTGCCCAGATGGGCTGAGCAGCTGAGGGAGGAGGCACTGGACACATTATTCTTCACTCTCCATTAGAGCCTCTGTGGAAGGGAAGGTGTTTTACTAGATAGGGACCATGCTGAGCCAGACGAGCTGTCCACTTTCCCAACTGCAAAAGGAGGTATCAGTTTCTCTCAGCTGTCAGGAGGAGGGACAAGAAGGAGCTGACTACAGTAAAAGAAAATACTGCATGTACCATGGACTGTGCCCTTGGGGGACGTTGCTCAAATGAAACAAGCACTTCTGAGCTAATATAGTGGCAACAGGTTTATTACACCAAAAAATAATTTGAAGGTTGCCCAATACCCCTATGTTTCATTTATTCCTTGATAACCACCCCCCCCCACACACACAGGCACACACACGCACCCTCCCTCTCACCTGCCATAAGCATCTCTTTGGAATGGGCATCTGCTATTTACTGTCCAGTACTTATTCTTCCTTCTTGCAACAGAATTCAAATTTGCCTTTGAAAAATCTTGAAACCCAGAAACTAAAATAAATGGTGGACATGCTTAACTACACAGAAAGGCAAAACTTTAGCATGGAAATGACCTTAAGCAAAGTCAGTGGTCTAGGTTCAGCTTAATGGGAATGTAACTCATGCAGTCACATGGAGCTCCATGCTCAGAAGGGGCAGGCACTGCTCTCAGGGCTTACTGCCCTGTTCATCATCCTGAGATTCTTAATAATTTCATCTCTGAATTGGTGCTTTGTAATGAAGTCTGATGGGACAACAGAGCATGTGCATGAAGACAAGACGCACAAGTTCTTGGCTGCAGCTTCCCCATCCCCACCTAGCTGACACATTCCACTCCCGACAGAGGCCTGGGTGTGGGTACATGCCCCGATGTGTCAAATCACAGAACGGCTTCCTGCAAGAGTATGTACCTTCCCTGAAAGTATCTCCATGCCCAAGAGGGCACAACTTTAAATAGCAAATAGAATTTTGAAAACACCCTGACTGATCAAGAGAAAGACTGCAGAAGGAAGGAACTTTCGAAAAAAGACCAGCATTTTTATTTTGCACAGGGCCCTGAAAATTATGTAGCCAGCCCTGCAGTAGGCAAATGACAAATCTAAGGAAGATATTTCTATAACACAGATGACAAGGAGTTCTTCCAAATACCAAGTGAAAGTGTCCCTCTCCATTCGTCCCCACAGGCTCTTGGAAGGATTGATCCCACCCCCACCCTGAGTTACTGGTTCAGAGACGGCCACAGATGGAACCTCAGCGAGTACTTTAAAACATCCCCATCTAACAGCTTTGGGAAAATGTGGCACTGGGACACGAACAGGACTTTTGGAAGAACAAATCTAGTTTTACATCCCAGCTCTATCACCCAGCTCTATGACCTTGAACAGGTGGCATAATTTACACTCAGTGCCACATATTCAGTGTCCTTGTCTATAAAAGCATCCACTGCTACCAGCTGCCTAGGATGGTTAAGAAGATAAAATCAAGAAAAAATTTTCAAGGGCCTCGCCAATGCTGGTACTCAATTTGTGCTGAGTCCCTTGGCCTTTGATGGCTTTCTGTAGTACCAGCCTCAGGGGACAGCTACGGTAAAACATGGCTTCGTTGTACCTCAGTCTTCCTTGTACCAGCTCTAAAATGGGAGAACAAGTCATCTGCCACCTGCTATCCCTGCAGAATACATGAAGAAGAGAAAGTGGTTCCAGTTTAAATGCAAACCCCCTGGACAAAGAGTAAACACAGTATCCTAATTACTTTTTGCTAAGAGGATAGAACTTTAAGGTCTTAGAGTCACCACAACAGAAGGAACCGACAATGAATCATGCCAACCTGCTCGGGCCAATCTGAACAGCATCATGACAGATACAGGGCAGTGTGAACAGAATTTGATGTCACCTGCTAATAAGCTTGCTTTTTAAAAAAATCCTGACAAAAACTGCTCTGCAGTCAAATTTATTTATGGCCCTCGTACCACTGTGGGATGCTGACAGGAGCCTGTTTTGAATACACTGACTCTACCTGTACAGTGAGCTCCATACCAAAACTTTCCCCCTAAAAGCTGAAAGAGTGCAATATTAAGTAATTTCAACCTTGTTAGCTACTCTGGGAACAGTCCATGCCTCTGGGTCTCTGGCTATCATCTGACTTAATTTAATTAAAATGGAAATTTTATGCTTTTCAACCGCCCTAAACACTAGCTGATTCTTCTTCAAATATGATAATGGTTTGACAAAGATATAAAGTGTCCTGGCCACTATTATCTGCACAGACCCAGACAGACTGTCATCATGGATGTCCCTTGACCCATGGGAGGGCATGGAGGTGTCGAGTCAGGCTGCAGGTTCAAATCCTGATCCTGCCAGATGCAAAAAGTAAGACCTTGAGTGTGTACTGACAGTTGGTAGGCCTTGACATCTTCATTAGTAAAACGGGTAATCGTGGCACCCATCTTATGGGGTTACTTCAAGAAATAATTGAAATAATCTGGGTCGGGCACTTAGCACGCTGTGTAGCACACAATAAGGATGTGAACAGCATGAGCTGCTGCTATCCTTACTGCTAGCGACCATCGGGGCTTAGAGACTTTTTTGATAAGTAAAATGAATTCTTATACTCCAGATAAATGAATTCTTATGCTGCAGGTAAAATTAAAGGTTCTTTTCCACACCCAGAAGAATAGCCGCATCTCCTGCCCCCAGCCTGGAGTCCACAGTCCACAAAGATCTATGACCCGGCCATCTCAGACAATAACAAACATGAGTAACTATGGAGATCTCCAAAGAAGCTACACTTTCACGGGACACCACTGTGGGAAGGGTTGCTGAGGGTCCCGTTTGCTCCTCCGCTGTTCCAATTTAAGCCATTTCCCACGAAAACAGTCGTGAAGTGACAGTCAACCAATCTCCTATGCATCTTGGCTTGTTTCATTTTCTGGCACATATTTGCCGAATGAGTGCTGAATGAATGACATGTCCAAAAGCTTACATATGAAATCGAATTCGAGAAATTGTTGCTTTGAAAAAACTTGAAAGTCTGATCATTTAAAGCAGAAGGGGACAACAAAACGCACACAGGGACCAGGCAGGTAAAACCAGGCAGGTGAGGGAAAGAGGCGAGCGGGGGATGCAGTGATGTGGCCGGAACCATCTCTCGAAAAAAGGGCAGCTGCTGCTCAGCTGGGCAAGCACGCACCTGTTGCTGTTGAATCTTTTCATTTTTCAAGAGAAACGAGAAATCAAAGATATTATGGGAAACGTCTTAGTTGTTCAACAGTGTCGATAAATTCAATTTGAAAAACTGTATTAGCCAAAGGGAACAGATCTATGGGTTAGATGTGGCCCGGCTTGCCAGATTTCACTACGCTTTAAAGGAGTTCTGCAAATGAATTCATCTTTGAAGGGAAGAGTCCTTTATAATCAGAATAATGTCTCCATCGGCCCTTCTACAAATCAGGATTAAGTGAGATAAGCCATGCAAAATGTTTTACACAGTAACTAGCACACAATAATGTTCAAATGTGGCTGAGTATTACCTTTTCCTTGAAGTGCGGCCACCTACAGAGGGAGATGGAAACCTCGGAAAAGCAAAGCCCTGGACCTCAGTCTCCAATGATTCTCCATCAAGCAGCCCATCAGCAAGTAGAGGCTGAGGAAGTTGCCCTGAGCTCAGAGGGCTGACCTGTGCTGCCCTTCATTTTAAAACATCCTATCCAAACAATCTCCAGGCTCCTTAGGTTTTTAAGTCTAATTTAAGTGGAAAAACACTTATTCCCTTGGACTTGTCTTCAGTCAAAACACTTGGAAAGCTGTAGGGTCCAGTTTCAGAGGGGTCACCGACTTTGAAGTGTGATTTCCCACTTGTTTCCTTCTAGATGAAGGGGGTGATCCATCTTTTTTCTTTCCTGAAAGGATGGCCAAAATTAAACCACCCAAGTATTTAACAACTAGACCCATCAGCTCCAGAAGGAAACAAGAAGCATTCCAATGGGGTTGCATTCAGGGCCTTGAAATAACAAAGATAAACCAACACAGGACAAAGAAAGGCTGGATGCATCCAAGTCAGAAGCTGCTCTTGTCATTCTCAGTTGCATCTCCAAAACAACCAGCGCTGATTGGGTTAAACACACTCTTTCCTAAGTCAGTCATTCAACCTTATGGGAGCTCCCCCCTCACCCAGTTCCCCAAATGCAGGCTACTTGAGGGCTATAATGTAGAACTTATCACCTGCTTAGAAGGAATCTTTATCAGATGATGTGGTGGCATAAAAAGAATGACGAGAACCCCTAGATCACAGCTACAAGCCCAGCACCTGCAACAGCGCCAGATCCATCACAGGGGTCTAATGGAAAGCTGTTGAATGACTGAACAAACTCTGAATTCAGCACTTCATCGTCACTGTCGCTGGTCATATTATTTAATCTCTCTAAGTTTGAGAATTCTTATCTCTCAAACAGGAAAAAAGTGCCACCATCCTTGGAGCTGTTGCAAAAATTAACTGATTGGCTAAAAACATGGTACCCAGCACACCATAGGTGTTAAATATTCATTTCCCTCCTCCCTTCCTCTGTTCTCCCATTTCCTCCCACCTGAAATGCCACTGGCAAAACTTGTGTTAGCGCACACTAAAGGTCTGAAAGCTGGACGTAAAGGCCTCAAAGTTGGAGTTGAAGCTTGAAGGACTGGGGGAGATCTCAAGAGGATAAGGAGGGTATCTGAAGATGAGAAGAGATGGCAGAAAAGCAGACAGGACTGCGAGGACTGAGGAGGATATCACAGTCAGCAGAATAAAGGGTGGGAACAGGGCTGGGACAGAGATCAGGCTGGGAGGAAAACAGAGTCAGGGTGCCATGTCCTTCTCAGCTTTCTGATTGTGGCCTTGAACATGATCGGGGCGGGGATGATTTGAAGCTGTCATTTCAACACGCAAAAGGGATACACAGAGGGTAACATTTTTAAGATACCACCTATAAAACTGCTTTAACAAGACTTTCCTAGCAGGCATGACTACTACTGAGCAATCTTGGCTACAGAAAAGGTTAATTTGCTCAGCACCCATGAGGAATGATGAAGCTTCATGTAGGGGAAAACTAGATGCAGCCTTCTGGCAATGAGGTCAGGACATGCGCACACATACACAAGCTCATGTGCACGTGCACACATACACACACTTTTAGTTCTAAGCCAGACTAACCACTCACCTTCCCTGACAATCAATGTTTCTCTAAGATGAGCATAACAATAATAATGTTAACAATAGTAACAACAGCAAGAGTAATTAACACTTATACTGTACATTATTAATTCTCCAAACAACATTCTGCCCTACGTCTTCTCTTTTCCCCATTACACAGATGGGGAAAACTGAGACTCAGAGAGATTAGGAACATGCCAAGGACACAATGTATCCAATGCAACAGCTCACACACCCAGCACCACTATATGTAAGCTATGCCTCCCCAAATGCTTTTTGCAACAAGCCAAAGTGTAAATAAAAAATAAATCAGGTTTCGGTCAACCTCTGTATCCATTCTTTGGCACAACTAGGCTCGAGCAATTTGTGCATACGGGACCCACCTGGACCACATGGACAAGGTACTAACTACAGTCTTTCCTGCAAACTCCACATAGGAGGTTCTAGGAATGACACGTGTCCCCATCCTGTACCCTGGGAAGTTGGGCTAGAGCAGCTGAGGCCAAGACAGAGAGGGCCTAGCTGACCTGGGCACCTGGGCCCTGCCATTGCCTGCTCCACCAGCCCCAGGTGCATGGTGGGAGCCAGGGCATCCTGGTCAACACAGGTACAAACTGGGAACCAAAGAGGAGCTGTAGTTGGCTTCACAGACTGAAAAAGAATTAGACACTGAACTGTTCCCAGCATATGGAGGTTGGTTAAGGAATCCTTCGGTAGTACATATGCAAGCAGGGATGGCAAAAATGAAGTGGGCAGACAACTGTGTTCTGTATTTGGGCTCCGGGACCCCAGGGATCTTAGGAAGCAAAGACAGGGAAGACAAACTTTTTCTCTTGAACACGAACATGCCCCAAAACTCATCCACCAGCCAATCAAAATGGGCTATCTGACTGAGCAATTCAAATCCACTGCTAAAAATATTTGTTGTGTCTGAGAGCCAGGACATCTATGTCACAGCTCTGGAGCCCACAGCTCTGGACCCATTTTCAGAGTGCACTGTGTGCCGGGTGTCATCCTAAGTGACGTGTGTAGTCTGTTTCCAGGCCCTGTCTTTTCTCACAGAAGCCGTTCTAAATGGAAGCGGTTCCGTTCCCAGGCTGGCCCACTTCACCCTTGTGATCCAAGCAATTGTCTCCAAGAAGCACTAACAAAACTGCAGAAGGTACGTCTTACAGAGACTGTAGAATTCAGAAGCACTAAAGTACTTTCAATCCAGCCCATTACAGAAGAAGTATGTCAACCTCTGGCCTACAATAATGGCTAGAAGGTAACACTTAATAGGTGGTAGCCATCGCCATCACTATCTTACATTAACTTTACTACTGTATACAGGATGGCACAGCGAGGAAGGGCAGAAACTCAGCCACCAGGCCAGCCTGGATCCCAGTCTGGTTCTGCCACTCTCACTGTGCCACCGGATGCAAGCTATTACCCATCTGCCCTCAGTGTCTTTGCATGTATGTCTTACAGGGGTAAGACTAGCCCAGGGTTTCTCAGCCTCGGCACTACTGACATTTTGGACTGAATAATTTTGTGCCATGGGGGCTGTCCTGTGAGTTGCAGGGTGTGTAGCAGCATCCCTGGCCTCCACTCACATAGCTAGTACCACTCCCCTCCCAGTTTTGACAACAAAAATGTGTTCAGACATGGCCTAATGTCCCCTGGGGGGTACAACCACCCCACATGGATAACCCCAGGCTAGCCCACTGCAGGGTCTGGAGATGGACTGCATGTGCAGAGCGCCCTGTCCTAGGAGGCTGTTGACGGCAGTGGTTGATTCTGAAGCCTTAGCAAGATGGTGCCTGAGGACAAGAACCAGTGCCACTGGAGGCACTCATTAGTGGAATTTCTATCCCTTTCAATTAGAGGGCAGAGAAGACGTACATTTTTACAATTAGTGCTGTTTGGAGACAATTGCTCAGATCACAAGGGTGAACTGAGCCAGCCTGGGAATGGAACCACTTCCATTTAGAACGGCTTCTGTGAGAAAAGGCAGGGCCTGGAAACGGACTACACACGTCTCTTAGGATGACACCCGGCACACAGTGCACTCCGAAAATGGACCTAGCTCTGGGCACAGGCACACACACAACTGCAAATGATGGGATCCCCTCAGGAAAAGGGCCCTTTTGTCAAAGAGGAAGAATGATGTTTGTGCTAGTCAAGGAACGTGTCCAAAAATACCAGTGAAGTCATTCAACGTCAGCTGAACAGAGAAGGGTTGCTTCCTATGTGTACCAATGTCTCTATCCCACCCTCTCAAGTGACATAAAACAGGACTAAGAGTCAGTAAACTGTGGACGTTAGAGAGCCAACACCCTCCAGAGCAATAGGCTCCACGCCTGGCACACGCAGACCCTAAAAGAACGCACGTTCCTGTTTACTGCACACGGTAAACTGCGCAGGGGTGTCCAACCTGCAGCCCGCAGGGCATATGCAGCCCAGGATGGTTGTGAATGCACCCAGCCCAAAACTGTAAATTTACTTAAAACATTATGAGGCTTCTTTGTGATTATGTGTCTCGATGTATTTAATGTGTGGCCCAAGACAACTCTTCTGGGACTTCCAGCCAACATGGAGACGTAGGTAGATATACTTTGTATAGGAGACTTTATGTCTCCTCGCACAACCAAAAGAAGGACAACAACAAATTTAAAAATGAAAAATAACCAGAACTGCCAGAAAAGCAAACTGTATGGAAGTCTGACAACCAAGGAGTTAAAGAAGAAACATGCATTCAGACTGGCAGGAGGGGCAGAGACCAGCGGCCAGAGTGGCAAGGATGCACAGCAAGGCTGCAGCTGGAGAACCGGGCAGTGCCACATTTGCGTGATAAACCAGCAGGAACAGCCGAGGAGGGAGAGAGACCATGCAACCCAGGGTTCCAGTGCGGGAAAAGAAAGCCTCAAAACCTCTGCCGGTAAAAACCTGTGGGGTTTGCAGCAGTGGGAGAAACTGCCAGTCTCACAGGAGAATTCGTTTGAGAGACCCACAGGGTCTTAGAATGTACACAAATGCACCCACCTGGGAATCAGCACCAGAAGGTCCTAATTTGCTTGTGGGTAGCAGGGGAAGTGACTGAAAGCTGGCCAAGAGCCAAGCAAGCAGCATTGTTTCCTCTCGGACCCCTCCCCTACATACAGTACCATAAGGAAGTGATGTGGATTGCCCCACCCTGGCGAATGCCTAAGGCTCCACCCCTGACAACATAATAGGCGTGCAGCGACAACAGCATATATATATATATATATATATATATATATATATATATATATATCCCAAACAAAAGAATGGATCAAAGCTCCAAAAATAGAAGTAAGCAGTGAAGAGATAGCCAACCTAACAGATGCAGAGTTTAAAACACTGCTAATCAGAACACTCACAGAAATGGTTGAGTATGGTCGCAAAACAGAGGAAAAAGCAAAGGCTATGCAAAGTGAGATAAAGAAAAATACACAGGGAACCAACAGTGAAGGGAAGGAAACTAGGGCTCAAATTAATGATTTGGAGCAGAAAGAAAGAAACATCCAACTGGAACAGAATGACAAAACAAGAATTCAAAAAAAATGAGGAGAGGTTGAGGAACCTCTGAGACAACTTTAAACGCTCCAACATCCAAATCATAGGGGTGCCAGAAGAAGAAGAGGAAGGCCAAGATATTGAAAACTTCTTTGAAAAAATAATGGAGAACTTCCCCAATCTGGCAAAGGAAATAGACTTCCAGGAAGTCCAGGAAGCTCAGAGAGTCCCAAAGAAGTTGGACCCAAGGAAGCACACCCCAAGGCACATCATAATTGCATTACCCAAGATTAAAGAGAAGGAGAGAATCTTCAAAGCAGCAAGAGAAAAGGAGAGTTAACTACAAAGGAGTTCCGGTAAGACTATCAGCTGGTTTCTCTAAATAAACCTTACAGGCAAGAAGGGGCTGGAAAGAAGTATTCAAAGTCATGAAAGGCAAAGACCTACATCCAAGATTACTCAATCCAGCAAAGCTATCATTTGGAATGGAAGGGCAGATAAAGTGCTTCCCAAATAAGGTAAAGTTAAAGGAGTTCACCATCACCAAGCCCTTCTTATATGAAATGTTAAAGGGACTTATCTAAGAAAAAGAAGATGATCAAAAATATGAACAGTAAAATGACAACAAACTCACAACTATCAACAACTGAACCTAAAAAACAAAAACAAAAACAAACTACGCAAATAACTAGAACAGGAACAGAATCATAGCAATGGAGATCACATGGAGGGTTATCAGCAGGGAGGGGGCGGCGGGAGAGTGGGGGAAAAGGTACAGGGAATAAGAAGCATAAGCAGTAGGTACAAAATAGACAGGGGGACGCTAAGAACAGTACAGGAAAGGGAGAACCAAAGAGCCTATATGTATGACCAATGGACATGAACTAAGTGGGGGAAATGCTGGTGGGGGGTGGGGGGGATGCAGGACGGAGGGGAATAAAGGGGAGAAAAAATGGGACAGCTGTAATAACATAGTCAATAAAATATATTTTTTTAAAAAAAGACAACTCTTGTTCTTCCAGTGTGGTACAAAGATGCCAAAAGGTAGAACACTCTGCACAGGGTATGACTCTCTCTCAGGTTAATTATTCAACTGAAAGACAATCATAAAAGCCATCAGGAGGACTAGGTCCAAGTGAGGATTCAAATTATCTTCAAGTGACAACTTCGTTCACTACACAAGGGGCTGGAACCAAAAACCCAGTAAGCCAGAGCTCCCTGCCCTGGAGGGGTTTAAGAAGAGGTCAGCTGTTTGTGGCAGCCCAGCATCTCCTGCCCTGTACTGGTAACAGCACAATTTCGTTTTGGGGAAGCTGTGATTGCCCACCTCCAATGTGCATGGCATCAGCGGTTGGCTGGCCCAAACTACTGAGTCCTTCCCCAAGAGGCCGCTGGGACTCCATCCCAGGTCTTTGGCTGGTGTCAGTGAGCTGCTAGAATGGAAGCCTGGAGCCGAAGTGCTTATTCTGCACTGCATGTGAAGACCCACTGAGAATGAACCCAGCATTGGAAAGCTGAGCTGAGAGAAGCCGGGAGATACTGTCCTGACTGCAATCATGTTAGCACCCATATCCAGTCATGCCTGAAGCCACCTCTCTTCAACTAGTCTGTTACATGAGCCCATAAACTTTGCCTACACAATGCTTAAATCTTCTTAAGTTTCTGGGAGTCAGAATGGAAAGAAGCCTAACAAGTGGTACATATACATAAAGTCAGCAAAGCTGTGAGAGAAATGTATTCCCATCTAAAGGCAGCCCAAGGGAAGACATCAACAACTCCTCTTCAAGAAAGGCTTGAATGTGGTAAGATAGAGGACAGTGACTGACCAGCCCAAGAGCTGGGTCTTCTGGGGACAGAGAGCCACAAGTCACAGGCACCCAGAACTGGTCACGCTCCTGGAAGCCTGGCCGTCTGCAGCCTCACCCCGGCCGACGGTCAAGTGGCTCGGGGTCAGGGCCACAGGCTGTGCTTTTGTTTTCTAAGAGATGCTACGGCACTGTCACTGGGAATGTGAGGCAGACAAGGGCTCGCTATTTAGCTCGTGGAGGAATCTTCTTTATGTTTAGTTACGGTACTTGAAACCATCACTGAGTCTTCAGAATCAGCTGCTTTAATAAACAGTCTGTACCTGAAAGACCAAGGGCTACATATCAACAAGCTAAAAACATCTTTGGCAGAGGGTAAAAATAATAGTAGTAAAGCAATAAAAGCATTGGCTATAATATAAGAATATAGCTAATGTTTACTGAGGTGTACTCTGTGGGAGGCACTGAGCGAAACGCTTTGAGTGTCAATTCTCACTAACTCTTCCCAATAGTGTAAGATAGGTGTGTGTGTCTCCGCTTCACAGGTGCAGAAGCTGAGGCTCAGGAAAGTGGTGACTTGCCCAAAGGCAAACAGCGAGCAGCCCAGCTTTGGAAACCCAGGCTGGTCTGACTCCACAATGCTGCTTGTGCCACCAGGTGACTGTCTGAAGACAGTCCCTCAGTGGGCTTGAGCTCCATAGTCACGCCCTGTAGAAATCAGGAGGATGGTGCCATGACTCAGGCTGGAGGCATGAAGGGTCCTGTCCACCTTACTCTCAGTCCAGTGTTACTCGGACCCAATCCAAAATGGTCTCCTCTATGGAGTGAGCCCGGCACGTGGCCTGATTGCACACATCTAGTCCTTGCACACATCAATGGTCCAGAATTCGCTGATTTCTGCATGCTCTCATTTATACACTCCCTGCTTCTAGGTGCCAAGAGATTCCATCTGTCAATGGCCTGAATTTAGTCCCCACACATCAAATTCACATGTTGAAATTCTAACCTCCAGTACTTCAGAATTTGACTGTATTTGGAGATGGGGGTCTTTAAAGAAGGTAATTAAGGTTACGTGAGGTCATTACAGTGAGCCCTAATCCAATGTGACTGGCGTCAGACACACAAGGAGGGAAGATCACACAGAAAAGATGGTTGTCTACAAGCCACAAAAAGAGGCCTCAGAGGAAACCAACCCTGCTGACCCCTTGATCTTGGACTTCCCAGCCTCCAGAATTAGTAGAAAATAAATGTCTCCTGTTTAAGCCCATATTGTTATGGGATTAACAGTGTTGTACTTTGTTACTTTGTTATGGCAGCCTGAGCAAACGAACACACTATCCAATATCCTCAGATCGGAGAAACTCCATGCTGCTGCAATAGCTGAAAGCTACTCAGAAGCTTAAAAACACCCTAATCACTTACAAAGAGAGGTGTCTGGAGTTATTTCACCAACGCTGATCAAGAGATTAAGGTGACTGACATAGAAGACTTGAGATCCTGGGCGAAGGGAGCTGCTTTGCTGACCCATGGAGGAAAGGGAGAGGGTCCGGTACGAGTTGGGTCACGTGGGTCCTACTAGATCACCCCTCCAGTTCTCTTAATGGGACAGCCCACAGTCCCATCAGCCCAACAGGAAGCCTTGAGTATTTCTCTACACCTTTAGCATCTGTCCCACCCCAGTCCAGTATTTCCAAATGCCTTTGACAATGGTCCACAGTAATAAACACACTGTCCTCCAACCGAATGGGGCCGCCTCCACTGACTCCTGTCACTAGGTACGTACTCTCCACACTGTGTGGGGCCTCTGTGCCACCTTCTCTGGCCCACCAGGAGACCAGACTCTATGATTGGCCCCGTTTTACTCTAGAAAACCTACAGAGACAGCTGTCCAGAGTTTCAGGCTTGGGAGTGACCTAGATTCAAACCCTGGTTACTTGGCTCCAACTCAAGCTGGGGTTGGCAAACTATAGCCTGTGGGCCCAATCCAACTCTGCTGTCCATGTTCATGCTGACAGTTTTATTTGAATGCAGCCCTGCCCACTCACGTCTGTGTTGTCTATGACTGTCCGCACAGCGAAGTAAATGCAACAGAGACCACATGTCCATAAAGTTGCACTTACTTATTACCTGGTCTTTTTGAGAAAGTTTGCCAGCCTTGCTCTAAGTAACCAATCTGCAACCTTCATTTCATGGCACACATAAACTAATTACTAAAATTCTGCAACACACCAAAAAATATATTCTATTTTTTGCCAGTCTGACAAAAAATAGGTATAATTTTGATTCATTCACACCAGACAGCTATGGTTGTATCGGTTGTTGTCATTTTTTTTATTTGAAAATCTAAGGGAAAAGAGGTCAGTGCCCATTACTAAATAGTCAGGTATTGCATGTTTTAAAAATCCTTGCAGCACATTAGTTGAAAATCGCTATTCTAGACCCTTGACCCCACACCATGTCCATGCAGTTCAACCCTTCCAGGACAATCCCCAACCCTGACCGCCCCGCACACCCAGACAGAAGAAAAGAAAAAGAAAAAATTATATTTAAGTGTAATCCTACTGATAAAATAAAGAACAAACCTAATTCTCTACAGATCCTTTTGTTCTCCAAAATTGCCAAGATGTCAACTTCACACAAGATAATAAATAAGAAGCAGCAGCAAAGTGCTTCCCAAATATTTAATTAATGCATTTTATATGCTT
Organism: Mormoops blainvillei; assembly: GCA_004026545.1. Taxonomy (NCBI): domain Eukaryota; kingdom Metazoa; phylum Chordata; class Mammalia; order Chiroptera; family Mormoopidae; genus Mormoops; species Mormoops blainvillei. Next base: position 39,275 of record PVJD01000668.1, read on the forward strand.
CACCACCTGGGAACAATGGGTCACAGGTTGGAAGATCAACTCTAAGCCTTAACGTTGAATTCTTGGTTTTATAAAGTGCTTGTCACAACCTTAGTATTACTGACGTGTAGTTTTTTTTTTCCTGTTATTATTAATTAGGTTTTCCCTAACAGTCAGTATCACAATTAACCTTCAAAGATGAGCTGCCAGGCATTTAACTAATTTTTACAAAGCAAATCTTCTCCAAATCACCTCACGGTGGTTTTCTAATCCTTCTTCCTAGGCACAGTTTCCTTGTCAAATTAAAATCTGCTAGATACCGTGCAAACGAATGCCTTGTGACATTCTAACAATGCTGTTCTCATTCTTACAAATGTCTTTCAGAGGGGCAGACTGGAATGGCTAAAGTCAAATTGTAGACATTTCACAGTTTTGTTCTCGCTTCCCATTAGGGAGGGGCCTGCACAACTGCAGAAATGGGATAAATTACTAGTGAAGGGCAAAATTTTGCAAAGGAAAGTCACTTAAGCATTTGGAATAGTTACACATTTTCTGTACCTTTCACCAGGCAGTTGTTTTGCAATATTGCTATAATGTAGCTACCATTATGGAGGATTACATAAAAGGTCAGAAGGAGAAAGAAAAAGAAAGCCTTATGGGTGAAGTCACTCAGCGCTTGTGTCCCGGCAGAAAATTTTCTGCTATTGTTTCTGCCATCCTCATTTCCCTCAATATCTTTTATTACCCGATGGAGTTTTGGGAGCCTTAGAAATGGATGTCCAGGTAGCTTGGGAGGTTTCAGTAATTTCCCAAGATGGACTCCTGGGTCAGCAGGGCCATTTGTCAGCTCTGCACTGTGCTCGTGGCATTGGCTACCGCCACGGGGGATATGAGATAAACGAAAAGCCAGGACTTGAGCTTCAAGGTCAACAACAGGGGCAAAGGAGGGGGATAGAATCAGTTAACAGAAGGGCTCAACTTAAGATTGCAGACAGGTTTTGCTCATCCAGAATAACTGAAAGACAACATTAGCCAGATGCCAACATTTAAATGCACAAGAATCAGCTGGAACTGAGTAAGGGCCATGCGCTGGACACTCTTGCCTTCCTCCCACGTGCTCCGGCCCTCACAAATGCCCCCAGCCTGGGCCTTGGCATCAACACTGAGGACCCTGCCTTTAGAGCACCCAGGGACCAGTGGTGATGGGCTGCTCTTTCTTCCAAGGTTCTGAGGATGTCGTCCTCAATGTAAACTAATGGGACCCCCAAGAGCCCATGGAATGTTGAGAAAGGAGAGAGGCTCACGAGAAAGTTATACTCACATTGAGAAAAAAAATCAATAAATAAACCTGTGATGGCTCAACTGGGGTCTCTGCAGACCAGTGTGATCTCAGGCCCTATGGAAAAACTAAGTAACTTTCCTAGATTCTTCTGGGGAGTCAGTTTGCTCAAAAAAAGACAAAATCAATTTCTATTTTAATATTTTTAAACTGAAAGTACTCATTAAAAAGTATAGGACAAGCCCTGCCTGGGTTGCTCAACTGGCTGGAGCACCATCCTGTGCACCAAAAGGTTGCAGGTTTAAGTCCCAAGCAGGGCAGGTACTTAGGTTGCGGGTTTGATCCCCAGTTAGGGCACTTATAGGAGGCACATGATTGGTGTTTCTCTCTCACGTCAATGTTTCTTTATCTGTCCTTCCCTCCCTCCCTCTCCATCCCTCTCTTTCTAAAATCAATAAGTATATCCTTGGGTGAGGATTTTTTTTTAAAAGTTGTAATAACAATTCAAACCAATAATAATAAAAGCCTGCATTTACTGACTGCATATTTCATGTGAAGTGTTTTGCAAATATAATTCTGTTTATTCCAACGACCTTGTGAGGACAGCCCATCTCACAGTTGAAGAAACTGAGGCACAGGAGTTAAGTGACAGCAGCAGTATTAGATCTCACACCTCCCATATTGGGGCATGTGTCTTGGAGGGAATGGCAGCCCCCCGCGGAGTCCCCAGCCTGCACGCAGCCTGGCATGGGCCCTAGAAGCAGCCACCTCCCAGCACTGCAGGCCAGAAGACTTCGCTAGAGAGGCCCTGCTTCCTGCGGAAAGCCAAGGTACATAGAGAAACTGCTCTGATTAGATTTCCTCCAAACAGAGCAGGTAGGGAGCAAGCTGTGCAAGAACGGAACAGTCAAATTTCATATAATAAAAAAAATAATAAAATGTGATGTTTCTAACCTCTGGGGATATGGGGCTTCTGCCCCAGCCACCACTCCATGCTCTATTTTTCAGCCCAACAGCCAGAATGAGCCTTTTAAAGCCTACCTCTGCTCAAAACCCTCCAGTAACTTCCCACAACACCTTGGAAGATCTTTCTGTCATCTTCCAAGGTCACCATGAAGCAGCCCTACCCTTATCATTCTGCCCACAGGAGAACTGTGGGAAAATGCCAAGAGGGGAAAGCATGCAGAGAAGCCAGGAGAAGACACAGGGATGTGCTCACTCTCACTGAGCCCAAGGGGGGCAGGCCCTCGGGAGAGGCAGGAGGGTGCAGCAGTGAGGACCTCGGTGTGTGGAGGGAGTCACAAGGTGAGCAGCGATAGACCCCGAGGTGAGAGAGAGTAAGACTGACTCCAGTAAAAGGTGCTTTCACACATAACACTAATCTACATACAAGTAAGTCTCATATCTTAAAAATTTACCCCAAATTCTTCTCCCGTTGAGGCTACTACCAGTCCCTCCAGCTTGCAAAGCTTCCTCCTGCCTCTGATATTTGACCTTTGCTGGCTCTGTGTCTGGGACACTTCACTCCTACACCTTTGCATTTCAAGAATCACCTCCTCAGAGAAGCCATCTTGAGCGTTTCCCCCACCTCCCCTTCTCCCCAACAGTCCCTGAATCACATTACCTGCATTTTCTTCAGAACACTTGGCTATCTGAAATTGGCTTGACTACATATTTGCACATTTGTTTGCCCATCTCCCCCACTACAATGTAACCTCCATTCCAGCAGAGAACTTGTGCCTAGTTAATTCCCTAAGATCCTTAGCACCCAGCCTGGAACACCTGCACTAAAACTTCCTATTGATTTCTTTAGTGTGGACAGTCCCATTGAGCAGGGCCAACAAACCATAAGCCATGGGTCAAATACAGCCAGACACCTGTTTTTGTAAGTAAAGCTTTATTGGAATTCTATTAGTCTCCTAGAACTGCCAAAAGACTACTGTCTAGGGGCATAAAACAAGAGAAATTAATTGCTTACAGGTCTGGGGGCTGGAAGCCCAAGATCAAGGTATTGGCAGGGTAGATTTCTCTTGAGGTGCCTTTCCTTGGCTTGCACCTTCTTGCCATGCCCTCATGTGGCTTTTCCTCTGTGAACGGACAACCCTGGTGTCTATGTATCTAAATTTCCTCTTTTTATAAGGACACCAGTCCTGTCCTATTGGCTCAGTGTACACTCTTATGACCTCATTTAACCTGAATTGCTTCCTTACAGGTCCTGTCTCCACATACGATCACACTGGGGGCTAGGGTTTCAACATCAGAACTTGGTGGGGAGGGGGGAACACAATTCAATGTGTTACAGGATACAGCCACACTTCTTTGTTTACATATGGTTTCTGATGGCTTTTGTGCTACAGTGGGAGAGCTGACCACTTGCAGACACAGACCATCAAACCAGCAAAGCATGAAAAGTTTTCTATCTGGCCCTTTATAGAAGTTTGCTGACCCCTGGTCTAGAGCAAGGCTCCCACTATGGTTAAAGTGGCACAACAATCCTCATTTTCCCATGACTCTTAATTAGAAGACCCCGTTGAAGTTCAGTTCAGAGCATCTAGCTTCTTTCATTTTGCTTCACAATCACCAGTGGTTCTGCTACTCCCCCGAGTCAGAGAGAGTAGCCTCCCAAGATTCTGGAGTATGAAACAAAATATTAAAAGTGTAAGCCCATGAGTCATAATTAAGATATGCCCAGGAAATTAGGAGAACAGAATTACCTGTCAAATGCCAGCCCCACGGCAATTTGGTAGAACACATGGTTTGCTGACACCACTTCCATTATAATTCAGAAACCACTCAAGGATTGCTCAGAAGACAGGGAAATCTGGTGTTCCCGGCCTTCTGGTGCCATATGTCACTTTTTATCCACCAAGATCTATCAAGGACCAGAGACATGACTGGCTTCTATTCCCCCTGTGGCTTTCTTCTTTCTGCTCAATCACAATTTCAATTAGAGTCAAAGGACCTCAATTTCAAAAGCTCACAGGGAAAAAGATGCTAAGACCCAATTTTAGTTTTTTTAAACAAAGCCTTATATGGTGCTTTCTATGTGCCAGGTATTACTATAACCTCTTCATTTCCATTAACTCATCAATGCCCTCATTAAAGCAAGCCCCACCTTTGCTGCCCGCCTTGTTCTAGGTGCTGGTGACACAGCAGTGACAGCCAAAGTCTCTGCTCCACAGAGCTCACATTCTAACTGGAGACAGACAGAAACACAGAAATGTCAATTTAGACTGTGTTGTTCTGAAGGGAGAAAGGTGGAGGGTCTGAGATGAATCTCAGTGAGCACGGGAGGCCAGTAACAGCCTGGAAAGGAAGTGAGCGCCCAGACCTGCAGGCCAAAGAGCTGAGAACTCTAGGAAGAACATTCCAAGGCAAAGGGACCTGCAAGGACAACAGCCCTGAAGCCTTTTGAAAGAAATAAAAAGAGGCCACTGCAGAGCAGTGCAGTGAGCAAAGAGGAGAATGAGACTGAAAATGTGGACGAAGGAAGGCACCTATCCCAGACTGAGGGTCCCGGAGGGCTGCTTGGAGGAAACGATGCCTGGGTAGGGTCTCAAATGATGTCCAGGGGTGGGAGGGTGTGTTCCAAACAGGGGAAAGTGCACCAGAGGAGGCAATCAGAAGCCTTCCCATAAGCCTTTGATTCCTGTCCCCTTTGTAATAGACACCCTGACATGTTCAACCACCTCTGGGAAGAGAAGCACTGGAATGTTGGGGAAAAAAGGACCCTTGCCCAGAGGGATTTCAGAAAACCAGAAAGTGACTCCCTGAGACCCGGACAGGGTTTCAAATGAAAAGTTGGAGGTTTCAGTGACACATCTTTTCCCTAAAGAGCTGATTATAACTGACCAGCTCTTGCTTCTAAAGGAAGCCATATTTACTTAGTTTTTACTATAGGTTATATCTAAGTTATGGCCCTCCCAGGGAAGCCTCATCTCATTACACACCTCCTTCCTTCTTTCCACAGCGGTTATTTAAGAAATAACACACTTCCCTATGGGGAACTACTACTTACAATTATTTTTCTCCCTAAACGGATGGATGGATTTTGTCTCTCCTGCAATAGGGCACTGCTCCAAAATGGGCCAACAAGCCCTAAGCTCTTCCGGCCTTGCTTTTTTTTAAAAGCAGCTTTATTGAGGTATAAATGACATACAACTGCACACACTTAAAGTGTGTAATTGGTAAGTTTTGACATCTGTTTACATACACGGAATTATCACCACCATCAAGCCAGTGAACCCATCCATCACCCCCGGAAGTTACCTCGGGCCCTTCAGTAACCTCTCCCTCTTGCCCTTCCCCATGCCCTATTCTCAAGCAACAGGTGTCTGTCTGTATAGATTGGTCTGCATTTCCTGGAGTTTTCTACAAATGGAATCATGCAGTACATACTCTTGGTCTGATTTTTTTTTCACTCGACATAACGATTTTGAGATTCATCCATGCTATTGCATGTTATCAGTGTTTCATTTCTCTTTATTGTATGGACATACCATAATTGGTGTAGCTCTATTTGGGTTTTCCAGTGTATGGCTATCACAAATAAAGTCACTCTGAATGTTCATGCGCAAGTCTTTGAGTAGACATGTATTTCCTTTTCTTGTGGGTAAAAACCTAGGAGTGGAACGACGGCTTTGTCTTTGAAGGTGGATGGTCATCCTTTCGGTGCATCTCTTTTTTCAGGTTCAGAGACTGGGAGTAGTGTTTAGATGAGTCTCTCCCAATGCAGTATAAGTGTGATCTTTGCTATGAGAGAGAATCTGAAGTGATACAGAGGCAAACATTTTTGTTTTATTATTATTATTCACAGTTGGAGCACTTAATGTATATCTCAGGCTGTAATAAGCACTCCCCAGTTATTAACTGAATTAATCCTTTGAAAGCCCTAGGAGATAAGTATGATTTTCATCACCGCTCTGCAGGCAAAGAAACTAAGAGCCAGGAGGCTGAAGTAACCTGCTGCAGGTGACTGACACAGCAAGTCCACAGTGACAGCAGGATCTGATCCCAGGCCATCTGGCCCCTGCGTCCACATTCTTAACCAATTTGCAAAGCTGCCTCTCAGTGCTGTAGTATATTTTGACAGTAGGCATTTTGTGGTGGCTTTCTAAGGTGTCCACCTAGCTGGGGTGAGCTACATTTCCCAGAATTCCCTTTCCTGCATGTTTCCAGTTAGGGCAGTCCATGGAACAGATTCAGAGGACGGAAGCCATGCAGCAAGCAGTCCCTTTGTGGCTACATATCTTCTTGTTTATCTGTGGGTTCGCCTCCCTGGTGTGAAGCAACAGTTGAGCCTGCAAATACTCTGCCTCCCCCTGGGTCCCCCTTCCGAGTCGCCCTCTCCTGAGCAGGGGGGTGTGTGTTCACCTCCATGATGAGGAGCCTGGTGTTTGACTTCCAGGAAGTCAACAAGGACTGGCATGGGCTTTACTCATGTGTGGCTCCCAGTCTGTTCCTGATCCGCACGCTGGGTGCCCCCCAACCCCGCTTTCCCCCCCAGAGCCTGCCCCGAGGACTGCAAGCTCCAGCGCCAGAAGTGAAGACAGTGGCCCTGCGGAGGTTGCTTAACCTGTGCCCATGAGTGTGTGTCTGAATCAGATTTCTTAACGTATACATGTACATATCTCCTGGTGGTTCTGCTTCTCTGACTGAATCCTGACTGCTGCATATTTCGCTTAAGAAGCATAAAGGTAAATAATGAACTAGCACTGAGCTGAGACTTCAGCCACATCGCTGAAGGGGATGCACGTGGATTTCAGGCCGAAGGCAGGGTGACAAAGGCTCTGACTGAGACCTACATTGGAGCCTTCAACTCCTCTGCCCTTCCTAAAGGAAACTTCCAATTTCTCCAAACCACACAACGCCTCCAGCCAGATAATAACTGGCACGAGTGATTTGAAGTTGTGAGTCAGTCCCCACACCTCGCTGTCCCTGAGGACAATGGAACCCAATCTCAAGGAGTCCTTGTGAGTATTTACTCACTCAACACATGTCTATGTGAAGAACCTACTATGAGCCAGGAAACTGCAGTAGGCCCAGGGCAACACAGTGAGCAGAGCAGTCTCTCTTCTCACAAAGCAGACAAACAAGCTGATGAAGACAGATGGCACACAAATAAATGTATGTGCCAGGTGCTGCGGAGAAAAATAAGGCAGGCGGGGAGAGGGCAGGAGATGATGGGAGGTGGCAGGTTATTTTGGTAATGAGGATCAGGGCGGAAGGCCTTCCTGGGGGGCAGATGTTTGAGCAGAGACCGTCAATGCCTTTAGCATGAGAGTCCTCACCCACTGCAGTCTATTGCTATACATGATCAACCAGAAGCGTGTGCAAGGAATTGGGGGCCACTAGGGTTTAGTTAGTGTGCACCTGCATCTCCCCCGTCTGGGCCCCTTGGGGGCAGAATGAGACCCTCTCTGCCCAGCAGCTACAGTGCTTTGTCCAAGCCAAAGGTCTTATGAGCTCCGCACAACTCCAATCAGCCCTGAAACTCCCCCAGGGGAGCCCATCTCTTCACCTGCCTTTCTCCAGGTACACAAACTTCACCATAGGGTCTCAGACACCACAATTACTCCCAAACACACTGGGTGGATAATTTTTATCTTAGAGCAGTTTCTGTCGATCCTAATGCCCCCAAAAGAGAAAACCTTTCTTCATAGCAAGGCTTCCTTTTAAACAGTTTCTGCTGTTGCCATTCATGTTTGTTCCATTATCCCCAGCCAACCATGACCCGCCATTTCCCTGATTCATTCTTCTCTTTCTATACACAACAGGTGTTTAATGATCTCTTAATGTACCTGGACATAATCAACAGTTTACATAATCACACTTATCATCACCATACCTTGTCAGCATTCTTACTGCCTTTGCTCATTAGATAAATAAGCCCTTCCATGTTGTCAAGACTCTCCAGCTGAGAAACTGATGGAGCAGTCTTTAATTTGTACCCATCTAGAAACATTATTTCTGTGTAAATAGCAATAGTGAATATCAGCCATGCATTGCAACAATCTGCCTTAGACCTACAAAGTCAAGGATTTTTTTCTGTTTGTTCACTGTTGATCCCTGGCACTCAGACAGCGGCTGGCATGTAATAGGTACTCGATAAGCCAACAAAGTCGAGATAATGACAGTACCTACCCAGCAGGAGTGTCTAAGGACTAAGAAGAGTGTCTGAACCCAGCAGAGTTCCATAGCAATTGCCTTGTGTGCAGGTAACAGGCAACCTGAAGCCTGAATCAAATCTAGGACTACCGCAGACCCTGCGGGAAAATGTTCACGAGACTGATCAGATGGGACAGAGCAAAAGCTGCGGTCCCAGCAGCTGCCACAAATGGGGACGGGATGGAATCCCAGATGGTGGGGACAGATGAGCAGCGGGCCTTTGGCTGCCAGGTACCAGCACAGCCAGTGAGGCACCACCTCTGCTCCTGGTTGTAAAACACACTCAGAGCAGGGGTGGCTGATGGCTGAGAGTCCAGGGGGTCAAGGTCACTGGGGAAGTAAAGGTGGACACAGGGAGTTGGTGGCAGCACTTTACTGGCAGGTGGGGGAGCATTGCACCACTTTAACAACCAGCAGAGCCAAGCCAATGCTAAATCCAGGCTCTGACAGAAGGCCTGCAGGTTTCCCAGAGCCACTCGGAGCTCCAACACAATTGGGACCACTCAGGAACCCAAGTGGTCTCCATGGATTCAACTACTGATGGCTTCTTGCCTCTTCTCGGCTTAGATGTGTGCATCCAGCAAACGTTTACACCCACGGAGCTGCCTGATTGCCAGAAAACCCAGGATAAAATGGTGAGCAAAGGGCCTCTGAGCAGCCCTCAGAGGCATGTCTCCCATTCAACATTCACGAAACACACACATGACGATAACTCCATGTGTCTGCCGCCACTCCTCACACCGTTCGTGACATCACTTCAATTAGTGACAGGAAAGGCATCCTCACTGCACAGTAGAGCAGACAGTTCTCTCCATCTCCTTAACAATATAATACATCATTTATCCCACACTCTCTGTCTGCCAGGCACCTGATCTATGTAATCATTCATCCTTGTGACAAGACACAGCTGGCATCACTACTCCATCTGATGGAGGAGAAAAAGTAGACTCAGAGTGGGTAAGATTACCCAGAAATTGAACCTGAATTTTTCTGTTATCAAAGCCATTATGGTTTATAGAGCTCACTTTTGAAAACTATTCTCAGAGCAGCCTGTTCATCAACGATTTAAGGACAAAGCAACTGAGGTGTGGAGAAAGGGAGGGGTCTGATTGAGGTCCCCACCCACCACCAAAAGGGCCAGAGCTGAGGATCCAGCCTGGGTACCTCCAGACATTGTGCTTTCTCTACCACGCCACACTGCTTTCCTCTCACCCCTCCCTTCACAAGCCATGTTCCCCATGCAGCCACATTTTGGGTACACCCATGTTCCCACAATCCCTAATGCTGGGTCTTAGGACAAAGCCTTGAAGAGTAGTGATTGTACATAGCAACCCCCTCCACCACAAAGACAAACATTCTGCTTCAACTGGACACTGGCACTTCCACTGAGTTTAACAGGGCAGCTCAGCTAACAAGTCTGCCCTTTGCTGTCAGATCCCTAATAACTTTTTTGAAGAATCTCCAAAGTGCTGCGGGAGCGAAATCGAGTGTTTTGCCATCTATAAAAGCCAGGCCACTGCAGTGGGTGCACTGCCATTAGCAGTGGGCTTACTCGGAGCAATCATCGTTAAATGCACAAGGTGCCTTCATTTTCAGCTGGAGGGAACACGGCTGCAAAGGCAGTGGAATACGGTTACAAGCATCCACGCACTCAGCCTTGGCCAGAACAGGACAAGGATTTCAAAGGTTCTGTAATATTCTAACTCTCCAGCCAAAGATTCTGCTAGCTCAACAAAGCCCAACATGTATTTAAAGGTCCGTTGTAAATTCGGACACATTATAGCTTGTCCGTACTCTACCTTTCCACATACAAAGGACAAGTGATTTGACCAAATTCTAGATGGAAAACACTGTCTTTTCCTATTCAAAGCCCAGAGAGCCATAATTAGGAAAATGCCAATTATGGGGTGACACAGATTTTCTGAGCCCGGATGAGGCCTGATGTAATGAGCATTCTGCTTTTTAGGATGGGACAGGGGTGACCAGGAGCCAGGGGCAAAATTTAACGAGGTACCAAAAAACTCAGTCATCATAAGTAATGTTTTCATGTAATATTTTGAATAAGAAACAAAGTTAATGCAAAAAAACTATAATGAACAAAACAGCAAAATTTTAAATATAGACAGTGTCAGTCACTGCTGCTCTTCCTGATGATGATAAAACACACCCAGAAAAGTGATTTGCCACTGTCACACTGCCACTAGTCACCACTCCAGGCCGAGAGGCCCTCCACACTTGCTCTTGGGACCCCTGTCACCTCGGGTGGGGTTTCTGCACAAGCCCGCCTCGCCCCCGCCCAGTCCCTTTCCAATCCTGATACCACACTGCTGCAGGTGATCTTCAGAAAGTGTAAATCTCATCTGGTCACACCTCTGCTCAGCAAGTCATCAGGCTGACAGGAAGGAGCAAGTGAGTAGCTGGCAGCTGAATTTGGCGAGAACATTTGTTTTGTTGGACTCCCCACGTGTTTATAATTAAAATCAGTGGCCCATTATGAAATTAAGATTTCAGAAAAAATCCAGATGTGTGACTTCTCTTAGTAAAGAAATGTCCTGGTGACACTAGGTCCACCTTCCCACAGGAAGTGGAGAAAGCACAAGCTCTCCAGTCAGTGTCACCACATGTTTGACACTGTCAAGGTGCTGGGGACACAGCAGTGAACAGAAGCACCTAAATGCCTACCCTTATGGAGTTTACATTCCAATGGGTACACACAATGAGCAAAGTAGGTGCAATACAGAGTAAGCAGAAATATAACTAATATGGGGGGGAAAAGCAGAAAAAAAGAAATGGAAATCATTGGTCATGGGGGTGAGAGGATCAGTTTTAAATAGAATGGACAGAAAAAGAAGAAAATCCTGACGTGTACAACAATACAGGTGGACTTTGAGGGCATTATTAGATAAGTGAGAAAGATAAATACTGTATGATCACTTACACGTGGAATCTAAAAGAGCCAAACTTCTAGAAACAGAGGAGAGTGGTGGTTATTGTGGTCTGGGCAGTGGGAGAAATGGGGAAATGTTAGTCAAAGAGTACAAACTTCTACCCCCACTGGTGTAACTCTGTGGATTGAGCATCGGCCTGTGAACCAAAGGGTCGCTGGTTTGATTCCCCAGCTCAGGCACCTAGTTTGCGGGCCAGGTCCCCAGTAGGGGGCGCGCGAGAGACAACCACACTTCAATGTTTCTCTCCCTCTCTTCCCCTCATCTCCTCTGAATAAAAAATAAAAAATAAATAAAATATTTTTTAATTAAAAAAATAAAATCTTTATCAATTTAAAAATAGTACAAACTTTCAGTTATAAAATGAGTAAGTTCTGAGTTTCTAAAGTAAAGCATGGTGACTATAACTAACAATACTGTACTACATACTTGAAAGTTCTTAAGAAAGCAGACCTTAAATGTTCTCACCACAAAAAAAGAAATAGTAATTATGTGAGGGGATAAAGGTGTTAATTCACCTTATTGCAGTAATTGTTTAGCAATATATACAAATATACGATCAAATCATATGGTAAACTTTAAACTTACATATGTTACATGTCAATAAAAAAGCTAGGGTAAAAAATGGCGATCAGGGAAAGGTTCTTTAAGAAGTAGATATCTGAGCAGATCTGATGGAGATGAGGGGATGGGTCCCTACCCAGGCCTGGAGTACCTCTTCTCACTGCCGTCTCTTGAGGAATGTATAATACTTAATTTCATGCCTCAGCTTCCTCAACTATAAAATGGCAGACACATCAACTAATAACATGTGTTGACAAGGATGTGGAGAAAAGGGAACCCTAGTGCTCTGTTTGTGAGAGTGTAAATTGCTGCAGCCACTATGGAAAACAGTATGGAGGTTCCTCAAAAAATTAAAAATAGGTCTGCCATGCAATCCAGCAATTCTACTTTTGGGTATTTATCCAAAGAAACCCATAACACTAAATAGAAAAGAAATATACATCCATATATTCATTGCAGTATTATATATGATAGCCAAGACATGGAAGCAACCTAAGTATCCATTTATAGATAAATGGATTAAAAAAGACGTGGTACACATATACCTTAATACAAAGGAATATTAGTCAGCCATAAAAAAGAATAAAATCTTGCCACCTGCAACAACATGAATGGACCTAGAAGGTATCATGCTAAGTGAAATAAGTCAGACAGAGAAAGACAAATATGTTGTATCTTAGAAAAACAAAACAATTGAGCAAACAAAACAAACTAAAACAGACATACAGAAACGGGGACCAAAGGGATGGGTACCAGAGGAAAAGGGGTGGCAGGATGGGTGAAAAGGTGAAGGGGAAATTAGTCAATGATATTGCGATAAGTTTACAGGGTGACAGATGATTACTAGAATGAGTGAGGTGATCACATTGTAAGGTTTAAAAATGTCAAATCACTATATTGTACACCCAAAACTAATCTAATAGAATATGTATACCGACTATACTTAAATTTTTAAAAATAAAAGTAAAATGGCAAACTCGTAAAATATCTACCCTCATAGAGCTACTGCAACGATTAAACGGGACAGTATGAGTAAAGTGCTTAGCACAGTGCTTGGCATAGAAATTCTCAATAAACACTGAAACCAGCATCACCGCTCCCCACACCACCTCCACCATCACCTCCATCAATAACACCCTCTCCTCCATCACTGTGAGCATAAGGATGGAGAGAGAGATAAGCCCCTTAAACAAACCAGGCTGCTGGAGGCCTTTCTTAGGTCTCTCCACACTCCAGTCCACCCACACTCCGCCTCCCGATGGAGGTGCTTTTTCCTGGCACAATGACTCCTTCACCATTCCCTTCATGCCAAAATAAGGGACCAATCTGTGCTGCCAAAGCAGTCACCAGATTAAAAAACAATATCTGTTTACATCCCTGTATTTTGCATCAAACCAAAAGGCAAAGACTTTTCCAACACTCGGCACATGACAGGCAGTACCTGGTCATGTCTGGAGAACTGAGCTCTTTCCACTATGACCCACCTATCTCCCCTCTTCTGATACTTCAGCTATAAAATCATATATGAACTACCCATGTGTGGAGGCTTGAAAGACCTATATATACACTATATGCATGGACGCTAAATTCTAGTCCCTACATATTTCAAATAATCAGAAAGCTGAAATAACCGATTTTTTTATAGTGTCACACTATGATAATTGATGTTCGTAATTATGGCCATGAGGAACGGCAAGTTCCTTAACTGCTTTCTAAATTATCAAAGATCAAATTATGTTCAGTTGCATTTTAGCGTTAAGTGTATTTTAATTATATTCTCATTCTTGGAAAATTAGTAACTCACATGGCTGAAATAGATGATCAAGGCAGCTTTGTGAATAAAATATTCTGGATAAAGCTCAGATTTCCAAAATGTTCTCACAAACCTAAAATGAGAGTTTTAATTTATATCCTCTCTTTTTCCAAAAAAGAATATGGCCACTTACCACAAACAGTTGTATTATGAAATAGTATTTTAAAATTACATGAGGAAATAAAAAAGAGGAGAGAGGCAGGAGACCAGATGAAGCCAACAGTAGGGTTAAAACTGAAAATATATGCCATAATATCTCCCTTTTAGCTGAAGAGGAGCCCATATTTGCCTCTGAGCTGCCCAGTAGCCAAGGCAAAGAAGAACACGTGACCAATGACAACATACACAGCATCCAAGACTTGACTACTTAGTCAAAAGAATCATTCCTGGTACGCACATGTATGCCCAAGAGGAATTTCTCTCATGTAGAAATTACTCCCATGACACACAACATGAGTGATCAAGAACATCCTTGCCTAATTCTTGCCGAAAATTCAATGGTAATTTTCCAGCAGGTTGTATCACCTCACACCCCAAGGCCGGGTGTCAAAAGCTCAAATGCTACTGAAAACAGGTGAGACAGGCTGGGCCAGGGGAACAGGAAGAGACAGTAGTTAGTTAAGGAGTAAAACAAGCTAAAAAGTTTGTACAGAATCTGAAGGAAGCAGCTAAGGCTGAGCTCCAGCTAACTGCAGCTGTGTAGAAATATGGGCCTCACACTTCCACGTGATCCAGTTTTTTAAATTATGAAATATTTCACGTATACAAAAGAGTAAATAACACATACTCATACATACATGTAGGAAATACATAACAGTAATAAAACAAATACCTGTATGTCACTTAAGACATAGAGCCTTCTAATACTTTTGAGAACCTCTCCCTGTTATTACTACCCTGATTTCTTTGGACTTGTCTATTTACTGATTCTTTTTTGTATTGTATTTTTTCCATTACCATTTAACCCTCTCATATGCCCCTTCCCCCTGCAATCACCACACTGCTGTCAATGCCCATGAATCCTTTTTCCTTTTTGCTCAATCCCTCTCAACTCCCCCCTTTCAATAGCTGTCATTCTACTCTCTGTCTATGAGTTTCTGGCTATTATGCTTATTAGTTCAGTTTGTTCATTAGATTCCATGTATAAGTAAATCATGTGGTATTTGTCTTTCTCTGGCCTATTTCACTTAGCATAATGTTCTCAAGGTCTATCCATGCTGTTGCAAAGGGCAAAATTTTCTTTTTTTATGGTCAAGTAGTACTCCATTGTGTAAATGTCCCATAGCTGTTTCATCCACTCATCTACTGATGGACACTTGGTCTGCTTCCATATCTTGGTGATTGTAAATAATACTGCAATGAATATAGCGGTGCTTATGTTCTTTTGAATTAATTAGTATTTTGGGTTTTTTCAGCTATATATCCAGAATAAAATACCTAGGAATAAATCTAACCAAGGTTATAAAAGACCTGTACTTGAAAAATTATAAGACGCTGAAGAAAGAAACTGAAGAAGATACAAATATGTGGAAGCACATACCATGTTCATGGATAGGAAGGCAATATCATTAAAATGTCCATACTATCCAAAGCAACCTATATATTTAATGCAATTCCTATCAAGATTCCAATGACATATTTCACAGAACTAGAACAAATATTTCAAAAATTTATATAGAATCACAAAAGGTCCTGCATAGCAACAGCAATCCTGAGACAGAAGAACAAAGTTGGAGGAATCACACTACCTAACATCAACCTATACTATAGGGCCGTAGTAATCAAAACAGCATGGTACTGGCATAAAACAAACACATAGATCAATGGGACAGAATAGACAGCCCAGAAATAAACCCACACCTTTATAGTCAGTTAATGTACAACAAAGGAAGCAAGCACATACGAAGTGCTAAAGATAGTTTATTCAATAAATGGTATTGGGGAAATTGGACAGATACATGAATAAAAATGAAACTAGACAACCTTCTTACACCACACACAGGAATGGATCAAAGACTTAAATGTTAGATCTGAAACCATAAAAATCCTAGAAGAAAACATAGGTAGCAAAATCTTGGACATTGCTTGTAGCAATTTTTCAATGGATATATCTCCCCAAGCAAGGGAAACAGAAGAAAAAATAAACAAATGGGACCACGTCAAATTAAAGTTTTTGCATAACAAAGGAAAACATCAAAATAAAAAGACAACCGATGGAATGGGAGAACATATTCTCCAATACATCTGACAAAGGGTTAATATCCAAAATTTATAAAGAACTTATGAAATTCAGCCCCCCAAAAAACAAACAATCCCATTAAAAATGGGCAAAGGATATCAACACTTCTCTAAAGACGACATACAGGTGGCCAATAGACACATGCAAAGATGCTCAACATCACTAATCATCAGAGAAATGCAAATTAAAACCACAATGAGATATCACCTCACAACTGCCAGAATGGCTATCATCAATAAATCAACAAACAAGTACTGGCAAGGTTGTGGAGAAAAGGGAACCCTTTTGCACTGTTGGTGGGAATGCAGACTGGTGCAGCAGTATGGAGATACCTCAAAAAATTTAAAATGGATCTACCTTTTGACTACCCTGATTTTTAATGTGTAAAATCCTCTTGCTTTTCTGAATAGTTTACCCCATGTGTGAATTCATAACCTATCTCTTTTTCCACTATGCATTTTGGGAGGAATGTGTATTCATTGCTGTATTGATTTCTATGCTATGCCACACTTTTTAAAAATCTACTTTCTTGTTGACTGATATTAGAGTTTTTTTAATGCTTTGCAACTATGAGCGATGCGATGGACATGGCTGCATGTGTCTCTCTTGGTCCATGTAGGCAAGTGTTTTTCTAGGATGGGGCTAAAATCTAGTATTTTATGTTGGCCAAACTAATTCCAATTAAAAAAGAACGTTATGTGGACCAACTCTGTATGTAGAACAACAACACACGTGTGGGCCTGTTACTAGCGACTGCTGGTCTGCAGCCTTCAACCAAGGCTGACAGCTTTGTGGTGAACTATGAAAGAAAACTTCTGTAGAGGTAAAACAATTCAGGCCACATTTGCTCCTGCCCATAATCTAGCTTAATTCAAGGACAAAATGGTCTTTCTTGGACAGACCATATGACCTTCAGGCAGGTGTTCATGAATATCATTTCTTAAAAATGAGGTTTTGAAGACTTTTGGATGGCATAAAGTTTGACCTCATACTCACACAAACCTAGAGGGACGACGTGCTCCTGACCAAGGGCCGTTCTCTACCCTACCAAAGCCTGTTGAGTTGGAGGGAAATCTGACAGCCTGTTAGGAGGTCACATTAAGCACTTGGAAATGATGCTGACTAGACCAACTGCTGACAATGCCTTTGGAGTGGAAACTTGATTTCAATGACAAAGTTATAAAACTCTGCCGAGACTATGACCCCAAGTTTGAAAAATTTATGTTCCAGTCAAAATTAAGTATATGACATATAACATCTATATTTATATGATTACATAGAAACAAAACATCATAACAGACTCCAGTGTTTGTAGTGACTATCTCTGGGACAGTAAGTGAATTTTCTTTTTTAAAGTTTTACTTATATGTATTTTTCCCCAATGATCATGTTACTTTTATTCCCAGTGACATAAGGATGTGACTAATCCTATTACCTTTGATTTGCAATGGTCACGCTCCTAAAGAGCCCCAAGTAGATCCTCTTAAAATAGAAAAGCTTTTAGAAAATGGTGAGATTTCTTTCAAAATGAATTCACCCTAAAATGTGGCTCCAAGACGGTCCACTGTGCTCTGTAAAAGGTATTATCAAACAAAGTTTCTAAAATGACAGAGAGAAAATCATCAACAATAATAAACAGAAAATTACAGTGCCAGTACAAAAAACATATAGAAACGTCACGACTCCTTAACTGCAGAAATTGATTTTTACTTTTATTTTTAGAAATGAATTTTCATAAAATTTTCATAAAGAACACAGCTAAGCTTCACTTTATTGATCTGTAAAGTGGCAATAATCACCCTTACCCTTCATTTGTTTATGAGCATTAAATACACACACTGCCTGGACCATGACAGGCACTCATGGTCCTGACACCTGTGACATAATAACAGTGCCTGACCCTGATGACATAATCCCCATCACCACCACCACCTCCATCACCATGAAGTAGGAGAACTATCTAGATCAGAAACTGGCACACTACCACCTACAGGCCAAATACAGCCAGCTGCCTGATTTGGTAAATGAAGTTTTATTAAAACACAGCCATGTCCCTATCTTACAAATTGCCCAGAGCTGCTTTAGGGCTACCGGAGCAGGGCGAGTAGCTACGTTACGTGCCCCGAAACCCCTAAAATACTTATTATGTGGCCCTTTAGAGAAAAAAGTATGCTGACCCATGATCTAGAAATTGTAAAGTGCTATACAAAAAAAAATTGTTTTAATTCTGATGTGTCAAAAAATATTGTAGGAAATTTACATTTTATTCCCTACATACATAAAGGCTGTTGGCACAAAGTTTCAGATACAAAATGGCATTTCAACTGCTAGCAGCCAATTTAATCCACTCAATTTTATCACTTTTCATCCAAATTGACCACCACTTTTGCTTGAAAATATATTCCGTCAAAGCAGTTGAAACCTCAAACACCAGGAAGGCAGTTGTTATGCTATTTACAGAGAAACCAGTATCTTGCTCTCCTCCTGAGCCACAGCAAAAGGGATGGGAGAATTTTCCATTAATTTTAAAAGCTTTCATGACCAAAGGCAGTAGAGATTTTTCAAGAGAAAAAGGCAGTATTTTAGCATTTAAATCCAGTTTTCTTTACAAAGGAAAAATAATTTCTACATGTTACATAGCTTGAATTGGGTTGTTAACACAGAACACATTTCATTTAGAGGGGAAGAACTGAATGTAAAAGACTCATTTTAGGAAGCATTAATCTCAGGCACCTGGAAATGAAAGAGCTGGCACACAGAAAGGGCTGGTCTTCATAGAAAGAAGTTTTCAAGTTTTTGTAGAGCTGCTTTCCCTGCCCTACACCTTCACATTATTAAAGGTGAATCTTTCTTTTAAGCCATCTGGAGGGTATGCTGTGGGGGGAAAAAATCACCAGAACCCAATTTTCAATCTCCTTTGCTAAAGAAATAATCATTCTTTCCCCCAAGCAGGCCACAGAGTTCCTGGCATGACCCAGAGAAATAAATGAATCGGGGCATTTTAAAAGTTCTGTAAAGGCAAAAAGAAACTTTTAAAAGGTACTTGTCACTGGGAGAAAAAAAAAAAAGGCTGACAGTTTGTTCTGGCAAAACTGAGTTTCTGGTACTGAAAATGGAATGTGAGTCACAGTGAGGGAGCCGAGTATATTCAGCTCTCCGCTTTACCATTTCCAGAGGTAAAATTTACCATCGTCAACGTTAAGTTACAGAAAAAGCTGGCTGCTGGTGGGGAAAAAATTGGCCACAAAGGAGTTTGTGAGACAGAGTTGTTTTCTCAAAAACAAAACAAAGAAAGCTGTGGGCAACGTGGCAAGCAAAAGAGGTTGGTAGGAAGAGGAGTGAGGTTCAGGATTCTGGCGGCCTCTCAGAACTGCCCCGGCCAGGAACCTGTAAAGTGCAGGCTCGTGGGAAACTGACAGTGAGTCCGAGTGAAGCAGCAGGCCAGCCTCGCTGCCTGTGCTGGGGGAAGGGTTCCCTAAAGCGAACTGATGGCCCCACTGCTCATCGTTCTCATAAAGTCAGCCCCAGGGCAGGCAGAAGTGAAGAACCACAGAGGTGGGAATGGAGAGCCATTCTCTCCGTGGGGCCTGATTCAAGCCCCAGAGAGCCCACAGCAGTTCTCACAGTAGAACAAGCTGTCCTCGGCCTAGCGGCGAGGCGAGGAGAAAGGCTGGCATGGGCCATGACTGAAAGGGCCTGAAACCACCCCAAGAGGGGCTGTGTCCTCAACCCATAGATGAAGATCAGGGTGAGGAGCCAGAACTAACTGGGGCGATGGGAGAGAGGGTAGCAAAGATGATGCTCTCTGTTGCAGCAGTGGCAGCAGCATAAACGTAAAGCTGTCCAAACTCCCACACAGGTGGGTGATGAGGTGGACATCTCTGGCCTCAGGTGGAAGGGGTGTCCTGAGAAACCGGGAATGACTCATGCTCCCTGAGTACGCACAACAGGCGACAGCCCATCAGGGGACAAGGCCCAAGAAACTGACTAGTCTTTTAGCTACTCTATGCCTGGTGGGGCTCAGGGGTGTTCAACTCTGGAGGGACACTATCTGTCTCCTGGCAGGAAAATAAGACAACAGAGCCCTTCTCCACAGCACGCACACCACCCAAGGAGGAAAGATTGTGGTAGGAAGCAATGTATTCAATGCATTCCCCCCCATTCAGTCTGTGGACATGACACACCAGAAATGATTATTCCCGGGCTATGGATGGGGACCACTGAGGCTCACAGAGCCTAGGTAACAGGGCCAGGGCACATACCGAAGGCCACGATGGGAGCCCTCATGCTCTGGCCAGCGTGGGGACACCGCCATCTCATGTAGTTTAAATTTAAGGTTCTTTTCAACAGAGAGTGGTTATAAGCCTCAGGTCTGGACTTTTCTGCCCAACTCTGCCACCAGTATTTACATGACCCTAAACATCAACAATCTCACCATGCCTCAGCTTCCTCCTATACAAAATAGGGATAAGAGTGCTATCACCACACTGCGTGACTGTGAGGACTGTAAATGAGATCACTGTGCCCAGCACGGTGCATGCGCTGAATGAGAGTAAGCTAGCCAGCCTTCAAGGAGTTTAACAACCACTCAGAAAGACACCTACCCAAAAGAACAGAATGGTTCCAAAATAATTAGTAAAAAGGATTCTTTCTGCTTTTTATGTTTTAATCCACTCAAACATGCTCCCAAAGTAGATTAATAAAAATGTTGAATCCCTTCTTTCTCCAGAGCTATTGGGTCAAAGCAAGTTATTAGCTGAGCTATATAATTCATCTGATTAATTTGCACTGCAAAGAGCCAGAAGAAGCAACAAAAACTCAGTGCCGCTTCAAGCCCAATTTTGACTCTATTTCAAGCATTAGAAAGTATTCTGCTACAAGACAGTCATAAAGTATGTCAGGGAACAGAAATGGTGAGCTTAACCTCCAACAAGGGCCATCGAATCTCAGTGACACCTCTGTAAATGAAGGCACTGTCTGAAGAGAAAGCAGCAGGATCACAGCCACAGCTGTCACCAGAACTGGATTAATACACCAGTTCTACCCACTTCCCAGCTGTGTGACTGGGATATTCTACTCAACCTTTCTGAGCTTCGGTGTCTTGGTCTGTTGTGGTGAGTAAATGAGCGGAAGCAGGTAATGCCCCAGTCTGGTCTGTGACACATAGTAAATGCTTATTAAATGGTATCAGCTCTATACTTGTATTTCACAATTCATTCATTCATTTCTAGGTGAGTGAGACGCTTTGGGGAATATTTCAATTTATTTCACTTAAGAAAACTGCTCAGGTGCTTGTTAGCAGCCATTCCTATACAAGTTTGGACAAAGTTAGTTGCACCTCTGGCTTCTGCAAACCTATCACCAGAGCCACTGTGCTTTGTGTCCTTCTCTCACTGGAAGAGAACAGGCAGGTGATGGAAGGCATTCGCTCCTTTAAAAAAAACTTACAAGAATGTCAGGCTATTAGAAGCAAAGTCCCAAGCCTGATGATTACATTATCAAGGGCCATTTCTAAAATGACAGGGCACCCTCAGGCAACACTTTTCACAAGCTGTTTTACAATTACAGCCAGACAAACTGCTACAAACTGCTCCTGCTGAAAGTCTTCAGGCGGCATCCCTTAGGACCAAACTGCAAAGGCTTTGTATGAAGTCTCCCAGTACCACTGACTTGACCCGCAAAACCGCATCTTCCTGAGCAGGTCAGAAATGGCTGGCCGGATTTGAGAAGGAAATTTCTATCAGAGGGCAGAGAGCAGTGAAGGGGTGGGAGGTGTGGCAGTCCACATGTGCCTGTCAGGAAAACTCAGGGAGAAAAAGGCAAAGGAAAGAGAAAACTTTACAATTGCACCACTTTCAGGAAAAGAAACGTTAATCCATTAATTGTAGCACCTGAAACTGAAAAGACTCTCTAACAGGAATGACAAATGGATAGTGCTAATAAAAAGAAAATCAGAAGATGTTTTGTCTCTGTCTCACTCTATCACATATCAGTTGGTTGCCTCCTGACAACTTAGTGAAATCTTTGCATATGCTGTTCCAGAAACCCAATTGCCTTTCCCTTCCCTTACTGACAAATTCGTATTCTGTCTTCCAAACTTCACCTAGAAATGACCAGTTTTGCAGCGTCTTTCTGAGACACTGCGAACCATGCCTCCTCCAGTACCAGACCTCAGAGTTTATCTCCCCACCCCTGTGTTACTGCTTTTGATTCACTGATTACTTGCTGCTACAAATGGCTATTTCATGAAGCTAGGTTCCTTAGTAGGTTGTGTGAGTACCTTAAGGCAAGAGAAAGGGTTGAGCCATCAATGTGTCCACTAATCTGGCATTCATTCATTCATTCACGCATTCATTCAAACGTTTACTGAGCACTAACGGGGACCTTCATTGTCTGCCTCTATGGCGTCCATTTCCTATCTGAAGATAGTCTTGGTTTTCATTTGAGGGCCTAGCCCCCTCCCAGTCTTCATTCTCCATTTCTGAATGGAGTTCTTCCCTTAGCCTTAGCTTGAGATCCTGTGATTGGTTGGAAAGGGATAGTGGAACCAAGGATGGCTCTGTAAGAATGAACTCATGGCTCTTGCAAGGAATGGAGACACAGGTGCTTACTTTTTCCTTTCAATGTGAACCCGGAAGAAACATTATTTGTCCAAGGTTATCATGGCCATCTGTGACCAGGAGGGGAAAACCCACCCAAAATGGTATCAAACCAGAAATAGCAGAAGCAAGGGCCAGAGAGGGGGAGAGAGAGAGAGAGAGAGAGAGGAGCCTGGTGGTATAGCTCGCATCACTTCCCAAGACGCAGCCACAGTTAAAGCCAGACTATCCCTTCTATCAGTACAATTTTTTTCCTGGGGATAATCAAGGTAGGCTATTCTCTGCTGTAATAAAAAGCAAATGCTGATATCTCAGTAGCTGGACAGATAAAGGTCTATTCCTGCTCTCACAAAGTCTATAGTGGGCCCAGCAGCATGAGAGGGCAGCTCCCTTCTAAGTGGTGACTCGGGGATCCAGGCCAGTGTCACCTTTTAGCTGTGGCACATGGAACACGTGGCTTCCAGGGTCACCATGGTAGGAGGAACAAGAACAAACAAAATTCACACCAACTCTTCTGTGCTTCCACCCTGGATGCTGCTCATCATGTCTACTTAGAGCCCACTGCCCAAAACTAGTCGCATCTTCCCAACCTGCCCATAAGGGAGCCTGGGGGATGAACCCGTCCTCTTTGTCCAGGAAAAGAGAAAGGAGACAGGCTTGATGAACACGGTCTCTGTGGCTATAGTCTCTGCTATAGTTTAAGCCAAGGCTTCTGTCGCCTGCCATCAAAAGACTCCCAAATGATATAAGCACCTGCCAGGTGCCAGGCTCACAGCAGATGCTCAGGCCATAAGAACAAGATAACACAAGAGCTGCAGTAAGGGAACTTACAGCCCAGTGGGAGACGGAGGGAAAGAATGAGGGAAACAAGAACACAGAGAAAACAGGCAAATAGACAACGCCACACTGTCAGGACTAGGAGAAGTGACACACAGGATGCAATGAGGCGCCTGGGGCTCACTGAACCCCGCCTTCAGCACTGAGAAGGGGTGATCAGAGAAGGTTTCTAGGACGAGATGTGGAGGATCAGAAATTGTCAGCCACGGAAACTGAGGAAGGGTAGGACATGGAGAAAGAACGGGGTTCCAGGTGAAAAACCAGCCTGTGTCAAGCTCTAGACATGAGCGAGAACATGTGAATTCAGGAACTGAAACAAGCTCAGAGTGAGCTCAGAAGTATGACTGAAGAGTAAGGCAGAAGCCATAATACACGGTATCTTACGCTAAAATACAAAAACTGTGTGATGTTTAAATGAACCTAAGAGCAAAGGTGGGCCACTGAAGAGTTTTCGGCAGGAAAATGGCCCAAGCTTACTGGGCCTAAAGTAGTTTTTCACCCATCCATGTGCATTGAAGTCAACATCTCTCTCCTGTTTCATCAATCTGCCCCCCAGACCTGCAGTTTCTATAGCTCCACATTGCTAGTGACAACTCCTAGATGTTACCGGTGGCGTAGGTTCATCTGGCACGAGACAGCCCTATCCCTTCACCCGCTTTATTCTGAACACTGAGCCCAACCCCAGTAAGACGGATAGGACAGAGTCACCTGTACCATCTTCCATCAAGACCAGACAACTCCTTCCATAGGCCCAGGAGTAGCTTCAAAAAGCCACTTCCTGCCTTTAGGAGGAGAGCAAATATAAGTCAGACCCAAAATAGCGTGAGTCTGAGAAGCTGAAAGCCAGCCACCATAATTACAAGTATTTTTATCTACCACCCAAAAAGGAGTACTGGATCGTTTTCCGAGTGTCTCTCTAAGGAAGTTCATCTGTTCGTTCTCAAGTACTCCAGAATCCCAGTTCAGAGACACAACTGGAAGTGGAAGCAGAAAAGAACACACGTGTTGGTGACACTGAGCAAGCAGCAGGGCGTACAGCACCAACATCAACAGAGGGCAATGACCCCACCATGAACTGGAAAAAAAGATGCCCCAAGGTTCACAAGAAAAATCAGGAGGTGGACAACAAACAGCGCTACCAAGTGTGGGAGCATGGGCACGCCCACACGGGAGCACAGCCACCGCCTGCAGCTGAACACGCCCTGCCTAGTGCGATGGGTGATGAAAGGCCAAGGGAGACAGGAAAGGGAGAAGGCCTGCCCAGTGACAAGGGGGCACTGCCAATGGTGCAGTCTTTTCCTTTGCTACTCTGGGCTGGTCACCTAAGCACACAGGAATATACTGGGGACATTCAAGGGGCACCAGGCACGCAGGAAGCGACCTGCCCTCTGAGCAAGCACTTGGGTTTGTTTACACACATAAGGCTTACATCAGGTAGGTACTGTGTCAGCTGGAATTTCCTTCTATTATCCCTCCTTAGCCCCACGATAATTCCCTTGGGGTTGACAAGCTAATAACTAGCATGCTTGTCACTGTTTTCATTATCGTGGTCCCCCTTAGGGTTCAAAGTTAAAGCCAGCCAGGAAGGCCTGATTCCTGTGTCTAGCCAGGCATAAGGGGGCACGACGCAAGGAGCGCTAACTCTGAGTCAGGTCGCCAGGGTCACATCCTGGTTCTACATGTGCAAGCCCTGGGGCAGGCGACTTATCCTCTCCCAGCTTTAGTTTCCTCACGTGGAAGGAGGCAGCAAACTTTAAATTAAATAATCCCGTGGAACACAATTAGCATAGGACCTAGAAATAGAATAAGTCTTACGTTAACTGCCATTGCCATCACCTTCATCAATGTTTGATGGCTGCCTGTCTTTAAACAAACATCACCAAAAGCCTAACAGGTCATGGAGTACCAAGTACATAAAACATTGGTGGGAAATTCTCAGGGATCAACAACCCAGTTTCTTGAACTAATAAATTATAGTAAAAAAGAAAAGGGTGGGGGAGATGTAGATGGAAGAACCAATCACAACACGTGGATTGGCTCTTCCACAACATGTGAATAAGTTCCCCACTTAGGAACTTATTCAAGCTTTCCTTTGAAGTGGAAATTTGAACACTCCCAAGATGATATTAAGGAATTGATATTGTGATAACAATATAGGCTGGGCTGCTTCATTTAGAAAAGGGGACTCCTATATTTTATTAGAGATATATTTCAAAATACTTTGGGATGAAATCAATGTCATACTTTGGATTTGCTTCAAAATACAGTAAGATGTTGGGAAAGCAGAAGGATGTCTAGATAAAGCAAGGCTGGTCCTGAGATGACAGCTGTTGCAGCTGGGTGATGGGTACATGATGGCTCATTATATCTGTCTGCCTATGCTTACATATATTTGAAGCATGCATAATAAAATTTTTTTAAAAAATAGTGATGAAGCCACCTGTGGGAGAGAGTCTGTCCCCTTCTCCTTCAGGGCCCACCATTAGGGAACTAGCTCATTCATGAACGGAGGGCACATAGGAGGCCCAGAAACCCACAGCACTGGCGGAAACCTGCAAGCTGTGGCCACACCTCCTTTTATCCAAACTCCTAAATTCTCAAGGGCCAGTGCAGCTATGCTGCTGACTCAGCTATGGTTGATATTAACTGGAATCAATGTATAAAGCCCAGCAAAGGGCAGAACTGCGGGGCAGAAAAGACCTGGGCTTGGTCATGTTAAATGAATTAGATGCTAAGTTTCCTTCCTTGGGCAACTGAGGAAGGGGAGCAGTATGCACGGGGACCCCTGAAAGATACTCTGTTAAAAGATGTCTCTCTCTGTGATATTCCAATGTGAGATTCACTGGAACCGTCATGGACTTCCTTTACAAGGTTTTTTAATAATATTTTGTTTTTTTAAGAGCTCTTATTTTTTACAGATATATTCTTAAATACTTAGGAAAGAAATAATGTGAAATCCTGGATCTGCTTCAAAATACCATGAGAGACTAGGCAGCAGACCAGGGCAGAGATGAGGCAAGGCTGGCCAGGCTGAAGCCAAGGCATGAGTCCGTGGAGGCTTATTACACTCTTCTATTTTTCTATAAGTTTTAGCTTTTCCATAATGAAAAGATTTTAAGAATTCCTTGGAGGTTTGGCCTTGTTAGTCATTCCTGCTTTAGTGTGGATTACAGCTAGCCCTCTAGAAAAGAGAACTTCTTACCAAGTTTTCACTCAAACACGACAAGCAGTCAAACACTGTTTTGCTGGGTGAAGGCAACTTTTTTCTCCTTACATGAGGTGACAACCTGGTTTCAATCACTCAGCATCATGTGATTAAAACACTCCCACCATACTTTTTATTTTGAGTATTAGTTCAATTTGATCTCAGCTCAGAGTTCTTTACCCTGAATTTGGTATTTTATTTAAAAACCCATCCTTCCTTTGTATAAAAATGACTGTCATGTACACAAAGAGTGTGGGAACCCACTGGTGCCAATTATGAAGCCAGTGTTGGTGGCATAACTGCTCCCATGGTCCGGGCTGCTTCAGAAATTTTTACATTTTATTAAAATGGTGATCACATTCAGTTATCTACAGTGTGTAATTCTGAGTGCATTTTTTACCAGCTTGATGTTTAATCTTTCTTTTCCATTAATAGTAACTCTGCCATTATAATGAGAATAAATGTTGCTAATATACCATTCATGTTACCCATAAGCAAAAATTCAGGGACTAAATACACTGACAGTGTAAATGATAAGTATCCTTATCATTTGAAAAATCGATCAATAGCTAGCTGAGTCCTGCCCCCAGGAGGAAGTAAAGATCTATTTGCAGAGGGTGGACTGGCAGTATTGAAGTACCAGGCCCCCAGGCCAGCAGACAGCAGGGGTAAAGCAAGATGTGGGGCAGGATACAGAGAGCAGACGAAAGGAGCCCTGGTAAGCAGAGAGTGGAAGTGGAAATGAAAGAAAATGACACCTGCCAATCGTACACACACACAAACCTGAATATGAACTGGGGGACATTGGAGGCAAGTAACAGAAGCAGATGGTATCCTAAGCAAAAAAAGGAATTACTGTAACCAGTCAGGAAAGTGGGAGAATCTCACTCAGAAAAGGGGCCATAACCACAGCAGTTCCGGCAAGTTCAACACAGGAACAACTGGCTAGGTACCAGGATCCTTCCAGGCATTTTTGTTATTCTGCACAAGTCAGGAGTCAGAGCCCCTACTGCCCTGGCTCAGGTCACATGCCCACCCCTGCGCCAAAGGAGGAGAGAGGACTTAGATTTATTTACTCCACCACCAAGAAGGCAAGCAGTGGTGGAGAGGTCACTACTCCAAAGGAAGTCACAAGGGAGACAAGGAGGCTCAGAGATACCGCCTGTCTATGA
The DNA here is from genome assembly GCA_004026545.1 of Mormoops blainvillei. Taxonomy (NCBI): domain Eukaryota; kingdom Metazoa; phylum Chordata; class Mammalia; order Chiroptera; family Mormoopidae; genus Mormoops; species Mormoops blainvillei. The sequence continues at coordinate 67,074 of PVJD01000668.1, forward strand.
CAAGCACGGAGCCGGATTCTCTCTATTTAATTCTTAAAGCCATCCTACTGGTTTGTACTATTGGCTACATTTTACTGACAAAAACAATGAGGCCACGGAAAGGTCACACGGCCTGCTCAGGAACACATGACAGTAAGCGACAAACCTGAACTCAGTCTGTCTGACGTGGGATGTCATGTGCCCTCTACACCACCAGGCTGCAGAGGCAGTAGCAAGGTAGCAAAGAGAAGCAGGACGGAAGTCCAAATGCCACCAACATTTTATTTTTTTTATTTTTTTTTTTTTGATGGCTACTGCTGGAAAAGAATAGAAAAATCAATGGAGGTGAATCTAAACAAAAGAGATTGTACTTAAAAGAGGTAAAGAAAATCTTAGAACAGATCTATCCTGGATGTGTCCAATAACTTTTATCCTCAAAACGTATGGTAAGAACAAATCCATTCCCTCTGATGTCTACAGGGATGGGAAGTTTACAAGAAATTCCAACTGTCATTATTAACAATCCCAAAGAAAAAGAGAAGAACATTCTAGAAGCTCCAGTTAGGTGCACAAGCTCTGCAGAACTGCTGCTAAAGACATGGCTCTAGGACCCAATGAAGCAGACAAAACTCCACGTCTGCTCTTCACCCATGCTTTCTGACGAGCATAATGGACATGTCTGCTTCACCCACTGAGAGCTGGGAGCTTGCTGAAGACAGCATGGTGTCTTGTTCATCTTTGTAACCTAGGACCAGCCTTGGGGTCATAAAGAGCTAATGATATTCTAAGATGAAACATCAATGATGAACTCAAATCTAGGGAAATAAATGCCACTTGAGGAATATATCTGCTACAACCTCACTTTTTCTGTAACTCATATCCCAGAACCATCAACGGTACTACGCTCGGAGTAGGGGAAGCCACTGACGGTGGAGAAGGGAAGCTAAAGGCTGGCACTTAGAAGGTACTCAACAAATATGGACTAAATGAGTTAGCTGCATCTATCTGTCCGTTACACTCCCCAGGCTCTCCAAACTAAACTCACACCCTAAAATTGAGCGCCAGAAAAAAGTTTTCCTCCCCTAAAGAACCCATGTTACCTCTTATTAGATATCCAACCCTTCCCACCAGGATGCTCTGAGCTATAGCGGGGCCTTGGTACAACTCACTTTCAATCTGGGGTTCCAGAACTCACATCTATCACTCTTTAAACATTACTCTGAACAGCTGAATACATTCAATAGACTGTCATTCCATTCAATATTTATGGACCACCTACCATATGCTGAAGCTGTGTAAAGCAATGAATATACAATTAAAGAGATAATGTTCCCAATCCCCTCAAGGAGCTCCCAGCCTGTGTTCTACTACAATATGCTTCAGAAGCAGGTAATTCCAACCACAGGAGACACATTCACTCTCTTCTTCTGCAGTAACTAAGGGTGTAGGAGGGGCCCCTCCCAGCACAATTTCAAAATGCACTGGTACATTTCTGTTATCTACAGCTGGCTTTCCTCCTTGGCTCCTTTCACTCATTCTTTTACACGTGACTAGACTTCTCTTCTGTCAAGTTGTCATCTTTGATGAACAAGAAACAAATCAAATGAGCTCGCCCTTCCAAAGCAGAGCAGGTTTATGAGTCTGAGTCCTGGGGCTAGATGCCCTGGGTGATTTGACTCCAGCTCTGCTTCTTACCAGCTGGAAAATCATGGGTAAGTTACTTAACTTCTCAAAGCTCCCTCTGTGAACAGTTATCTTCTTCACAGGGCGCTGCTGAGGGTGACGTGAGTCCACGTACGTAAAAGCCTTAGCATGCTGCCTGGAAACCAAAGTACACGCCCCACAGCTAGCTGCTAGTACTACAGTGGCAGTTATATAATGAGTGTTTTTATACTAATGTTTCTCCCCTGCCAGATTAACCTACGCCTGCCAGCATTCTCCTTCCTTTCTTGTTTTCAAAAGTTAACCATCACAGTGTTTCAAAAACAATCTTTCTACCTCCAGCCCTTGGCCTCTGATGCCCCCCAGTTAGTGAAAGATCTCTTATACTGTGGGCTTTAGGTTCTGAGCTGCCTGGGATGCTGGATTCCAGGTCAGTGAGCTTGAATATGCACAACGCAGCATTTGTGTGCAGATGGGTGAGGTGGCTTTAATGCTTTGAGAAACACCTAAAAAAACAACGTTCTGGAACTCCCTTTTTTATTGGGATGAACCACCAAAGAATAATTCAACTGTTGGGGTACTTCAAAAGTCGTATTATTTAAATTAAAATGTTTCTTCTTCCTTTGCCCTTCTGAAATGGAAAGAGAAGTACATCAACTTTTCCCCCACATTCTTTCATTACTCCACTCCAACACGTGTTTACAACTCTTTGTTAAAAGCCAGCCCATTAATAAAATGACAAGCATCACAAAAAACAGTGTAAAGAGCTCAATTAATGCTAATGCAGAGGGTTCAGCAAAAGTCTTAATGTAATGAAATGCTAATAATAGTCACGGATGAAAGATCACTGACAGGACCTCACTCTGCAACCAAAACAAAGAAAAATCAATCTGGGGAAGTCAGCTCCACAGGAGAAATACCCCTGCTTCAGCCTCACATCTCAGCCCACTGATTACAACCATCAGCTCTGCTGCTCCCGGCGTTAGGGCATCACCAACGCACAAGAAAGGAAACTAAGGCTAGCAAGAGAAATCTCCGTACCCAGCCGCTGCTCCCTCTGAGGTGGCAGTTCAACACTTGCCTCGCTGGCAGCTAACAAGCGCAGCGACGCAAGTGAATCTGACAGTAACTGGCTGTACACTTAGAAGTACGGACATATACAAACATACATGACTTGTAATAAATATCACCGTGTGACCAACACAACATGTGCACACATCTATATATACTTTATAAACTAGTTAACCTAATCAAAAACTTGCCTCTCTGCTTTACCATTCAGTGTGGTGATAATTAATGGTTTCTCATTAAACAAAATAAACCAAAAAAAAAACTTTATCATATGAAAGAAATACCTTTATTCTTCATTTATAAAGACTATTTTTTTTATCAGATATCAATGATCATTGTTATCAAATAACTTTTTAGTACCAATCAAGGTCAATATCTGTTTTTTTCCCTCGATCTATTAATGAGCTGACTTAATGAATTTCTTAACATTAAGCTAACCCTTGAAATCCTAAAAAAATCCTACTTTTATGTGGATTTTTCCTTTAATGTGTGACTGAATATGATTGAGTAATATCTTTCTAAAATTTTTAAGTACCTATGCACAAATGAGTCTGTAGTATTGTTTCTTATACTATCTTTGTCAGGTTTTTTATATCGAAGTAAAGCACACTTGACCCAAGATACAGAAACAGAGATACATGTATAGATGCAGCCATATAAGTACAGGTATAGATAGATATAGATAATGCTTTAAGGAAATGGAAATGGCAAAGGGCTTTTGTATATATTTGAAGGGTTTCCTAAAATCACCATCCAGGCATCCAAGCTTGCTACCTTCTAGGGAAACAGTTCTTTAATTAGTTCCACCAAGTTCTTTGGTACCCTTCAGCCAATTTGCTTCATTTCAATCAATTTTGATAATAAACATTATCCTAGAAAATAGTATATCTCATCCATATTTTCATATTTATCAGCCCCAAGTTGTATGTGATATTCCCTCCTGTTTTTAATCCTCTCCAAATCTGAGGGAATATTTGTTTTCTTATTTTTACATATTTACGTTTTCTCTTTTATTTCCTGGCCAAATGTGTACAAAATTTCAATTAAATAATATGTTTCAAAGAACCAACTCCTAACCTTCCTTTCTCAAGTACAATGCTTTGACTGCTTTGCTAACGCCTGTTTAGCACACTGGGCCCATTTGGGGGCGTGCCCAAAGCAGCCAGCATCAGCAACGAAGGCAGACTTTTCCAGCCTCACCTCGATGAGCTTCCTTTCATAGGAGCTTGCCAGTTCCTCAGCGACTTCTCCCGGCTTTTGCTCGGTGACTGTAACTTCTCCATCGACATTCCAAAGGTTTGGTACAACTTTAAGAAAAGAAAGACATTCCATAAATAGTCTAACAGTAATTAAAAATTATTCTCCCAGAAAAAAAAAAAAAACCTCCTTTTCCAAATGGCTTCTCCAGAGAAGAAAGCTCTTTTTAAGGGGGAAAAGAATCACAATTACTAATTAGTTCAACGTTGCAACATTTTAACACAATGCAATAAAGTGAATGGTAAAAATGTGTATTTAAAAATGGAAGAACTGTCACAGAGACAGATGCACAGGAGTCTGGGGAATAATCTTGTCACTACTTCCCACTCCAGGGGGAAATAGACAATGCGTTGGCAAGACGTAACAGCCTATACTCGTATCTTTCATGTGGGACAATTTCTTTTTTTCCAACAAAGTTTTCCAGTGAGGTTATGCCTGCCTACAGCCCAGGGTGAAATCATAGTAGCAGTCAGAGTGCATGTAAAACCAATAAGAGTTGGCACTGATGAGTTATACTTAAACTGAAAGCAAGGCAGCTTATGGAAAAAACCCTAAGACCAATGCATAATAGCAATACAAAGACATCTTAAAGACACTGGCTCCCAGGTCAGCGCAAGAATTAACAGGGTACTGGGAGATGAAGTTAAGAGAACAGTAAAGGTCATGGAGTTCAGGTTTGGAAGTTTTGACTTTAATGAATAGATGTTAAATGTTTTACATAGATAGTGACATTTATAAAGCAATGTTTTAGGAAGATTAAATGACAAACAGGTGAGACTTGGGTCTGTTTTAAGGTAAGGTATAGGCTGGTATATGGTATATTCTCAGTAAATATTTGTTCTCTGAAATGAATGTAAATAGGAAAGATGGGGGGCTAAATAAGTCCAGGTATGCGACAACAGAAGCTTGAATCAGAATGTTGGCCTTTACAGGGGTTTGACATTGAAAGTAGGGGAAGGTAGTCAAATGGTTCAAGGGAGTAGGAGGGTTTGGGCACAGACTGAGTCCATGAAAAACAAGATTTAGTAAATGTTCTTGAATACGGTGTGTTCTGTGTGCTCGCTAAAGCCAACTGAACAGAAGTGGATCCCATCCCAGAGGGTTTTACTGGGTGAAATTTAAAAAAAAATTTTTTTTTAAACTTCCATTACAAAAACTGGCATGGTAGACACCAATAGGTATTTTTGCTTTTAGGCATATATCCATATATGCTTAATGTATAGAAAACAGTAAATAAATAAAAACTGGAAATGAGCCAGATAATTCCAAAAAAAGTAGAATAAGAGCAGGAAAGAACTGCTGAACCAGCAGTGAAGAAAAAGACCCAGGGGTGTGCCTTAGAAGCACAGGCCAGCCCCGCGGCTGAAAACCAGCATCGACTACACAGACCCAGTTTCCTGTGCAGTCTGGGAGGTAAGGTTCCTGGATACCCCAATAAAGTGTGATGAGAAGGTAATGAGGTAAAAGAAGAATCTAAAGTTAGCCCTGTAGGGATGGGGATTTGAGAGACAAGGGGACAGTGTGAAAGGAAGTGGCACAGAGAGAAAAAATGAAAGTGAGGAAAAGCTGAGCAAAAATGGGGGTCACTGAGCCTGAACTGACCTGTGGTCCCCCCAGCAGCTCTTCAGTAAGCCTCCATCAGATCACAACTAGTTAGAGCCCGCAAAGGCAGCCGAGCCCCAGCATGACAATACAGAACATTCTGGAATGAAACCCTATGCTGTTTCTATCCCAGTAGTGACTGCAGTTCCAGCCACTCCTGTAGGGGTGACCAAACAACAATCTGAAGCCTGAAATAGGTATTAATAAAAAAATTTACAGGACTTCCAGTTAAACGGACAGACTCAACACTAATTTATATTCACATCCTCTCAGAATCCCATTAAAATACCAATTTTAAAAAATCCTTTCTAAAGACCTCACCCTTAAGGAAAAAGAGAATGAGAGAGGAAACAAAAGAATAAAATTTTGAAAGCCAAGAAGCAGGTAGATAGCTGGTAAGTAACTTGACAGACCTGAGAAAATTTCATTCTTTGCTGAAAGTGGGCAACAGCAAAACGCCATCTGATTAAAATGGAACAACTCCCAAAAGGCTGATCAACTGCTAATACAAGTCACTTCTGGAGGTGGGAATGAACATGGGAGGCTAAGAAGCAATTTAAAGGAAGGCTAAGGATTTATTCTCTGGAAAAGGTAAAACAGTAGGTTTGACCTGAGTTGAAGGCAGAACTATCTTATTGAAAACAGAGAGAAAAATAAAACATACTGAAATTTTGAGGTTCTTCCATCTTCTTCCCACCCCTCCCTTCCATTCCCAGAACAACAGCCTCCAACCTATACCTCTAAGCAAGGGAACAGAAAGTATTTTCCTGTAAATCTAACTACCTGAAGAGAAAAGATCTGAAGAGGCCAGTTTAGGGGTGGAAGGGGGTCTCTCCAGTGAAATAGCAGAGCCAGGTCATCCCACCAGGAAATGATCATAGAGCTTCAAATCAGCTTTTTATGACCCTACTCCTGACTCTGAATAGACAGGCAGGAATCACCCTCCATTTAAGACAATCACCTTAGATGGAAAGATAGGGACCAGAATAAACAGAGAAAAATAACTTGTAGGAAACAGACACAGTTTAGGGAGAAGTATACTTCAAAAGCAAACAATCAGTAATATTCCCAGAGACAGAGGAGAAGGTGGTGTTGCTGAGAAACAATAATAGGGAGATATTTTAAAAGGAGAAAAAAATAGCACAGAGAAGGCAAAAAAGCTCTTTCAGAGAGCAAAACTGTGATGGCCGAAATGGAACACTAGATCTAAAGACCAGGAGGTAAGAAAATTTCCAGAGAATAGAGTCAAAGGATACCAGAATGGAAAACTGGAAACAAAATGAGGAGTTAGCACATGAGAAGAGTTCAAAATTTAGGCAGAGGAGATAACGCAGACAGGGTGAAAACAAAGGTATTATTCCAGAAATGTCCCAGAAGCGAAAAACATGAGTACTGAGGTGGAAGAGCCCCGCGGGTGGCAGTATGACAGGCAAGAGCCATGCTCTGACACCTCATGCTGAAGTCTTAGAACATGGGGACAAAGAGAAGAGGGCACAGACTTCCAGACTGGATGCGGAATGTTGCAGAAGAGGAAAAATTAGAAATGGCAGCAGATTTCTAAACGGCAATACCGTAGGTTAGAAAACAATGAGTGACACCGTCAACATCCCCCAGGGAATGATTTCCAAGCTAGAATGATACACCAAGCCAAACCATGTGAGGAGTAGGTCAAGACATTCGCAGACATGCAACCTCTTAAAAATTTGACCTCCCACCAAGAAAAAGAGAGAATAAATCTAGTGAGAGGAAAACAGAGATTCCAATTAATGGAGGAACCAACACTAACATGAGTGAGGGAATCATTCATAACCACCAAAAAATGAAAACAACACAACACAGCCATCAAAGATGAATAAAGAAAAGGTGATCTATCCATACGATGGAATAGTATTCAGCCACAAAAAAGAATGAAGTACTAATACTACAACACAGATGAACCTTGAAAGCATCATGCTAAGTGAAAGAAGACAGATAGAAAAGGCCTCGTATTTCATGATTCCACTGATGCAAAATGTCCAGAGCAAGTATTGGTTGCCAGGGACTGGGAGGATGAAGGAACGGGGAGTGATTGCTAATGAGTATACAGGGTTTCTTTCGGGGCGAGTAAAATGTTTTGAAATTAGAGTGTTGTGATGGTTCCACAATCTTGTGAATACCAAAAACCACTGAACTGAATACCTGCGTGGTATACGAATGACATCTCACTAAGGAAGGAGAAGCAGCAGCGGCCCCTGCAGCAACAGCAGTGGTGCATTGAGGGGAAGGGGCCACCGCGCAGTCAGGCTTCGTCCAGCTACAGTAGGCCCGGGGACTCCAGGAGACACTGTCTCAGGTTGAAACGGACAGTGCCTCGTTTTTTAACATACTGCAGAAATGTACAAAACTGAGAGAGCATTTGGAGTTGAATTAGTGTTAAGTACATAGAACATCAACTAAATTAAAATAAAAAGGTAAGCATTAGCTCAAAAGAAATTAAAAAGTTGTGTAAAAATAATGATTATGTACCTCACAGCTTAGCTAGATAGCATTTTCAGAATCGTCATAATGTAATCATGGCCCAGGGAGGGATAAAAGTGAAAAGGCTGTATGTCTGTGCTGGAGGATGTGTGTGTGTGTGTGTTTTGTGGGGGGTGGAAGGATCAAAGAAAGCTAATCGCCATCTTCCACAGTGAGAAATCGATAAATAACACCTACAGCGGAGCAATCGACAAGCGGCAACAGAAACATGTTACTCAGAGATAGGCAACAGAAACAAGTTACTGAGAGACATCGATAAGCTACCAAAAAAACCAGTTAAAAAGTCTAAAGCAGTTGCTTGTGGGGAGTGGGAATTGGGGGAGGGTGGTAACTAGAAGCATAAGGTCTTCTATAAGGTCTTTTATAATAAATTATATATATATGTTTGATTTTTAAAAAGCTAACAATTGGATTTTAAATTAAAAACAGAATTTGAGAGGAGGCAACACTTAGAAATGAGACTTAGAAAAGTTAGATAAGACAATAGCAGTGCCCATCAGAGCAGGGTAGGCACCCCCACCAGGAAGTTGGATGAAGCTGGTTAGCAAACCCTGGTGCTAATGCACATCTAAGGTGTAACGGATGTGTAACAACGCAGTCTGGCTGTGCTGTCCAAGTGACCGTCTGATCCGTGCCTGACCTAAGTTTCTTTCCTCCCCAAGAGATCAGAAAGAGATGGCCACCCAATCTGCTTGATATCTGCACATCCCTTTAGGAAGCAAGCCACAGGCCTTCTGTCCTCAGGCCCCAGGCTTCTGTGGGCACATTTAAGAGAAGCTGGCAATCTATACTGAAGGAGATCAGGTTTTTAACCTTCACGACTGGTGGACAGACCTTGGACAGTCATGAATTTATAGAAAGTCTCTTAGAAACTAGTCAGTCAACCTTCCCCTGCAAACTGTCTGACCCCCTGCTTCCTTGGTACAGCTCCTGCAGCTTTAATAAGCACATCAGAAACTTCTATTACATATGTAAGACCATATAATAAAACACTAAGACCAACTATATAATACTTTTCTCATCAGTAGGCAATCTCTAAGATGGCCCCTGGTATTCACATTTTTATATAATCTCCACCCCTTGAGTATGGGCTGGACTTACTGACTCACCTCTAATGAATAGAATATGGCAGAAATGATGAATGTCACTTCCAAGATTACATTTTAAAAAGACTGTGGCTTCTCTCTTGGGTGCCCTCACTCACTCACTCACTCTGAGGCCCACGTGGCAGGGAAATAACGTACCCAGCCAACAGTCTTCAAGAAGCTGGGGCCTGCCACCAGCCACAGGAGTAAAGATGGATCCTCCCCGCCAAGCCTTGAGATTCCAACCGCAGCCTCAGCTGACACCCTGACCGCAGGCTCATGCGACAACATGAGCCAGAGCACGTGGCTAAGCCACGCCTGGATTCCTTCCCTACACAAACTGAAATAAATAAATGTCTGTTGTTTTCAGCTGCTAAATTTTGGAGTGATTTGTTAGGTGGCTATGGATAACCAACATGGTGCCTTCAATCATTCAACAGGGACTTCTTCAGAGACTAAATCTGAATGAGTTAGACCATGAAGTTACAAAGATGGTGACATTGTTTCCACACTGATGACATTTGTGAAAAGGAAAACTAAGTGGTGGACTTGGCCAATGCATCACAATAGCTTATGGATTAATATCAGGAAAGTGGAGGAAGCCATTTAACCGGCCAGGCACTTCTCTATTGGCAAGGTCAATACCTAGCGAGGCACAAGGGGTCCGTTCATCCCATTAGTTTAAATTTATACAAGCACCACATCAGATTTGTCAATATTCAACTAAAGTAGGTTTCATCAGCCTGGAGAGCAAGAGAATATTTGGGTGTTCAAGGAAGGCAGCACAATCAAAGTCGTAGTGACATCTACCCAAATGGCAAGTTACACCCCCATTCCATATTCTGCACCCCCCTCAGTAAGCCAGTCAACTTGGAAAGGATCAATTGTGACTGAATTTTGAAAATCAAATCTAAACAATAAATACAGACGTTTGCAACTAATCAAACTAAGTTTGTTTGTTTGTTTGTTTGTTTTTCTAAAAATGCAGCTTCTGAGAGTGATCTATTAGTTTAGAATGTACAGAAAGAAAATCAAATAGCCCAAGAGAAAAACATATTTCTATCTATTCATGTCAATAATAGCTCACTCTGAATTCAACAACACAGGCTTGAAACATCGGTGAACAACACAATCGTAAACCTAAAATTTAACCATCAATAATTTCAGCCCATATTTTGAGTTGCTTTGACTGTGCTCAGGGCTTGACATGCTGCCTAGCTGAGGACTACAAGAGGAGTGCAGCTGCCAGTACCCAGCAAGACAGAAAGAAAGAATTTCATCTACATGGTTAGATAATTCAGGCTTGGTTAAGAAACTTAACTTACACTAAAAAGGTCAAAACATGAAGATATGTCCAAAAACAAAATGAAGTAAGGGATGCACTTAATGTGCTAACCAAAATTTGAGGGCTTCATCCACATGCAATGGGCCTCATAAAAATGAAACAATATTGCTTCATCTTATGTAACACTTTGGAGTTTGCAAAGCATCTTCAAATGCATCATCTCATTGGATGCCATTGCTATGGGCACTATTTACTTTGCTGGAACAACTGTGGTCAACTGCTGTCCTGTAGAAATCACTGTCACCTGACCCAGGAGGAACGTTCTCCACTAGAACCTTAAAGTGTCCCAGAGTTCCCATCACAAGGAACCTGGCCTGTGGAGCTCAGTCTGGCTATTGTAATCTTGTGACAAAGGTGAAGATGTCCACATAATCTGCCTAACACAGGATCCTCCATTAACCCAATCCACCTAGTTAACATCTACGTTACTCACAAGAAAAGCTGCACTTTATTAACTTGTGCACAGTCTAAATAGTCACTTATCTTCTCCTGGTGTAACCAGGATGGTATAATTACAGAAGTTAGACTCCAAAAGGAAAAAAATGGCAAAACAATAAGCCTTCTCTTAAATCCAAATAGATGCTAAAACTGTGTTTAGTAGAAGCACAAAGACATTGACTTTAAATCAGAACTGTTTTTCATGTTCCAGAAAAGTTGTGGGTTTGTTAGCACCATGAGCAGGTCATTTAAACTTAGAGAACATGACACAGTTTTTCAGCTGCTTGCAGCCTGCCATTACCGCTTGGAGGTGTCTGTGATAAGTCATCGGAAATAACTAGACACTATGCTGGTCTCACTGGCAGGCACCAGAGAACACATGGGGCTTTCCGCCTAAATTATTTTAAGCAAAACTTCAAATACCATGGAGAGCCGCACAGCAAACAGTATGATAAAGGTTACTGTTTTGCTTTCAATTTGAGCAAGCTTAGCATGACCCCAGATGCAAACAGTGGGAGACGCTGGTGGCAAAAGAGAATAAGAAACCATTTTTAATGCAGAGACAGTTCCCTTGGACATTCTAGTGAGCAAAAGGAAGTGTGCCAGGTCCTGTGACAGCAGGCCAGGTCCTGCATGATGGGAAATCTGGGACACTTTCAGGTTCCAAAGGAGAAAGGTTCCCTCTGGGAGGGACAACAAGAATCCCTACAAGACAGCAGGCACCCACAGTTGTTCCAGCAAAGGAAGCCATCTTCATAATAATAGCATCCCCCATTGTCCAAGTGCTCACTGCGGCAAGGACAGGGCATGGTGAACATGACAGCGTGAGCTCTGCTATCAGACAGATACCAGGTGCAAAGTCTGGCCCCACCACTCACCAGTGAGTGACCTTGACAAAGTCTCTTATTCATTCCCTCAACAACTAGCCGCTGAAGATTCGTTACATGCCAGGCACTAGACACCAGAGATACAGGGATACAGTAAGGGAGGAGGGGAGTGAATGCCAATATGAAACTCATACTTGAGCCGGGGGACTCAAAATAAAGAACTACCTCCTTAACACGTCAGGCTGTGAGAAGTGCTCAGGGAGGGTTAAAGCATGAGGAAATGATGGTGGAGGAATATTAATTAAATAAAGGGAAATGAAAGGCCTCACTACAGAGATACCATCTGAGCAGAGGCCAGAATAAAGTGGGGAAGTGAGCCATGGAAAGGCCCGGGGGAGAGCATTCCCGGGAAATGCAAGTGCAAAGGCGCCAAAGTGAGCACAGGCCTAATGTGATCCTGGAACAGCGAGGAGGCCAGTGTGGCTGAAGGATAATGGGTGAGAGAGATCCAGACAGGAAACGAGACCACAGAGAAACCCGTATGGGTTATCAGATGATGGTATTTCATTCTGAGCAAAACGGGAAGCCCCTGGAAGATTCTGATCAGACTTCTTTTTTAAAAGATCATTCTACCAGCTATATGAAGGGGAAAGTGGGGAGGCCGGCCAAGGCGGTGTAGCGGTTGGGAGGAGAGGTGCAGACCTCAGGCCTCCCTTCATGGAAGGACTTGCCATTGTTACTACAAGTACAGTCAGTTGACAACCTCCAAGTCTAGGACCTTCCAGATGTGCTGCCCCTCCCGGGTCTCCCTAGTCTAAGGTTGAGCAGTGAAAGGTATTTTTGCCCTCTGATGGGCAATCTTTGCACCAATCTTCCCACTGGGCTGGGTGAGCAAAACTTTGCTGGATCCACATCAAAGTCCGAGGCTTTCTCTGCCCAATGCCGCTTGCCCCTTCATCCCTCACAGGCATGGACTCCTCCTGCACTCTGGACTCCTCCAGGACTCCTCCTGCACTCTGAACTTTGTCTTGTCACCTTCTTCCTATGGATCCCACAGATGCAGCGGGTCAGGGTACCATAGCAGTGGTCCGGGCAAGATGTAACGAGGCTGGCCCGGACCGTGGCAATGCCAATGGGTGTGGGGGGGAGAGAAAGAAGAAGAGAAGGAAAAGTCAACGAGAACTGCAAACAGGTGGGATGTTGGGCTTGAGCAGAAACAGAAATCAAGGAAACACCAAGATTATTGGCCTTGGGAGCCTGGAAAAATGGAGCTATCATGTTATTGGGCTGTGCAAGGCTGGAGAAGGAGCAGGTGGGTGACACCAGGAGTCTGGTTTTCAGACAAGTTAGGTTTGATACAGCCATTAGTCATCTGGGGAAAAACAGCCCAAATGCAGCAGTAGCCTATGAGTCTGGAACTTAGGGGAGAGGTTAGGGTTGGACATATAGAATCAGGAGTCAACATCCTAAAGATGAGAGAAACCGCAGGACTAGGTGAGACTACCCAGCCTTTGAAAGCTGAATTTCCTATTACGAGATAATAATAATGACCCTAACTGCAAAGAGTCACAGGATAAAACGCCACTGCCACCTGCTACCTGCATCTAGCTCGGCTCTAGGTTCACAAAAACCAGGTATCACCAGGGCGGCAGGTCTCCGTCAACTCAGGTGAGTTTCTGTGATTTGTAGGGATGGGGCGACAAATGAACTTTGGCTCCTACTCAGTCAATTTCAACCTAGAGGAAGGGAGTCCCCCAAAACTGAGAACTCTTTGTTCAACCTAGAGTTTCGGAGGAGAACCCAGGCCATAGCACTCAGAAAAGAGGGTGGCATAAAACAGACAGATTGTGGCACTGGGGAAAAAATAAAAAAAAGGCAGCTCCCTGCTGTGGCCTCGGCTCCAGCACAGAACATCTCCAGGCAGCAAATGAGCTGCCGCTCACTGAGCCCTAGGAGCACACTGCCACCAGATGATTTGTGTCACCTCATTCAAGGCTCAAAATACCACTGCATGTTATCTCCATTGCAGAGAAGAGAAAATAGAGGTTTGGATTTTTTTCAAAAACATGTAAATTTTGGACAGAGTAATGCCAACCCCAGTCTGCCTGACCTCAAAACGACTCACTCTTCCTAAGTCACCACACTCCTTTCCCACCACCCAAAGCCTACTCACCACTGTGGTAACCAATTTTCACCTGTGACAGAGTTCCAAGGCCACCTGCTAAAACTCCAAAGGAATCCCACTTCCCTACATGCATCAAACACACACACCCCCTATATGTTTTGGGTTGCCTACTCTTTGTATAAAACAAATTTCAAACTCTCCAGAAAGTTGAAACCAAATTCTTCAAAAACTTAATATAAGCCCACTCATCTGACATATGGATGATTCTCTGGTAAAAAGCAGGGGGCTCATGTAATAGCGAAGCTAAGGAAATGCTACCCAAGGAATGTCCTAACAGGAGCTATCCAGACCAACAAAAGCCATCCGAAGAGTGCAGGCTCATCCGCATCCCTAAAGAACAGGACCAGGAGCCATGGGATGGAGAGGATGAATGTTTTTAATAACTGATGAGGACTTATATATAGGTAGTGTGGGCAGAGACACAGGGCGTCCTTGGGTTCAAACCCTGGCCCTGTCACTAACTGGAGTGAGATCTTAGCACATTACTTCATTTCTCTGAAACTCAAGTTGCCTCATCTACGGAATGGGAATAATGGGCCCTCTTGTGAGAATTAAACAAGAGTAGAATATAAACTGCTTTATATTCTTACCCCAAGTTTTGAAGATAGAATTTTTAAAACACAAATGCAAAGTGACAGTCTGCCTTCCTTTTCAAATCAGAAAGCCTCTTGATTAGAAGTCTCCATCTCCTACAGGTCTTCCCAGAGAAATCTGCTCACCTGTGTAGATGCTGTATCTCTCTTCCAGGAGATCATCTAAATATATAACACAAGCACAGGGACAGCTGGGAATGGCTGTTGCATAAAACCAGAACTGTCATCACACCCTTCGCCAAGCACATTTTCACCTGCTCATGTGATACAGCCTAGCAGAGGCTCTGCTAGAAACTGGAGTTGTGTTTTCCCCCTAAGTGAAAAACACTCTGACAGTGAAAACTACTTCTTTTGCCAAAATAAAACATGCAGCTAGGCATGCCAGACAGAGTGATTTCCTGCCCCGATCTAAGTTGTACAAGAGTGTCTCCTGAACAGAGCTTTGGGCCTCACTGCACTCTACGAGCCCTAGGGAGGGTATGCTTACCAGCGATGGGACAAGGTGATGCGAATGCTCAGAATGTTGCTTTAAAGCTGCTCATTCCAAACTGCAGATGTGTTTAGATTCAAGAATTAAACTAGTAACAGAGATGTGTGTGCTGTGGTTCTATTTTGGAGGAAGGGAGGGAAGGAAGGAGGGAGGACACCATCTAGATGTGTACCTGCTGGTCTGAGCAAGGACGAAAGGCATACCTGAGCTGTCAGCCTTGGTAACCTGGGCGTGGGGAACGGTAGATAACAACCAGTGTTTTCATTCTAAACCTTTGGATGATTTTATTCGAAACAGCAAGCATGCGCAACTTCTGCAATTCATTCTTAAAGCAGCACAGCTACCCATATCAGAGGCAGAAATTGTTCATCGGTAAGCCCTGGGTTTATGGGAATCAAAACCTTCCTTGGGAAATCACTGTACAACCTGCCCTTAAGAAGATATTCCTAGAATTTCAAACACTGTGCGAACGATTTCTTTCAACTGCCTCAGTCCTAGGACTTGGTGTCATATCATAGGCAGTTAAATGTGGTGCAGTTCAAAAAGGAAATGGGTCAATAGAACGAGAGGGACACATCAGTGCAAAAAGCACAGGAGCTAACGCAGATGGACCTGGACTCAAATCCCAGCTCAGCTGCACTCTGCAAGGCCTCCTGCTTGATAGAGAGGGGCAAGAGCACCCATCTTGCAGGGTCCTGCTGGAGAATTCAACAAGGAAACAGATGAAGCAACTAGAAGAGGCCTGCTGCTCCACACATGGTGATGGTGGTGGCAGTTGTTGGGGTAATTAATGGACCATCAAACCGTGACCTTGTCTAACTAGACTAGAAATAACTCAGTCAAAGGCACCATCTCATTTCTCTGAACTCACAAAATGTTCAGAATCGAATGGGGCACAAATTAGACTCTCAATACTTCCTGGCTAACTAACCAACACCTCTCTGAGTGTGACTGTATCAACTTATTGAGAATATCAGTCAGTAAAGATTTGCCACTCTTACTGGGCATGCCATCTAATGAACAAGGCATGGTAAGCATTGCTGTCAGGTCTTGTTGTTATGTTCTCCTTTATTTCTTTAACAAGAAATAAAAGTAACACATGCTCGCTGCAGAAAAAACAACCTATTTTTATGTTTTTATGCCACTATTGTACTTTCAACAGCTCTGCAAATCAAGCAACAGGAAGAGTATATAAATCCCAACCCAGCCAACAAGTTATGAGAATCCATTATATTTATAAACAGTTCATATTCTCTCAAAGGTGGGTACGTACCCACTCTCACTTGGTCCATACCGCATTCAGGGACTGGGTGACTGTCCAAGAAGAGAAGACACAATGATAAAGTAACAGCAGTTAACATTTACTGGATTCTAAGTGCCCAGCACTACTGTAAGCACTTTACAATACTGCCATATTTCATCCTCCTGCAAGTGAGGGAACCGAGTCTACAATCTTAACCACTGTGTTATACCACTCCACAGAAGCTTCAACCCCTTCCTCTGACCGAATCAGTCTGGCCTGGCACAGACAGATGCAAATCTCAATTCCAGAGGGAGAGCCTGAGCGAGCCTCTATCAGACTGGGTATGCTCTTCCCCAGGGGGTTGGGTTGTTTTCCAGATACAATGGAAAAACACTGAGTCCAGAAAACTTGACATTCTAGATGTGACCACTTATTTTCTATTTCTCATTTCATTATAAATTCAAAAGTAATATATGAGCACAAGATTTGTTTAAAAAATTCAATCCAAGAGAATTTAAAATATATGTATACAAAAACTTATATTCAAATTTTCATATCAACACTATGTGCAACAGCTAAATTGGAAGCAATCCAAGTGTCTGTCAATGGATGAACGGATAAGCAAATGTGATATACACATACAAGGGAATATTATTCAGCCTTAAAAAGGAAGGACATTGGAACACATTCCAAAATATGAATGAACCTGGAGGACATTATGCTCAGTGAAATAGCCAGTCACACACACACACACAAAAGTACTGTATGATTTCACTTAAATGAGGTGGAGTAGTCAAATTCATAGAGACGGAAAGTGGAATGGTGGTTTCCAGGGGCTGGGGGAAGAGCGGAAAGGGGAGTTGCTGTTTAATGGGTATGGGTTTTCAGTCTGCGATGATGAAAATGTTCTAGACATGGATGGATGGTGATGACGGTTACACAACAAAGTGAATGTACCTAATACGATTGAACAGTACATTTTAAAATGGTTAAGATGCTAAATTGCATGGTGTATGTATTTTACCACAATTAAAATTAAATTTAAAAAAAAAAAAATGAACCACTGATACATGGTACGACATGGATGAACCTTGAAAACATTATACTAAGTGCAAGAACCAGACACAAAAGGCCACATATAGTATGAGTCCGTTTATACGAAATGTCCAGAACAGGCACATCCACAGAAACGAGAGTAGTTTCACAGTTGCCAAGGGCAAAGTGGGAGAGGCAGGGGAGAAGTGGCTGCTAATGGGTACAGGATTTCTTTTTGGGGTAAAGAAAATGTTCTGGAGTAATATAGTGGTGATGATTGCACAACTTCATGAATATACTAAACAAACACTGAATTGTACACTTAAAACAGGCCAATTGTGTGGCATGTGAATTACATCTCAATAAAAAATTTCCAATAGAGTCTAGAAAGTGCTGGCCATCCTGAACCACAGCCTCCCCCTTTCACTCCCAATCCCATTCTCCTCATTATTGTCACAGGCTTATTTTTCTCTGTACTTATATGTACATATTTATGTATTCTCACAGGTTTTGTGTTAATTAAAACATAAATGGTACATGTTGTATACCAGCCTTGGCAACCATACCCCACCAGCATAGGCAGACTGGCCTCGTTCTTTATCACAGCTGCGTCAGACAATGAAACTACCATGTATTTTTCCAATCTTTTATTGATCCCAGTTCAAATAATACCTCAAGGCTTATATCTGTTTCTTTGTGCGCCTAAGCAAATCTTTCTTTGCAATAGACTCCTAGAAATGGCACAGATGGGTCAAAGGTTATGCACAGTTTAACTCTAATAGCTAACAAACGATCCCAAGACCCAAATTCCCACAGAATGTTCTGCGACCTTGAATAGCCACCTCACTTCCAAGGCCTCGGCATCCTCATTGTTGAAACCAAGCAGAAGATTTTTCCAAGTGCCTCTCAGTTCTAACATTCATTTTGTAAACCACAAGATCAAAAGGAAGCCTGACGAAGAGTCAAATGGCGCTGCAATAGGTATGCGAGCCTCACAGAGCAGCCGCTGCACCAGGGCAGCTGGCTGAGAAAGCTCAGGGAGCAAGCAGGGAAAAGACAGCAGAAGTCTGAAACTCACTCAACCAAGCAAGACCTCAAACCGCGGCACTGGCAACCCACAGAGCAGAGACGCACACCCCCGATGTGAGGGACACAGGTCTGCGCTCTGAGAAGTGATTTATCCAGCAAGCACTGCAGGCAGTGCCAAGGACACTCGCCACACCTGAAGCCCGAAGCCCGGTGCACAAAGGCAGTCAATAAAAGTCAGTAATCCAAAAGATTAAGGATAAGGAAGATGATTTTGTCAAGAGGAAGGGTTAAAGAAAAAAGGTCACACAATAAACGTTTAAAACTGGAAACCTGTCCCGCCTCCAGGGTCTCACAGGAAAGCAGTGTCAAGGCTGAAACAGAGATGCCCAGAGCCCAGGCAGGGAAAGAAAAACTCATCGCCCCTGAAACCCACGGTCATGGTGAAGTCTAATGTTTCGAGGGGCGAAAAAAGGTTGGTTTAGAAAAGAAATCATGCTGAAAAGCTCATATCTCTTACGAATTCTGAAGAATGCCACCGGGTCGGGTCACAAAGGAAAGAAAAAAGGGGTCACGGAGAAGCACAGGAGAAGTCTCAACATGGCAGCTGCCTCCTCTGGGACAGAAGAGAAGAACAAGAAAAAGAAGATGCTCATCAGGAGCAAAGGTCTAAGTGGCTGCCTTCGCCAGAGCAGGGGCAAACACGGGGGCAGGGGAGGCTGCAGGCCAGGGATGGGGGACAGGGGGCTCACGGATGTGGTGGTGACCCCAGCAGGGAGGTTTATTAGGTCATCAGGGTTCTAAGAGTGAATCGTAGGCCGCCCTCGTAAGAATCACTTGCAGAGGGATGGGATAGAAGTGGGAAGTGTTAAAATGCAGGTTCCTGGAACCCCATTCCCAGAAATTACTTCAGTGAGTCGGGGAGAAGGGTGGGGGTGAGAAGGAATCTGCATTTTAATAAATACCTGTGGTGGTTTCAATGCACACACTAAGTTTGAGAACCGGTGCATTAAGCAATGAGAAAATGTCCTAAACAAAGAAACTAGAAAACAGGAGAACCTCATCCAAGGACTCTCCTCTAGAACCCACCCGTGCGCTCCAGGGCTGGTCCCAACCCTGGCTTCGGCACTCCACAAGCCTCCCCAGGCACGGTGCCCTCTGTCACAGCTCTTCTCAAGGCCGCGGGCACTCCCCACACCTGGCGCTATTAGGGCGTGTTCAAGCTGCAGGAGGGCAGGAAGAGAGGACTCGTGTCAGCCCAAGACCCCACTCACCCAGCCAAGCCTACGCTGCCTCCTCTCAAAGAGGCGGTAGGAGGACCAGGTAGCCCAGCTATGTCCACTCTGTATCCTAATTCCTCTGGACAGCTGGAAGCTGAGTGTGTTTCTCTCCCATGTGAGAAAGAGACCTTGACATATTTGGAATGACATGATAACAAACGACAAACCAGAGGCTATTTCAAACAGCCCAGAGATGTTCGGCAGCCCTGACAACTTCCCAGAAAAATCTTAATTATATCTAAGAAGCCAAAGCAAGAATGAGCTTGAGGAAGCAGAGGACAGACGAGAGCACAGGAGGAAGCCGGGGAGGGAGCAGGCGCATTCTGAGCTGTGGGGCTGAACTCCCCTCTGTCTCTGCGCTGATGGGGCGTCTCTTGTCTGCTTAGAGTAATCGCTGTGTAGTTGACTATTACAGACAGATAATGACATAAGACATAAGTCCTCCTCCTACTGAGATTCAAGGAAATTTCCCGAGGGAGGCTAGAAGTTCTCTTGGCTGTCTGGTTGTATATTAGACAAAAAAATAACCACTGTTTCTACACTTGGCACTTCTGAGGACACATTTAAGTCCCAAAACTTTACAAGTCCCAAAGACATGGGCAGATGAAAAGTATTTCTTCCTCTAAACAAAAATTGTGAAATAAGGAATTATATAATATAATCCATATATGTATATATACGAATCTATTTGTGTGTGTGTGTGTGTAGGTCTTTCTCACACACACACACACAAATAGTTCCCAACACAGAGCTCCTAAATCCCTTGGAATTCCTGGATGAGAGGAGAAGCTTTAGTTCTAATCAGGTAACTCTGGGTGGGCTCCTAGATGGCTGCTGGATGGGGGTTGGCCCGGGGAAAGATCAAGCCATGACTAGAAACTTGGAACTTTCAGCCTGCGCCCACCCTAGAAGGGAAGAGGGGCTAGAAATTGAGTTAAAGGTCCTTTGTGCCTATGTGAGGAGGCCTCCATAAAAACCCCTAAAGTACAGGGCTCAGAGTACTGCCAGCAGGGTGAACACAACCTCGTGCTGGGTGGATGCGGCACCCAACCCCAGAGGGAAGATGCTCCTGTGCACAGGACCCCTCCAGACCTCGCCCCATGCGCCTCTTCATCCGGCTGTGCATCTGTGATCTTCTTCATAATAAACCAGTAAATGAAAGTCAATGTTTCCCTGAGTTCTATGATCCGTTCTAGCAAGTCACGGAGCCTGAGGAGGAGGTTGCAAGAATCTCTGCTTTAAAGCCAGCTGGTCAGAAACACAAGCCATAACCTAGGACCAGCGACTGGTGTCTAAGTGCAAGCAGGCTTGTGGGACTGTGCCCTTAACCTGTGGGATCTGCACTAACTCCAGTTAGTATTAGAACTGAGCTGACTTGCAGGGCACCCAGTTGGCAGCCGGAAAGTTGGAGAATTGGTTGATGTGGAAATAATCCCCACACATTTGGTGTCAGAAGTGTTGTGAGTCAAGCAAAAGAAAGTGTGTGTTTTATTTTTAAATTTTAGAAACACAACTCATTCTCCAAAAAGGCTCTAGAATTCTGATGCCACGATTGTGTCCTTTTCCCCAGCACGTATGATAAGGGGTCGCTACGAGTCAGATGCTTTAGATCCCACGGGGAGCAGGACACACTAGGCTGCTGTCTTCTGAGCACTTACAGCCGGTTTGCGGCAACTGAGCAAATGAATAAAAAGGATAATTTCTGATGTAAACAACTGCTATCCAAAATATACACTGGGAGAAAGTGCCTTAGGGGTCTCCCTTAGACAAGAGGAGACTGGGTCTCTCTGAGGAGACAAGAAGATCAGTCGTGGAAGTGTCACAGGGGAGAATATTGTGGCAAAGGGACTGGAGAATGTTATGACATAAGATCGAGTTGGGCATCAAGGAGCGGAAAGGACACCGGTGGAGATGAAGCGCGATGCAGAGGAGAATGGTGAGCGATGAGGACAGTAAACAGGTGGCAGAAGGGTACACAGGGCCTCTCAGGCTGTGGGAGAACTTTTCATCTTATTCTCATAAGCAGGCAAAGCCAACGGAGAGTTTTAAGCAGGGGAGATATCTGATGTAATTTGTGTACTTATTTTTAAATCACTCTGGTTGCCATGTGACAAAAGGACTGCAAAGGAGGAGAACTGGAAGAGAGGAGATCAGTTAGAAGATTCTACGACATTTGAGAAAAGAGATGGTGGTGGCCCAACCCAGGCTAGTAGCAGTGAGATGGCATAAAAAGTCAGTGATTTGGGGATGTATTTTGGAGCCAGCCACACTTCCTGATGGATTGGAACTGGGAGGTGACGTATACACAGAAACGAAGGATGGCTCCTGGGTTTCTAGGGCGAGCAACAGGCTGGCGGCACTTGCCGAGATGGGTATGTAAGCAGAATGGCTCCCAAATGCCTGCACTATAATCCCCAGAAGCTGTGACTGTGTTACTTGACACAGAAAAAGGGACCCTGAACGTGTGATTAGGACCTTGAGATGGGGAGATTGTCTTGGATTATCCCCGTGGGTTCAACCTAATCATGTGAACACTTAAAAAAAGAGAACTTGGAAGAAGAGAAAGTGACCGAGAAGGAAAACAGAAAAGACGCAGAAGACAGGGGGTCAGATTCCGAAAGTGAGAAGGAGCTCGTGTGACACGACTCGTTCTGAGACGTTGGGAGCCACATGCAGCGACTGAAGCGAGGCCAGTGAGAATTAAGATGGGCCCCCTACAAAGAACCAGCAAAGAAATGAGGACCTCTGTCCCACAACTACTTGGAACTGAACTCTGCAACAACTGAATGAGCAAGGAAATGGATCCTCCCCTAGAGCTTCCAGAAAGGAACACAATCCTGGCAAAACTTCGAATTCAGCCCAGAGAGATCCACACTGGACTTCTGGTCTTCAAAACTATAAGATCATAAAGCTGTGTTGTTTGAAACCACTAAGGTTCTGACCCTGTGTTATTGCAGCACAAGGAAACTAATACCAGTGAGAAGAAGGAGGTCTTGAAGGTCAGGTGGAAAGAGCGAGTGTTCTAGTTCTGCTATCTTAAACCCAACTGGAATAGGCAAGAAGGCATGCAGTTACACACGTTTGGATCTAAGTGGAAATGTCAATGGTCACACCTGCCTTTCCTACCATGAACCCCAGTAGATATAAATCCCATGTACCCAGGAGCGGAGCCTTCCTCCCCACTGTCAGGCTGTAGCACAGTGCCTGGCACACAGGAGGTATTCTGTAAATAACTATTGAATGAGTGCTGAGTATCCTCTCTTTCAAAAAATGTCTCACTCCGTGTTCCTGCCATTCATTGCTACATTTCCTTGCTCTCATTTCAGCCAGTCTGCTCCACGGAGCTGTCTACACTCAGTGTGCCCAATTCCTCCTCTCCTATTCTCTCTTTGACTCTCCAATGCTCTCTAACCAGGCTTTTATCCCACCAGTCTATTGACCTATTTTAGTCAATGTCACCAAGGGATACCGCCTCCTTTGATGCCTCAGCAGCACTTAACACAGTTGCTCACTCTCTCCTCCTTCAGCCATGTTCCTCACTAGGCTTATGGGACCCCACACTCTGTTGGTGTCCCCCTTTCTCTCCAAGGTCTCCTTTTCCATCTCCTTCGCTGGTACCTTCCTTTTCCTATACTTCTTAATGAGGGAAGTCCCAGGCTCAGTCCTAGCCCATCTACACTTGCTCTCTGGGGGTTCTCACCCAGTCCTGGAGTTTTAAATACCTTGATACGTCCACACTTTCTAAGTCTGTATTTCTAGCCCAAGATTCACAGTCTCCTTCCTGTCTCCCCTTGGATGTCCAGATATTTCAAATTCAACATGTCCACACCAGAACTCCTGCTTGACCCCCATGAAGCCTACTCTGCCCAGAGCAATGCCCATCATGGCTGATGGTGATTCAATCCTCCTAGTCGCTCAGGTCAAGTACCTCGCTGTCATTTTCTACTGCTCCCACTCACACTTCAACACCCATGTTCCAGGAAATTCTTTCAGCTCCAGCTCCAACATAAAGCCAGGACCCAGCCACCTCTCACCACTTTCACTGCCCCGCCCTGGTCTCAGCCATCATGTCTTGGCTGGATAACCTCCTCACTCTCCTCCCTGCTTCCAGCCCTGCTCCCTGACACTCTAGTGAGCAGTCAAAGCCATTCTTGAAAATGTAAGTCAAATAATATCCCATCTCTCTAAAAATCCTTCAGTGAAGGCCTCCCCGCTCCACAGCACAGAAAAAAATCCCCAACCACATCACAGTGGATCTGACCTGCTGGCAGTTTCTGTGACTTCACCTCCTCCTACTCTCCCCTCACCGACTCCTGGATGTTCCTGGGACATGCCAGGCTTACTCCCACCCTAGTTCATTACTAGCTGTCCCCTCTGCCTGGAACATTCTCCCACCTGATGGCCACTCCCTCCTTCCTTCAAGTCTGTGCTCGAATACCACCTTCTCAGTGAAACACATACTCACTTGTTAAGAGTCATACTCTCCCCATGTTCCTGACCCTCCCTGGCCTGCTGTATTTGTACTCTTCTCCATGGCAACTATCACCCTCCAACATGCTATACATTATTCGTTTACCATGCTTGTTGAGTATCATGTGCCTTCTCCTAAGTAGAATATAGCTCCCCAAGGGCAGGAATCTTTACCTGTTTTGTTCACTGTTAGCCCAAATACCTAGAATAGTATCTGGCCCTTAATAGGCACTTAATGAATATTTACGAAAATAAGAAATGAATCAACAACCATATGAGCAACTGAATAAATGAAGGTGAATGCCCAGTAACCAAGGGTTTATAGTCCAAATGACTACATCTCATCCTCTTTTTATTTCTCATCTCAAGACGTGCCTGGCACGTGCCGGGGTTAGAAGACATCTGCTGAATAAACAAACAAATGACCATTCCTTTGTGATCACCAGGCCCACAAAGATGACTCAGAGACTCAAATGCCACCAGCTTCTCCTTCTGGGTCTGAAAATTCCTCAAACCCAACATGCAAACCCTCCCCCATCCTGGTCCCAAAGCTTGGCAGTCCAGATCATGAGAAAGATGGCTTGGGATGAAGGGATAAACGTGTTAAGCTGGAGCTCAAGTGGATCAGATGAGCAATGAGACAGCTGGAAGAGGCAGCTGCTCCCTCGCCGTGGGCACTGTGCCACTTGGAGAGGCAGCTGGTGGCCCACCAAAGACTCTGTGTGGCTGAGCGCCCGAAGCCCCTCAGATGGCTGCTGCATCTTAGGGGTGCAAGCCAGAGAGGCAGAGCTTTCCCAGAGATGCCGCAGGACAAAGGCCCGGCTGCGGCACCAGGAGGAGGCTGCCCTTATGAACGGGAGTGAGAACAAAGGCGGACTAGGAAATGAGCACAAGTTCACAGAGCGTCAATAATCATAAATAATGGTTATTACTATTGATCAGTGGGTTATTAGACTATTGTTTCAGTGAGCATTTAATTGAGCACGTAATATTACCTCATTTAATTCTTTCATTATTCCCACTTAGTCCATATACTCTTCCATTTTGGAGATAAGAAAATTAAATTCCCAAGCGGTCAAGAAACCAGTTGGTGGTGAAGGGGGCTACGGCTCGGAGTTCCAGGGGGGATTTGAGTAGGTCGTCAGGTGAGGAGCCCAGGCCACACCTTCATGGCAGCTGCTAGTTTACCAGCTGACATCCAGGGGGTTCAAATGTTTTGGGACCTGAGGCGGTAGGCGGGTGCGTAAAAGTTTCCTTTAAATGTAAATCTGTCACTTTGAGGTTTGAGGAGGTGACTCGTGGACGGTTTTCTCTGTTGCTTAACTCCATTTCTGGAACTCCTTATGGATTTAGAGGAAGCCTCGCTAGCGCGGAGGAGGGGATGATCTGCGACAATAAGCAGGACCCGGAGGGCGCTGTAACTTCCTTTCAAGGAAATTAGCTAGCAGCTTCTAATCACAAGCTTTGTTATTAAAAACCCCACATAGCAGTCCACTGAGAATGAAGAGTACCAATGGTTATAGCAACGGCTCTGTTTACTGAGTTCTTGCTGCTGCCCTAAGTCCTTCCCACATACTAGCTCATTTAAACCTGAGACAAGTTCTGTGAGGCAGGAACTACCACTGCCTCCTTTTCACAGATGAGCAAACTGAGGCAAAAGTAGGTTAGGTGTTTTTTTCAAGGCCAAAAAGCCAGTGAAAGGCAGAGCTGAGACTCCAACCCCGGCGGTCCGACATCTGACTGTGCTCCTGTGCCGTCTGGGCCCTGGGAGGCAGGCAGGAAGCCCGCGGGGAGCTCGGGAAGGAGCGGCAGGCCGAACTCTCCTGTGCCACCCTCCCCAGCACCAAACTCCCGGTGGGGACAGTACACCAGCCCCAGGCTGACTGTGAGCAACTCTGACTTTCCCTGGAGAAAACTAAACCACTGGCTGTGTCTCTGGATGTAGATGGGACACTTTGAGAAAATCCTTGTTTGTCTTTCTGCACTGATCTCTGATATCAATTCCTCCAGGAAGCCTGCCCTGAACTACCCGAAAGAGCCCATCTCTGCCCTTTCTGCTTCACACGTGCTGCAACTGGAGCAGTTACAATCCAGTGCTTCAACTGTTTGTGCACAGATCCATCTGCTTTATCTCTCTGGCACAAAAATAGATCACGGAAACACTGCCTTACTTTCACAGGCAGGATCATGCAAACCCGGTGGGGTACAGCAGGTCCTCTAAAAAGGTCGTTTAGTTCAATGTTGTTTCATTATAACATTGATGAGATACCACAGAACCTAACTCTTGTTCACATCAATTAGCCTGTGGTAAAATTTGTTTCATCATATATTGTTTTGCTTAAAGTCACAGAACCTACTGACACTGTGAAATGAGGGCTTACCATGCTTCTCACTCATTCAGAGAATACTATCACTAGTTACTGAGTCCGGGATTCGGTAGAAGACAGGCGAGACAAATCCCCCTGGGGAGCTTACATTCTAGTTGGGAGTCAGCCCAACAAATAAGTTAATTTTATGTCAAGTGCTACGAGCTACATAGAAAAACAAAGTCATGTCAGGGTGCTATTCTAGATAGGATGGCCTCTTGACAAAGTGATATTTAAGCAAAGATCTAAAGGAAGAAGGGAAGGAAACCATACAAAGGTCTTGGAAATAGACCCTTCCAGGCCAACGGGACAGCAAGAATAAGGGCTTTGAGACAGAAACATGTCCAGGAGGGAGGAGGGAAGGCACCTTGGGTAGGATCACAGTAGGAAACAGAGGAAAAGGGGCCATGACTGTGTGGGTCTCTGAGGGTCAGGCTCAGGGCCTGTGAGGCCGGTGAGTGACACAGCCTGGCTTCCATTTTCAAAAGGTCACTCTGAAGGCAGTGAGCACTCAACAGCAGGGCACGCCCAGCCAGGGCACATGCAGAAAACCAGGGAGGAGCCTGCTGCGAAAATTGAAGCGCTTGATGAGAGGACTTGGATGGGGTTGGTGGGGGCGGCGGTGGGGGCGCGGGTGGGCATGACAATCCCACACTGGCAACCAACACGGGATTATCTACCTTTCTCTAGGATAAAAATCTGATTGGTAATCACTCTTGTACAGCTACAGGGTTGGAACTGGAAACACAAGTGGCTGCTGTCACAGCTAGTTTTCTTTTTTAAGACACTCCAAAAGTACCTCCTGAGCACACCATGTAAGGAACCCAACTAAAGAAAAGCAAAACCAGTCTGGAGACTGCTTGGGAGTGGGACTTTGCAACCTTAATTGAAGCTCAAAATAAGCCAAATATTGTAATGCCCCACTGGGTAACACCGCTACAAAATGTGGGCCCTGCAGTGCATTTTGTAAATGAGACACTGCACCTGCGTCAATCACGGGCCGCTGGTCCCTTTCTCGTGCGAAATCACTGCTCATTTCAGGCACTCACTTATTTGCTTCATCTGAAGAGGAGCTGCTCTAAGTTGGAACACACTTATTTTCACCCATAGAAGCATTTTCAGGGAAAAGCAGAAGAGATTGTGAAGCCACGGGAAAATTAAGTAAAAGCAGAAACATTAAAGAAAAAATATAGTCTGAGAAGAAAAAGTTCTATCTAAATGCAAGACATGGGCTCCTGGTCCTGTCCATTTATCTCCCACTTCTCTCCAAAATACCCTGGAACTTCCAACCCCAAGTGCCACCAGCTTCCCTGGCCTGGGTGACTGCAGCAGCCAACTGATCACCCCACACCTTTGTCTTCATCAGCTCTCTCTCCATAGTTCAGGGGAAGGTGATAGGTTTAAAATGCAGATGATCCTGGCAGTCTCCTATTTATCTTAGAATAATAAAGATCAAACCCTTTCCTGGAACCTACCAGATCTTGCGTGCTCTGGGCCCCACCCCGCCTCACTCTCTGAGCTCCAGCAATACAGGCCTCTTTTCAGTCTCGTCAATATCCTGTCTTCCCCACAACCCTGCTCCAGGCCTTCTCTACCTACTAAGCAACTAGATAGCCTGGTGAGAGGAAGGCACTCTTCCTCTGTTTCAGATCTGCGGTTTGGCATCTCCCTTAGAGAGGCTGCCCATGACCCACACCTGAGCAGACCCTCCAAAACTGTTGCTTTTTGCGTGACTGCTGTGGGGCTGGGGTCATTTTTCTCGGACCACCAGACTGGCCTTTCTGTATTGGTCATACAAAAAGGATACCCTTTGACTCCAGTACTCAGTGATTAAGGATCAAGCTCAGCACTGTTTTTGATCCAAAGCTTTTCTCAGCTATGACCCACCCCCCAAAAGGGGGTATTATTAGCTGTTACACTATTATTAGTTCTGCCTCGCATCAGCATCCTCTCCCTTCCTCAGGCCACCCAAGGCCACGTGTCAAAATTTCTGCGAGGTAGATGTTTTTGGAGACATCAAGACATAATGTCCATTTATGAATGAGGGTACCACCTTATTTCACCATTGAACTTATTTCAGTATTAATATTTATCAGCCTAAATTATAGACTCCAAGCAAAGGGATGATAAGGTTGACACATGTAGACACACACCTGGTCATCATTAGTGCTTTGCAAAGAAAGTAATAACAGAAATAAAAATACAATAGCTAACATATGTGGAGTGCTTACTACATGTCAGGCACTATGTTAATTACTTTTTGTGGACTCATTTAATCTGTACAAAAACTCTATGAAGTAACCATCATTAATATCCCTATTTCACAGATGAAAAAAGGAGGCTAAGGAAATTATTAACCCAAGGTCAAAAGGCTGATAAGTCTAAACACATAACCTTTCTACTGTCAATCAAGACAACCAGTTCCTGCAGCAGAAACTCTCTGTCCCTCCAACCAACTCATCTCTCCAGAATACACCATCGACCTCAGGTCCAGCCTACCCCATAGCAGCCAACACAGTGTGTCTCCAGCCAAAGAAACAGGTGTGGCTCCTGCAGGAGACAACTTTTGTTTCATAATCATCAACCACGGCCTGTGAGTCCTGCCAACAATCAGGAAGGGTGTGACAGTGACGTAAGCTAAATGTCAACCACAGGATTGGATCTGACCAAAAAATAAATTAATTAAATTAAAATTCTTTAGGCACTATGCTTTTAAACATGTTTAAGAGAATTTTTTTCCTTAACTATAATAAGGAAAAGTCAGCATCTCTTAGGCCAGAGGAAACAAACAAAACCTCGTCACTATAATTCAAAACCCAAGCATATTTCTTCCTCGGCGCTGCCTACACAGGTGGCGGCCATTACCTACTCAGCACCATGGCTGCCCTCAGAACGCATGTGAAACCCAAGACCATCAAAAAGAGGACCGAGAAGTTCATCCAGAACCAGTCAGACCGAGAGGTCAAAATTAAGCACAGCTGGCTTAATTTAGGAAACCCAGAGGCACTGACAAGAGGGTGCACGGAAGATTCAAGGGTCAGCTCTTGATGCCCAACACTGGTTATGGGAGCAATGAGAAGACAAAGCACGTGTTCCCGGAGGCTTTCAGAAGTTCCTGGTCCACAGCATCAATGAGCTTGAAGTGCTGCTGAGATGCAACTAATGTCACTGGGCCGAGATTGCTCACAGCGTTTTGAAGAACCTCAAAGCCACTGTGGACAGAGCAGCCCGGCTGGCCATCAGAGTCTCCAATCTCAATGCCAGGCTGCACGGTGAAGAAAACAAATAGGCAGATTGTGTGCACATTGTATTTGTTAATAAAACCATAAAATTCTGCCCCCCGCCCCCAAACCAAGCAGATGATAAGAATTCAAAGTAATTGTTAATAGTAGTCACATATACTGGGCAGTTTCTAGAAAGAGACGGGGCCACCCTATTAAGGGCTTGACACACACTGTCACAGTGTATCACAGCCATGTAAGTATCTAGTCAAGCCTGTGAGGAGTTCCTCTTGTTACACCATTTGACAGACAGTGAGACTGAGGCTGGGCCACATCACACAATTTGGTCAAGGTCACGTAGCTAATAAGGAGCAATGCTAGATTCTGCCTTAAGAGTGACGATTCCAGAGCCCAAGCTCTCGCCCACCATATAATTAATCCAACAAAAAGGGGAAACATCACTTTTCAATTTACCATTTAGGAGCAATTTTTGCAGGGAAAAAAATCAATGTTCTCTGTCATTATAAGAAAGAAAAACATGCCCTTTCAGACTTATTTTTAAAACAGTGTTATTACCACTTTGGTGGGTCCTACCTGAAGCCTCATCAAACAAGCATTATAATTAGATCCATTAATAAATTGCCACAACAAATCTGGAAGGAGAAACGTGACTGTTCTTTTGAGAACACAAAACTGTCATTTCAAATTAAGTAACAGTAACAAATGGTGAGAAATGTGACTCCTGGAGCAACACACATCTGTGCTTGAGCATTAGCTAGCGGCCCTCCTTGTTGATCCATCCGCACTGTTCCCGCAGTGGGAGACAGTTCTCGGGGATGTGCAGCAGTATTTCAAAGATGGTAAACCATCTTCCTTTTAGGTAATACTGGGCCCAAATCAACATTGAAAAGATTATTTTATTTCTAGGAACACAAGAAATTCTTCGTTTAGCATATGTGATTTGTGTGATTATATGAAGAGAAAACAGAATTGTTTGTTCCATTTTCAGAATTCTGGACACTGCTTTATCACACTGAGGGGACAAGAATAACCACCAGGATCTAGTTAAAGTTATCCTGCAACATCATGTTCCATGAGTCCCTCAGCCCAATGTGTTCTTACCTAAACACTAAATTCATGACAAGGCACCAGATGATATTACTGATGGCAAAAGGAGATGGCAGGCGTGTAAGGGATGAACAGCCAGGTGGCAGAATGGGAGAGGTGGGGTCTCAGAGGTCAGCAAGGGCTCGACAGGAATCCGGCCCCAGCATTCCCTCTGCAAGGTGGGTGACAGCCCAAGCTATGTTCCAGGGCTACATGCAGTGCACAAAGCTTGGCCATGTGTGGCATATGTCCTAGAGTGACATCAATGCACATTAGTTTATTCGTGCTCAACTAGGTTCATGGACCAGGGTGTGCATGAGAGAGATGCCAGACCTACATCAAAAGATACAGAAAGAGAGGAAAAGGAGAGAAACAATGCCAATACTCCGCACTCTCCCATGGTGCATTTCTTGTGAGAGCTCCACCACTCGCAAGAAATCATTGTAGACATTTGCTACACATTAGAAGCCTGAACTCCGTTCGCCCATCCATGGAACCCGTGTGCCAGGACACGGGGAAACAGACGTGTGAACCACTGCCCCTCCCCAGGAGTCTCGGCATGTGCTTCTCCCAGTACGGGGCTTGGGCTGAACCGAGAGGTGGTAGGGGAGGGTGGGGAGGAAAACAGCCTTCTTAAATACCATCCAGCCACTGCACCTGGTGTTGGACTTCAGAAACCACATTGCTGGGAGAAGGAGCCTCTACAAAATTGTACCTTCCTAAGGGATTTCCCCAAGTAATTCTAACTAGTGGTGATTCTCACCATTCATGCTGGTGAGAACCTAATGCCTATAAGAGCGGCAAAGGACTCTGACGTTAGACAATGAACACTGACTGCTGTGCTGAATGGGCTTATATAGTGACACAAAGTCTCAACAGATATCGTCCTACTTAATCCACATGACACACTGATGCAGGGGCAACCAGTGCCTCTTCTGTTTGAGCAAGGGACAGCCTGGTACTCAGGGGTGCTGAAGGTCCCACCAAGATCCCACGGGAGCAGAACCAGGTTCATAAGCAAAGCCTTTGAAGTCTTTCTGAACAGATGGACCCGAAACCCAACCAAACTGTTCACCCCAATTAAATGCCTCACAGATGCCTGGGCAGGATGAAGACCCAAATGGGCTATCGGCATTCTTGAACAGACAAGAGGCATTCCTTGAGCCCACCAATGACTCAATCACAGGGCCATTTATTCCAGGCTCAGCAAGACCTCTCACAGGAACACAAAATGCCACCCAAGGCCATAGAACAACGTGTTGGAGAAATACAAATGACAAGGAAAAACATGAAGATTAACAGTGTTTTGGGATAACAGAACGTATTTCTATTAATCCTAATGCCTTAATATGTACTCACTGCCTCCTTCGAAGCACCTATTTTTCCTCCTCCTGTGTATGTCCCTAACCAACCACCACCACCTTGCTCTGCAGCAACATTCCCATGACTAAAGGCTGTTCAGCTTCATCCCTACGCGAAGTCAGCTGTTAAAGAGGTAAAAAATTGGCAAAAGTATCTTCATTTTCTGATGGGCTACATGTGATTCTGATTCTCTAGTAATGATGACAGCCAGCCAAACCCGACATCACTGAACTCGTGGGACAGACACTCTCGTCTGTGAAACGCAGCAGCCTAATGCCCCTCTTGCCACAAGCAGTGACAGAGCTCGCTGCTTTCATCAGAAAAGCCAAGAGGGCTGTAAACAGCAATACTCACAGGACTCAAGACCAAGACTGAATGTAACTCCTGGAAAAGTCAGGGCACTGGTAGCTTCCTCCGACAGCCCTGCTCTCTGCTCCGCACTCTCCCATGGTGCATTTCTTGTGAGTGCCCTACCACTCGTAAGAAATTATTGTAGACACTTGCTATACATTAGAAGCCTGAACTCTGTTCACCCAACTTTTGTTAGGGAAGCCAGTCCTCCCCAATTTTCAATGCCACTGGCTCTATCTACCCCAGGACTGACTTCAGTCCAGCTCCGAGGGTGGTACGTGACCCAGACCTGGCCAATCAGAACCTTGCAATGTCCCTGGCCAGCTACTGGTTCTGACATTGGTAGGTTGGAGCCAGTGCAGCTCCAGGAAACTTGTGTAGAGTTCTTCCCCCTCATCCACACTGGACTTGAACTGCAAAGAATCCAAGTCCTGGAGCTGCTGCAATCATCTTATGGTCAGTCACACAGGGAGACTGACCTGTCTGATGATGGAGCCACTGTGGAGGAGAGCAAAATTAAAAGAAAGGGAGGCAGGGACATAAAGACAGACAAGGAGAGAAGCAGAGACAGAGGTACTAACAGACAGAAAAACTCCCTCAGATAGAGACAGACAGGCAGATCTAAAGGCAGACTAGGTCCTGGTAACATAAAGACCTTGATTAAGCACTGCCTGAAGCCAGAAAACTTTTGTTACAAAAATCCAAGAAACAGATTTGCTAATTTTCAGGGTTCCTTGCCTCACTTAACTCAGTCGTCTTCCTCTGTTTATAACAATGACTTCAAAGAGACCACTAGCCCAAGCCAGACAAGAAGAATTTTACTCAATAATCATTAAATCCTCTTACAAGTCACCTAGGCATTTTATGAGACTACAATTAGAAAATTAGAATTCTAATTAATTATGTTTTTAATTTGACCCAATTTTAAAGCTCATCTAGAAAGTGAGCCAATAAAAAGTGACAATTGTACACACAAAAAAGCAGTAAATTGAGACTTGTCCCAATGCTTATGTAAAGGGTTGCTGAGCTGGAGGTCCCCCCAAATGGAGAAAACCCCCCACAGCTATGTCTTGGGGGATGAGGGAAACTGAGCAGGGTCATTAAGAGCTACTTTGCACATCTGAAGAACCTGGTCAGTGTTTTAGTAATGTTCAAAGCCTGCTTGGAGTCAGGGAGGTGGGTGTGACTCTAACCGATGATGCAATGGAGCCGGAGGGGCTTCCTGCCCCTGCCAGAGGCTTGGAGGTGGCTCCTGTGTCATTGGGTCACACTTGCCTGGACTAACAATGGCAGCCGAGAAAGGCAGAAAAAAACAGACTACTGGCAGGTATAAGCCAGTGTGGGAAGAGCCAGAAATGGGGCTGCAGATCTTCTTCCGTAACCACAAAATCCCAAGGGATTTAAACCCAGGCGCTGCAGCCATGCTGGAGGCTTAACCATGCATTTGGGAGTGTTGAGGGAGCTGTCTCTCTCTGTCTCTCTCTCTCTCTCTCTTTCTCTCTCTCTCTCTCTCTCAGTCATGCCTCCCTTGGCCATGCTAGAGCTCTAGACCATGTGGGAAGGAGAGTAGAAGAGCCATGACAGGTGCTCACCCTGCCCCCCCTCTCTTACACCCTTGCGTGCTCTTGACCCTGCAGCTGGGGAAGGAGAAGCCTCTTGACCACGTAGCAGCAGGGATCTTAGCCATGCAGTTTGAAAGGATGCACAAGGATTCCCTGGCCCATCATGGGGGTACAGTTTTGGATTAAAAGCAGGAGCCTAGCTAGCCAGGCATGGATGCCTGCAGGAAGCCAGGATACAGGCGGGAATCTGCCCAGCTACAGATTTCCATTTTTTTTCTCAGATACGGTACCCCTGACTGGCCTTGTTTGGAAAGGGGAGGCAGGACTGTGTATATGTGTTTGTGGGTGTTTTAAAGGGACTTCGGGATTTAACGGCGACATTCTGCCCTTAAAACCCAAAACAGCCATTATTCGGAACCTGTATAACTTTTGAATAAATAGTTCCTTTCCTATTTACCAAACTCTGGCATTGAGAGCCACAGTTCTTACCGGCAGTGGGCAAAGAGAGCTATAGAGTAACAGACTCACAGGGGGTTTCTGTAACACAGATATTACAAAGTTAAACTAATCAACATAATATTGTATAAGCGTCCACCAACAGATTCAACTCAATACAAAAGATAACCAGATAAAGGCCCTAAAATGCTTGGGGGTTATGTCATGACAAAGACATAAAAGCTGTATCACAAATTATTAAGAGAGAAGAACTGCTACTAAAGGATGCAGAACAAAATCATTGGTTAATTAATGGGTGGAGGAAGAGTGGGAACCAGTCAGACCCTCTCTTTACATCTTACACTACAATAAACTCAAAATATACTAAAGAGATTTATAATACCATTTTTTGCCACGTAATATGCAAACCCACATTTTGTGTGTATTATACACGAGATTATTATACCCATTATTATACCCTTGATATGTAATCATTATACCCACATATAATGCACATCCTTATTTTTCCCTCAAAAACTTGGGCAAAAAAAGTGAGCATTATACACAGCAAAATACAGTAAATCAAATAAGAAAACACTAATTCTCAGGACCTGTAAAAAGTTTCCAAATCAATGGAAGAAGTCACTAAGAGAAGTCAGTAGATTTGATATGGTGAAAATTAAAAATTGTTACAGGTCAAAAAAAATTACACAGAAAAATGAAAGAAAAACAAAAATTTGCCACAAAAATGGGCAAGTGTTGATATTCTTATAAATAAGAAACACAATCAAATCTAAAATAGAAAATCATAAAATTCTGAGAGGACAAAAAAAAAAGGCTGATAATAAATTGACTCTTCACAGTAAAAAACAAACAAAATAACAAATGATTAACACACTTAGAAAAACCCAACCATCGCAGGACTAGAAAACAAAACAAAACTTGCTCTCAAATTAACAAAGGGCGGAAACAGTAACACTCACTACCAAGAGGGCGAAGAAAAACAGGCAAGTGTGTGCACTCCGCAGTGCCCACACGTTCTCTCTGGGAAGCACAGTGTCGATCTCTGCCAAGAGCCTGACATGGAATAATGCTTCTCTCCATGGGAGCAGGCCCTAAAGAAGTCATTAGAATCACACACTAAAACGTCTGCATAGTACTAGTAACAATAAAAGCAACTTCAATGCCCATCCATAGGAAGTATGAAACATTATGAAGCCATTAACACCGTTAAGAAAAAATACTTCACATGTAAAACTGCTCCTGACATAATCCCAAGTGAAATGAGAGAATACAAAATGATAGACATAGAATGATTCAGATTTGTTTTATATAGACACATACAAATACATAGGGTGCCCTGGCTGGTGCAGCTCAGTGTATTGAGCACCAGCCTGCAAACCGAAGGGTCGCCAGTTCAAATCCCCAGTCAGGGCACATGCCTGGGTTGCTGGCCAGGTCTCCAGTGGGGGACATGTGAGAGGCAACCACACATTGATGTTTCTCTCCCTCTTTTTCTCCCTCTCTTCCCCTCTCTGAAAATAAATAAATAAATAAATAAATAAATAAATAAATCTTTAAATTAAAAAAAGCAAATACTAAGGGAAAAGACAAAATAGATGCTTCAAATATCATAAAAGTGGTTATTTCTGATTGATGAGATTAAAAGTGATCCCCCCCCCTTTGCCCAAGTCCCTGTTTCTAAAATTCTGTCTAATAGCCCTGGTTGGTGTGGCTCAGTGGATGAGTGCTGGCTAGCGAATCAAAGGGTGGCCGGTTAGATTCCTAGTCAGGGTACATGCCTGGGTTGTGGGCCAGGTCCCCAATAGAGGGTGCATGACAGGCAACCACACATTGATGCTTCTCTCCCTCTCTTTCTCCCTCCTTTCCCCTCTCTCTAAAAATAAATAAATAAAATCTTTAAATAAATAATCACACTTAAATATAATTATTTTTAAAAGTCTCTCTAATAAATGTATATCCCTTTATAATCAGAAAATACATATACAAATGCAACATACAGAGGATGTATTTATTATAGAATTGTATACCTGAAACCTAAACAATTTTATTAACAAATGTCATTTCAATAAATTCAATTTTTTTAAAAAAGAAAACACATATACACACAGAGACATACACAGACATTTTTCAGTAGAAATAGCCTTGGCTTCCTAAGTCGGCATTTGGTGAACATTTCCTAGGAACATAGCACTGAGCTAGGTACTCTGCAGGACAAAAGCAAGTACTTCTGTCCTTAAGGAGTTTATAGTCCAGTGAGCGACATACAACCCAGGAAAGGCCAGGTAGCATTGTCTGAATACGCTGACGTTAAGGGTTAAATTCCCAGTCAGGTAACATACAAGAATCAACCAATGAATGTATAAATAAGTGGAACAACAAATTGATATTTCTCTTTCTTGTTCTCCTGGGTTGTGGGCCAGGTCCCCAATAGAGGCTGCATGACAGGCAACCACACATTGATGTTTCTCTCCCTCTCTCTCTCTCCTCCTCTCCCCTCCCCTTCCTCTTTCTCTCTAAAATCAATAAAACAAAATTTTTTTTTTAAAAATCTACAAGCCAACCAAATGCTAAATGCTGATGCAGACATAAGCTTCCCTGGTCACCCACATGTCACCTCTAATACATATTTGGTGCACTGCTGGCAGTGTACTGACTATGCAGTAGTCACTCAATGACCATCAGTTGCTGCCAGCACTGCCTCCGGAACTCTGCTGGCATAGACTGCTGCCATCCACACTCTCCTTCTTCCTCCATGGCAGAAGCCCAGTTTTATTCAGCAAAGCCATGCACGAAGCCCATACCTCCCCTACATCCAAGTGGTGCCACTAAATCCAGCCAGTAAGATGTAAACTCAAGTTGTCAGGTGGGACTTCCAAGAAAATTCCTTAACTGAAGGACAGACGGTCGGCACAAGGCCTTTTTGTCTCTGCTTTCTCCCACAGACATGCATTCGAAAGAAGACTTTTAAATAAGTGAGAGAAGACTGAAGCTGACTGTCCTCCTTTCTCCAACCCAGTCTTTTGGTTCAACCAACAGAATTTATTACCTGTTGGAACAGTTGATGGACACTTATTTAATGATGTTTGTGTCAAATTAGTATGAAGTAACCAGCGATAAAAAGTCAAAACCCATAGTATTAGGAAATAAGTATGTAAAGCAGTTCAGGGTTATCTATACAACCAGAGGTGGCATATACAGGGTCCGGCAGAAGTTAACACCAGTGAGTGTGGCTGGTGGGGTTCGTGAATGTCTTGCAGGAGATGGACAGCAATTTGAACATTTCACCTAAAATGGCATATGGTGTGCTTGAGTGTGATATTGTTGTGTTACTGAATTACATGCTTATGATTTTGTAATAAAAGATTTTTATGTAGTAAAAAAGGGGTGTTTATTTGTGCTGTACCCTGTATTTAAAACAGAGAGACCAGGTTTTACGTCACACACATCCCCTTCTCCAGGCAGAAAGAACAAAAACAGAAGCCCTACAGAAACAGAAAATTGTACTTTTCCAATAACCCTTAAAGTGCTATTTATTTCCGAAGCCTTACCAGTTACACTATTCAGCTCCCTAAGGTTCCCATACATTGTCAAAAAGAACTGTGATTATAAATCAGAATCTACACTCCAAACACACACATACACACAGAGATCAACTTTATAACCTATGTTTTCATCCACCTTTTTACTGTGTTTCATTTTTCTATTCAAAACACTGATTAATTTTCTTTTCAATAAAAAAATGTGTGAAGTGCAAATATTTTTTACGCAGGGGTTTTTCCATTTCTTTCCACTGTGTTAAGTCTTGCCACTGAAACAGAAAGCAAGAATCCTGAAGAATATTCCTACATTGGGCAGGTGAAAATATATCAGTGTAGGAGAGTAATGGGAAAATGGAAAAGCAGAAATAGTAATTTCCATAAGAAAGCTCCTGGCAAACTTAGGCAGTAGTGCACAGGGAAAACTGCCTGAAATGCTCCCGCCTGACATGCCAGAATTGTACTTCGGAATATGAAAATGAATCTTTGTGGTTTTCTAACAAAATTTCAAATTCTACGGGCGGAGGGCATAGGCTCCTATACAGTAAGGTGGAAACCTGAGGCTGCAGCACACTTGGTGCCAGGTGATGCCGGGTGGCTTCTGCCAACTCCGGGAAATGCAAATAAAAACCAAAATGGGAGACCACTTCACATCTACAAGAATGCCTATTACAAAAAAAAAAAAAGAGGGAGGGTAACAAATATAAGCAAGGATATGGAATAACTGGAACCCTTATTCACTGCTGCTGGGACGTGCAATCATTTTGGAAAACAGTGTAGCAGTTCCTCAAAATGTTAAACACAGTGTTACCATCTGACCCAGCAATGCTACTCCTAAGTATATACCCAAGAGAAATGAAAAACATGTTGACACAACTTGTATTGGAACTTCATAGCAATGTTATTCACAGTAGCCAAAAAAAAAAAGAGTGAAAACAGACCAAATGTCTATCAACTGATGAATGAATAAATCAAATGTGGTCTGCCCATACAATGGAATACCATTCAGTCCTAAAAAGGAATGAAGTACTGATACACACTACAACATGAATGAATATTCACATTATGTTGAATAAAAAAGGCCAAACATGAAAGGTCACATATTATATACCATTCTGTTCATAGGCAATTCCATAGAGACAGAAAGCAGATCGGTGGTTGCCAGGGGTTGGAGGGAGGCGCGTAGAGAGTGGCTGCTTCCAGTGGGGAAGAGAGAACTTGAGTATAGAATTACATAAACGATGATGGCATAAGCGCAACTGGGCTAAGGCTGGCCAACAAGCAACCCAAGTGAAGGGAAAAAACCACCCTGCCTCCTCTGACTGACCAACCCCCATAGCCGTTAGGCCTTGAATCCATGGCTAGGGCCTAAAAGACTCAAACACTGGCCAGACAAAAAAGGGAAGGAGTTTGCTGTTTATTTTTTTCCCAGGGGGATGGAGGAGGGAGCAGGGTTCAAGCAAAGAAAAAAAGAAAAGGTCACTGCAAAGACTCTAAGAGGACCAGGGCCATGACTCCTGAAAACTGGAGGGAGACACAGGTCCCGTGGCTCAGACAGAAAGAAGAAAGTGAAGTGGTGTGTGTATGGGGCAAGGGCTCTGGGACAAAGGGATGAGGCTGAGGAGACAGTAGACTGGGCCATGCTGACATTAAAAGCAGTGAGGCACCCATGCAGGGTTTTTAAGCAACGACATCATGGTATAAATTGAGTTGTATATTAAAAAGACCAGAACCCATTAAGTTATTTTACAGATTAAAATAGCTAATAAATAAAAATAAATAAAATAGCTAATAAAACAAATGTACTTTATACCCTCTAGGCATGTCAATGTGAGACAGAAAACGGGAAGGAAACTTCATCAGAGTCCCTTCTGTGCCACAGGCCTGGCTAGGCTTGGACTTGCTCCTCTCATGTGATCTCGGTACAGACTGTACACAGATCACATGAACTGTTACTTCATCCTCTTTGAAGATGAAGACCATAAAGCCCAGCAAAGTGACTTGCCAAGGGACACAATTCAACAAAGGGTGTATGGTCAGGACCCATCCTGCAACCAGCCTGGTACCTGAACCTCTCCCCCTGCAACTGTCCAGGGCTCAGCACAAAACAAGCACTCATCAAACACTGTCAGCCATCAACACTCACTTACACAGGCTGTCGCGAAGCCCTTGCTTTGTCCCTGTAGTCACAGGCTCCAGGCAGTAACTCAGTGCCAGACTCCTTGTAGCTTCGGGGAGAACTACACTCCGGTGAGTAGCCAGATTAAATTTCAACTACTCCACTGTGAAGCACATTGGGAGACTAAAAACCAGAGCTGTTCTTTGGTTTACTGAGGGAACGTTAGCCCAGGATTCAAGCTTCGGACCACATCTACTGCCAAAGTATTTATACCATAGGAAAGACAGCAGGGAGATTTCAACAGGGCTTACAGATGCGTTTCCCCCTTAATGATCATAAACCCTCATATGTACCTTCAAACAAAGGCCTGACGGTTTCAGCCTCAACATGGACTGTCAAAGTGCCTAAACCAGGCCAACTGCTAAAAACCTAAACTGGGGTAGACTATAAAAGGGAAGGACAAATTACGACTATCCCTATACTATAGAAATGTGACCCCATTAAAACAAAAAGCCAGTTATTTGTGCTATAAGGTTAATTAATAAAAGAGGCATTGCTGGTTAAAAAACAGAAAGCCAGCATCTCTCTTGATGCCAAGCCCTCCTATAACACATAGCAAAATAATTAAAACATATATGCCAAGGGAATGAGCTGATAATTCAGCAAAAGGAAATCTGATTTATAAATACAGAAAATAATATTCTATCTCCACAGAAAATCAGGAAATACAGCTATAACAGCTAAATTTTTGCCCACTGCTATTTAAGTGGTAACTTTCCATTAATGCTAGAGAGAGTGGCCAAGAGGCCCTGTTTGCTGGTGACACTTGCAAATGGCTCAGTCCTTCTGGGAACGAAATGAAAATCTATAACAAAAGCCAGAAAAGAAACAAAGCATTTCATCTAGCAGTTTCTTTTTCTTTTTTTTTGAGGAGGGGCGTCACATCCCCCCAAATAACTAGAAACATGGGAAGATTCTGTATAAAAGAGACACTCCTTGCAGCATCTCTCAGTAAAATAAGTAAAAAGAGGTACAACAGGAAGCTGACCAAACTCTGGGCTCCCCTCTAGATGAAATATCATACAGTTGTTACGAACTGGAGTTACACAGCCTATATGCTGATAGAAAAAAGCCTTGAAATAGATAATTAAGGGGAAGAAACAAGATGCTAAATTGTATGTATAACATGAGTTCAACAATATTTTCTCACTAAGCTCTTCAATAAAATTAATAAACAACACGGTATTTCTATTTAGCGAAGTGTGAGAAATACACGTCTGATGGATTCAGCGTCACACTGACGACCTTTTTGGAACAAAGTCAGCTTTCACACATCTCTGGATAAAAATGCAATGTTAAAAGATAGAGACTATCTCTAAATATGGAAGAACAGTATTTTCTTATTTGAAAATGTTCCTGTTAGCCTTCTGTATCACAACTATGTGAACAATCTCATGGTATGCATGAAGAACATAATGCAGACTGGTGATTGCCAGAGGCAGGGGACTGGGTGGGAAAAATGAGCCAAGGGGATCAAGATGTTAATATAAAAAGGTATTACCAGAAAGTCTCTCCCACTACCTTTCAGAAAGGCAAGACATATGCTTATACACATATTCTTATTATGTAGCACCTGCATTATGCATAATGATATTTTTTAAGAGTCTGAGAGGGGGAAAATCTTTTGAAAGATGTCCTATTTTCCTTACGTTCTCTAATGAATTGGCACAGTGTGGTAGGTAGAAAGGGACTGAGCTTTAGAGCCCAAATGAGTGAGTGACCTTTGCTCCCTGTTTAACCAACCTGAACCTCAGTTTTCTCATCAGCCAGTTTAACTTTTGACGTTTTATGAGAGAAAATAAACCCTTATTCTTTAAAAGCCATGACTATTACTTGCAGCCAAAATCATTTCTAGGTAACAGTAGTATTAATTCTCACTTTAGATTTGTTTTTGTATTTTTTTTTCCAGTCTAACTCAAAGATAAGTGTTTGGGGCATTCAAGGCCGATCAACTGCTCATTGGTCAAAAAAACAAATGCTAACATTTGTCCATGTATAGCTTTGTTTGATATACCTCTGTTAAAGAAAAGAAACCACAGGCCCAAAATGGCATCGCTCATGCTAAAAGCCTATGATACCAAACCTAGATTTAATACCTGAGCTAACTGAAGTGAAGTTTCAACCTCTCTCAGAAACATAATCAACCAGTATGGAATTTTCTGGTTGGCCCTCTTCATCCCCCATAGAAAGAAGAGGCAATCTACGTACATAACAAAAACCCTTCCTCAACTCTTCCCACAAACAAAAGATGTCCAGGACCCCAAATAATCCTTTCTTTTCTTTCACTAATAGCTCTCTTGCCCATCCTTCTTCCTCTGAAATCTTTCCATTTTGTATAAATCCTAGGAGTGCCCATCTAGTTGCTAGATGGGATGCTGCCCAAGTCATGAATCTTGTAGTAAAGCCATTTAGATCTTCAAATTTATTTGGCTGAATTTTGTTTAACACCTTGAAACATTTGGGCATTTCCACTAATGTTGAGTGGGCCCTCTCAGCATTTGGGCAAGGATAATGGACCCATTGACAGAACAGTCCAATGCCAAAAAAAAAAAAAAAACAGTGCTATGTCACTAAAGAAAGAGGGTTAGTCTGGATTGTGCAATCTTGCCACTGTGTTTATGAAGGAATCTTTCCTTGGTGCTGCAGAGGGCCCAGCAGATGGGTTACTTGTGAAGAAAATGTGATTGTTTATTTAAAAAATAAAAACTGTTTTTGCAACTGATAAATCACTGCTTGACTTTTTGCCTAAATAGGAAGCTAAAAACGTTTCTCAAGTTTAAGAACCAGTTCCCGAGTCCAAAGAACAGCTTCAAAGCCATCTTTCAAGGCACTTTGCAAGGAAGTCTGGACAACAAATGAAAGCTATCTAACTTTTAAAGTGTTTTAATTTTGGTTTTTAATTTAGACATCTTAAAACAAGGGCCTGCAAACTGTCCACCCATTCCATAATTCACTCATTCATATGTCCAAATTATACTTATTGGATGCCTCCTATGTGCCAGGCACTGTGCTGGTTCTTGGGGTATGTAGCCAATAACACAAACAGGATCTCTGCCCCCAGGAAGCTTAGAAACTAGCAGGGAGACTGAAAACAAGCCGAACAACAAACTATGACTGGTAAACTATGACAGGTGCTCTGGAGCACACACTTGGAATACTGAGACAGAGAAGACTGGGGCTGCTTGAGAACAGCCAAAGAAGGCCTGTCTGAGAAGCGGTGGGCCCAAGGCCAGCCCTGAAGAATGAGGAAAAGCGGCAGAGGTCTCGATGGAGACTCCCTGGTATGGTCCGCTGTGGGCAGGCAACTTACACAGGCACTGAAATGAACTCCCTCCGGCTCTGACTTGTCATGTGGCCTCAGCCAGGTCAAACCTCCGTGTTCCTCCGCTTTCTCACCTGGACAATGGGGAGGCTGGTAGAGATAGTGACTTAGGTCTGTCCCAGCCCTGAGGTGGGAAGAGCTTGGCATGCTCCCGGAACTATAACGAGGCCAGAGGGCAGAGAACAGGTAGCAAGCAGGGAAGGGAGGCACAAAACGGGGCCAGAAAGTGAGCAGGGGCCAAGTCAAGTAAGATCTTACAAGTCATGGTAAGGAATTCAGATTTTATTTTAATTGCAGTGGGAAGCCACTAAAGGGTTTCAAGCAGGGAAATTCTGTACAGTCATCCCTCGGTATCCATGAGGAATTGGTTCCAAGACCCCCTGCAAATACCAAAATCCACAGTGCTCAAGTCTCCTACATAAAATGGTGCAGTATTTGCAGATAACCTACCATATCCTTCCCTACACTTTAAATCATGTCTAGATTACTTTTAATATCCAAAACAATGTAAATGCTATG
The DNA here is from genome assembly GCA_004026545.1 of Mormoops blainvillei. Lineage (NCBI taxonomy): Eukaryota > Metazoa > Chordata > Mammalia > Chiroptera > Mormoopidae > Mormoops > Mormoops blainvillei. The sequence continues at coordinate 111,163 of PVJD01000668.1, forward strand.
TAAATACTTGTTATATTGTATTACTTAGGGAATAATGACAAGGAAAAAAAGTCTGAATGTTCAGTACAAAGCAACCATGGTAGGTCAAACTACTGAGTACATGTCAGCAACAACTTAACAGGTTTTTTCCCCCCCCAAATATTTTCTGAGGTTGGTTGAGTCCATGGATACAGAAGAAACCATGGATATGGAAGGTCAACTGTACTTCTAAAAGATGACTTTGTTGTGAAGAATGGGGAAGAAAGGGGAAGAACAGGGGCAAGAGTGGATGCAGGGTGACCAGAATGTTGCTGTTGTAAGAGAGAACTGTAGGCTGTGGTACAGGTGGGTTAAGTGGCTGAGCTTGATCTCAGGTGCCTGCTCTAAGCATTTGGAAGTAGCTACCAAAACACTGTGTTGAGATGAATTACAAAGTTTGGCCAGGGCTCGCTGGGGAAAAGCATCTGGTTTGATTAGTTATGCCTGCCACAGGAATAGAATAGTAAATAACAATAGCATTTGTCAGTATCTGTCCTCCATCTGTCTATAGAAACTTCAAGTAATGCTTCCTATACTGTAATGTGTGTACAACCCATCTGAGGACCTTTAGTTAAAGTGCAGATTCTGAAAGAGTGGGGCTGGGCCTGAGATTCTGCATTTCCAACACTATCCCACATGATGATGCCAATACTGATGGTCCAGGGACCTCATTTTGAACAGCAAGGATCTAGAGAACTTATTCTTTTCCTTCCCTATAGATTTGCACAGGACGTGCACCAGCTCCCAGGGTTTGACACAGAGGGACACTCAACAAATGTTCATCAATTGTGTAGGGGTTTGGGTTTTGAGGGGGTTGTTTTTCCCTTAAGGGGTGTGGAGACTTTGGTGACTTTTGGGCGTCAACTGCTATAAAAGGAACTCCAAAAATTCCAGGTAGCTGACCATAAAAAAAGCATTACCCTGGAATATGACCAATATCGCACATATGTATTATACACCTGCTGTGGTGTTGCAACCTCATCCTAACTGAAGTGAAGATCAGTTGGGTGGGAGTAAGGAGTCCAAAACAAGAAGTGAAGAAAATGCAAAGGCTACAAATCGGCTTAAGAGAACTGATTCTAACCACAGGGTTATTATCTAAACTCTAAGCTCTGTGACATGACAGGAGAAATACCATAAGGAAAGAGAGTTGCTGCTGCTAGGTCCCCAGAAGAGCGGTACTGCGCCCCCTGCTAGACGCCCAGCTGTGCTGCACTGTGACAGCAAGGCTGGCTCTTACAAAAGCCCCAAAGGGGAGTCTGTTTTCCACCACAGTCCTGGTCCATAATCCCAACTAATTATGAGCATCAGCCAAGTCCAAATTTACCCCCTAAAGAGATCCAAGTCAGCCCATAATCAAGGATCACAGTCAGACCCTATTACCTGAAGACGGAATCGGCTGGCCAGTGGACTCCATGTTACATAAATGTGGCCCAAACCTGAAGGCTATGTCCAAGGCATTCATCATCCCTGGACACCAAAGCCCCCTTTCTGAAGACCTTGTGGCTCCATGCAGGCCCAGTCAGCCCAAGAATTGCCTGCCTCTTATGAATCATACCATCAACAAATTATTCTCTCTCTCTCCTCTCTCTCTTTCTCTTTCCCTCCCACCCTCTCCCTCTCTCTCTCTATCCCTTTTCAACTCACAGAATTACAAAAGCCTTCATTTTTAAAGAAGTTACCTTAGTAGTGCACATTCATTTTCCGGGGGCCATTAAAAAACCACGAGCATAGTCTCCCGTTGCAGAGAGGTGATGCATGCTCTCCGCCAGCACACACCTCACTTGCGGGCCTCTGCCGTTTACAACATCCCAAACTCCCAGGTAATATTAATTCAATTTATTCTGCACATTTCTAAGTGGCTGCCTGTTAACATTAAACACATACAGCACTTTTCAGGTTGCCAGAAATGTTGAACGAGGTTGTTCTTCAGATAATGTAAGAGCTAAAAGATTAATCATCACCAAGATTAATTGTTAAGAATCAGTGGGACAGCAAAGAAGTCATTTGTATGTGAGAGATTTCATACCATGGATAAAGTTGCCTCTTGCTGTAATGCCAGAGGATGAGGACTAGATGCTAGTTAGCTTCCAAGTGTAAAACACAGAACTTGATTGCTTCCTCTGTCTAACATGGGTTAGTTAAAGGGCAGGAGGACCTCTTCATTAACTCCAGTGTTTTACTGTAGAGTTAACTATAATGAGGGTGGCAAAGTCAAACCATTTTTAATAGATCGAGGAAGGCTTGCTGAGTTGAGAACTAAAAAAGAGACTTGTTTAGGCTTTGCCGAGATCTGGTCAGATCCCTGTGTCAGCTCCTCAGATCTTCAAATAATTCAGAAACAAACTTTTAACCTTCCATGCTACCTCTACCCTGCATCCTGGACTTGGGCTGACCCAGATGCCTACTACAAATTTTACAACGCATCCAGGGCCAAGTACCAAAGATGCCCTTTAAAGAGAGAAACATGAAGACCCCAGCCATCTCATCACCACCAAAGACTTTGTTCATTAGAATGATGGGTGTTAGAGAAGATTTTGCATTGAGGTGAAAGGAGTCAAGATTTACAGATTACCTAGAACTGTTGTATACTCTGTCTTTGCTTAGATAAAGATAACATCCAAGAAACTCAACAGCCTTCACCCTTTGGGGGAGCCAGGCTCTGTTCTCTACTGGCCTTATGTACAGCCACTGATCTGAATCCCTAATGTTGACTGACCCTGCCCTAGAATATTGTTGCCATTTGCCTTGGGCTCTTTCATGAGGGACTATGGAAACACCCCAAAGAACACAGAGCTAGGACACCACTAAGCATACCCTGATCTATTACCTGGTCCTGTGCCTGTTTGTTGTTGTTGTTGTTGTTGTTGTTGTTGCGTGTGTGTGTGTTTTCACTAGAGAAAGATCAATTGTTCTTTGACCCAAGTTCAATGACCATCCCTGCTTTTGCACATAGGGTTTCCTTAGAATTCTTCAGAAAGCTTTGGCCATCTCATCCTTCCCTTTTGATCTAGAGAACACCTACTCAGCCCTCAACCCTCAAAACAGATCCCACTTTCTTCAGGAACCCTTCCCTGTTGCTGTCCCTAGATCGAGAATGGGCAAGGGCTCTCCGCCATGCCCTTGTCACACCTGGACTTTCCTCAGTGCCACTTTAGGGGACATATCATGCTGTGTCGTAACTTCTCCCTGTTCATCTGCCTTCCCCACTTGTCTGGGAGCTCTGAGCACAGTGACTGTGCCTCATGTTTGCATCCTGCCCTCCTGCACTGGGCCTAGTCCATGGCAGGCCTTCTATGCATGTGTCAGAGAAAACAAGGAAGCAAGGAGAGGGCGGAAGGGAGAGAGAAGCAGGGAGGAAAGAGAAAGAAGGAAAGAAGAAGAAAGGAGTAGTAGGGACGGAGATGTATTATTTGCCACATCTATTCCATTCTTGAAGTCCGATGCAGGTGCCCCCATAACCCACCATTCAAGTGGCTTAGTGTTTCATGTGCTGAGAAAAAAGCCTCACCACAGAACAAACTGGTGAGAGGGTGAAAGGTTACTCAATGCAATGCCACTCTCCTGGATGAGGGTTAAGAGTTATGACCCTGGAGTTAGTGGACTTGGGTTTCCAAGTCTTCCCTCCATTAGCCACAAGGTCTTAAATAAGTGGCTTAGCCTGTCTGAGATTCGCTTTATTTTTATGCAAGATGGGGGAACTATCAGAATACACCAGAAACTACTGTGCTAAGGATTCCACACCCACCATGAAGTGCTTAGCCCACAGCCTGGCAAGTGTAAACACTCAATCAACAAAGGCAGCCACCAGGAGGCCAGGGAGGGAGCGACCCCTCCAAGTCTAAATGCTTCATCACTGCTCAGGAGTGCAGGGCCCGCCCCCAGGGCAAAGAAGAACAACTGTCTACAAGTGTCAGGTGCTCCTTTCAAGTGCACACTGCTTTGCAAGGGGCTGAGGAGAAGGGAGTAGGTATATGCTTTTAGTTTGCAAAATGGAAAGGGTTTTTGGAGATGGGTTGCATAACAGTGTACTTGATACCACCAAAGTGCACACTTAAAAATGGTTAAGATGGTAATTTTTGTTACATGCATTGTACTACAATTAAAAATAAAAGTTATAGAAAAGCAATAGCAACGATAGTGAATGTTTACTGAGTACTACCTTATCGATATCATTCCATAGTCCTAACAACCCCCTGAGGGCGGCACTACCATACCTTGATTTTACATGTAAGAAATCAGAGGTCCAAGGAGGGTAGGTAACTTACTCAATGCCACACAGCTGTTGAGCCGTAGAGCTGGGTTTACCCTCACTCACACGGTGACTCCCAAAACCCTACTCTCAACCGTAGCTCACAGTGACTAAAAGGATGCCAGAACAACTTGTGTCTGAAGGAGGAAACAACCAGAGTCCCAAGCTTGAAGTCCAAAAATCTAAACTCAATTTCTAGCTCACTCTGCCACTTGCTAGTTGTAAAGCCCTGTGTTGAGCCTCAGGTCTCCCACCTATAATGTGAGGAGAAGGATGTCCACACTAGTGACCTCAAAAGGTGGTCAAGGGATGGACAAGATGACCTTGGTTTGCACCTGCAAACCATAAAGTTTCGCTCTAAAATGAAGGAGTCAGCCTGCCTCCTCTTCCTGCCCCAAACATCCTTTGATGCAAAACACAGAGGCTGGTGATTACCTTTTATCAAATAGACATTTTTCTTATAAAAAAGGAATGCATATCCAAGGTGGAAAAAAAAAAGTGAAGAGAAGCAAACAACCCTCACCCTTAATTCCAGGACCTCTGAATCTTAGAGAAATTCCCAGAGCACCAGTGTGGCTGGAGCAAACTGAGAACAAGCAAGCATGGCATGAGATAAATGGGGGACAGAAGAAAATACAAAGTGGATCCACAGCACTTCAGAAATAAGCAGACATCATTACTGCAGGACGGACAACCTGAACCAAAAATCAAACCCACAAGAACAAAGACACATAAATTTTTTAAAAGAGGCGGTTTAATACCAATGAATATCTGGTACAGATTGGCAAACTACACCCTGTGGGTGGAATCTATTTTATTGCAATAACCATACATTTTAGGAAGAAGAGGTGGAGGAAAAGGAGGTAAGAGGAGATAAAGAGGATGAGGAGACAGAGATCATCTACAAGACCTACAATATTTATATCAGGCTTCTACAGAAAAGATTTGCTAACCTCTGGTCTCTAAGAGATAACAGAACATAAACATCTACTTCTCGTCATTTAAAGGTATAATGAGGTTTGTGCACATTTTGGAAGAAAACAAACACCAAGGAGGGCTGTGCAGATACAAAGTAAGGAGGACACCAAACCATCCCATGCTATAGTGACACACTATACAAGGAGTGGCGATCTATGACAAATTTGGGCACAGAAGTAGCAGGCATGGTGGGTGTCCAGAAACCTAGTTGGGAAAGAGGATGAAGTCAAAAGAGGTAACAGAAAAAGAAGAGATGTTTATATGAATAAGTCCGGGCTTGTTTGAGGGTCTTTTGGGTGGGCAAATCAGGCATTGTTCCCAGTGTCACCACTACCAATCAATGGAAACTTACCAGCACCGTCTCATCTCTCTAATCTACTGTATGATCTTGGGCAAGGGACTTAGCTCTCTGTCAATGTGTCCTCATTTGTAGAGGGAGATCACAGGAGCACCTACCATACAGGACTGATGTGAGAATTAAATGAGTAAGTGAACAGTTCTTCAGACAGTGCCTGGCACAGAGTAAGCACTGCATAACCATTAGCTGTTCTTATTTTTTTTATCACCCTCTCTACCGACCATTTTGCCGCACGGTCCACTTCAAAGACAGAGGGATGGGAGAGTTTGCTCCCTTGGTATTGCTTGTGAGTTGAACTGATATCATATGGTCAGTGACGGAGCCCTGTTGATCCACACCCCCTCAGGGGTTTCTTAGAGCCCCCAGGGAAAGATGGGACCACGAGAGTAAAAGACAGAAAAGGGGAATTACTAACAGAGGCCTTGGAGAGGCAGGCAGGGCCAGGGCATGGGGGGGCATCACGGTTTTATAACAGATGCTGCTCAATTCTTCTCATCCCAGTGTTTCCCCACAACGTTGCTGAGGTTAATCTTAAGAAGTTTGGCTCCTGTAGGCCATGAACATTGCACACGGCCATCCTTTGCACAGGAACAAGATGAGGTCCTGACTGCTAAGGGTCAGTTACATGAACACCGGCCCTTGCCACTGGACCACGGCTCGCTGCCCTCACCCTCCAATCTCTCCTCTCCCTATGCAGCTTTCTCTGTATTAATGATGAGCTTGCCATTCTTCAAAACCATTAGAAATCACTACAGAGTACCATGCCGAAAATGCTGAGTGGAATGAAGGAGGAGAGAAAAAAAATCCCCTTCATGAGAATCATATATGGGCAGGAGCTACAAACAATCCAGGGTACTAAAATTAATTCATTCTCTTGCCAATGAGGAGAGGGTGAGCATCAACGCAGACTGCAGCAAAAACGTACTTAATGTGTACAGCACATATTTATTCATTTTTAGAAATTTTTCAATGCTGCCACCCTTCTTCTCCCATAAAATCTGACCATCCTACTCAGCTTCTATTCTTATCTCTTGCTCATTTGCGTAATTTTAACACTGCAGAATATAGCTAGCCTAAGAATTTTTTTATAATTACACCCATCACAAGGAACTGTCAGTATCTAATGAAGGATAATTTCAGCTATTATAAGAAGCTTAAAAGATCATTTTCATGAATAATTCGTAATATGAATCATTACATTCAAACAGTGTCAGAAATTTCAAAAAAAAAAAAGAGAGAAATATTTTAGGTATCAAAAAGTAACCATCCCTCTAAAGGCAGAATCGCGTTTCTGACATGCACAGAAACAACGCAGCACGTGGAGAAGATCTTTATGTGAGAGAAAACATGCAAATTGGTTTAGGTCACTTCCCACTTTAAATTTTCACCAGGCCCTCCCAGGCCTGACGATAAAACCCAAGCCTCTTAGCAAGTCACATGGAGGGCTCCTTGATCTGACCCCTGCCTGCCTCTCCAGCTCATGTCTCATGTCTTCCTCACTCTGACAAAGAAAGCCTGTCTGAAACATTAAACAAACCTACACTAGAAGCAGAACCAAGGGGGAGTGAGATATATCTTCCTGGTAAACTGCACACTTGGATCCAGCCATTCCTGCACCCTATATTCTTAGTTCTATGAGATAGATATACTTTTTTGTGGGTCCCACTTGGTTTCCACTGTTTGGCAAAGGGAAAAAGTTCTATTACTAAAATAAGGCTGCAGGCCTCAACAGATCCTGAGGAAATAGCAGAATCATATTTCCTATGGCTGGTCTAGGCCAAAGCCCACATAGCACTAAGCAGGGTACTTGGTGGGAGTTAATGCCAGGCAGGGGAGGAGTGGAGGGGGAAGGAGGTGGTGGTGGTGGAGAGTGTGAGAGAGAGAGAGAGAGAGAGAGAGAGAGAGAGAGAGAGTGTGTGTGTGTGTGTGAGTGAGAGAGAGAGAGAGAGAGAGAGAGAGAGAATGCTGGGGTCGGGGGTGGTCAGGGTATATGTATGAGCCATTGGGCTGGACCCGGGAGGATACACCTGTGAGACAGATCAGCTAACAGGTACATCCTTGGTGGCAAAAACCCCCAAGTGCACTCTCTTCTGGAAAATATCAGGACCCAAGAACAACTCCCAGTGTCAAACGAAGCTGGCGTGTGTCCCACCTTGAAACTACAAAGGCATTATATATTAAAATATGGATGAGTTTTCAATAAGAGTCATAATGTTTAGACCTTAAATAAGGGAAGAAGGGAGGGATGGCCTTGACCAACAGAAAAAATATCAAACTTCTTAACTAGATTACAAGCTTCCAGAAGAATATTCCTTTGTATAAAATATGTTTTCAAGCTACAGGTTGTGTCCCTTTAGTAAAGAGGTAAAAACAATTGTGAGTCACAACTGATGTCTGTTAAAACAGAACAAGATATAAAACATGAGACTGTTTTGCATGTAGTAAAGGCTAAGTATTGTTCCAGGAAGACTGTGTCTCTATTACGTACATACATGAATGTGTGCGCTTAAAAGCACATTTCCTACTGTGAGCCACAGTCAAAAAGGGTTGAAAACCACTTTTATAAAAGACATCATATCATAAGGAAACATGCCAGGCCAGAGAGGACATCTGATGATACAGCATGTTGATTTCAAACCAAAAGGCAACTAATGGGCGTAGAACCCATGCTTTCATTCAACGACAATACTTCTATAAACCTTCCCCACCAAAATGAAGCCCCCAGTACATAAGGATACATATATACGGGGCTTACTGCAATATTGTTTGTGGTGGCAAAAACCTGAAAACAACCTAAATGCCAACTTTAGGAGAACGATTTTTAAAATGATAGCACAGCCACGATGGACTCCAATATGCTGATATTAAAAAGAATGATTTAGATCTGTATCTGTTGATCTGGAGAAAGGGCCATGACTGTTCATTGATACACTGCTACCTGGGAAAGGCAAACTAGATCAGGGGCCAGTAAAATTTTTCTTTAAAAGGCCAGATGGTACATATTTTCAATTTTTCAGGCTACATGTTCTCTGTTGAACTGGTATTCAACTCTCATTGTATCAAGAAAACACATATAGACAATACATAAATGGATGTGGCTGTGTTCCAATAAAACTTTATTTACAAAAACAGATGACATACTCATGAGCCATAGTTTGCCAACCCAATAGAAACTGTAATCCCATGGATGGTGGGTGGAGGGAAGGTAAATATGTAGAACAAGCAAGTAAACATGTTTGTGGAGTACAGATCTGCATAAATTTACACACATCAATTAACTCCAGTTGTCTAAAGTGGGTAGTATTGGGGTACATTATTCTTTATATATCTGTACATGGCTGGCCTTGTTATAAAGAGTGTATATAACTATTTTTAAATTCAATAAAATATTCAATAAAAGAAAACACATACAATATAAGCTCTCTAGTGACTGCTTTCACTAAAACCAATTCTCACTGATATATTTAATCAATTATTTTACCATTGCAAATAACAGAAGGGACCTTGTATAATTCCTTAATTCATATTTAATTGGAGTCGAATAGTCATACAAAGAATTCTGCAGCTAGACACTGTCCAAACATGGTAGAAAGAGTAATAAGTCGTGGGAAACCAAGAAGAATGTTACTCTCTTCTCCTAGTGGGAGACCAAATGACATAGAGTAATTTAAAACTTAAGCTTATAAACCCGGGATCCATTGTTAAATGGGCCAGGTAGCTGTTACTGTCCACATCTGACATATGGAGTTGCTAAGTTTATGCCATCCCAAAATGACATGACAGTTGGGCACTAAGCCAAGATTTAGACCGGGGTCCGAATCCCAGTTTAACCAAGTTCTCTCAGCACTGAGCAGTAGCCGATCAACAGGACACATGCCCACGGTAAAGTCAATCCATCGTGCTACAAGGGCACCCTAGATACACAGGGAGAATTAAGCATGGAACACAAAGTAACTGACTACCTTATTCCTTAAAAATAAAAGGAAGAATGACTGTTTCACCCAAATGGGAGAATTTCAAAGTGTTGAATAGACATCATTGTTCACATTTTACATCTCCCCATTTCTCCACTGAAACTGATCCCATTACCATCATCGCTGACAAAGCCAGCACCAGTCTCCCACTTAGTCATTAAAATCAGAGTAGCTGCTAATTCAAAAGTGTGGCAGGAACAGCCAGTGTCCCCTAACAGCCATTCTTCCTTCCCTAATAAGAAAAACACCAGGTTTTGGCTGGGCATTGGTCACCTGGGTGGAAAACAAAGACTATGCTTCCCAGTATTCCTTGCAACTAAATGTGGCTACCTAAAAGTGTCACAGGCAAATTGCAGAAGAAAAGATTAGTGAACTGGAAGACTTAGCAACAGAAACTATCCAAAATGAAACATATGGCGGGGGGCGGGGGGGGTGTGGAGAAGGCCAGGTAACCTGCCCATGGTCACACTTATGGTAAAGGGCAAAGCCAGGACTTTCTGGGCGAAACCCACAGTCTACACCTTCATGCTCTAACACTTCCCAGTATGGCTGCTTGCATGAATGCTATCCTGTTCTCCTCTGGAAAAGAGGAGAGGAAGGAAGCAAGACAGCAATACCCAGCTTGCATGCCCATCAAACCCCACTTTCTGTCCTCTTGGCACGTGTTGCTGACAGGCCCTTGACATAATTTACACTTATATTTTACCACTGCCTGATTTTCTTATTGAAATCCTTACCAGATTTTGTAGTTTTTTTCATGTCATCGGCTTTCTTCTCAGCGAATTAGGTCCATGTGCCAAGTAAGGGGGTAAAGGGCCTTTAAGCCCTTTGTGCAGGGTGTTTACCCTAAGAGCGTTCACAGAGCAAAGTGCTATACCTATCTGAAAGTATATAATGCTAAGCTTTAATAATGCTTAAGGGTGTGTAAATGATTTTTATTTTCTCCTTTTCGGCTTATCTCTTTTTTTAATTCTCTCAAATGAATATGATTTCATTTTTTAACAAGGAAAGTAAACACAAATTATTTTCCAACAATAAAGTTGCTGAAAAACCATTTGAGGGCAAGCTATGATGAGTTCAGCAAACTGCTTTTGGCCCATGGGTATATGTTTGCTTATTATCTATCCCAAATCCTTCATTTTACTCACAAGGAAGCCAAGACCACAGGAGCGGGGCCTCAAAAACTGTGCTGGCACCATTCCTGGCTGCCCAGGAATGGGACCCCTGCACTCCGCTAATGGCATTATAATGAGACAAACCCGATGCAAATGAAGGCAAGAGTAATTAAAGGTAGAGTCAAGCTTGGCCTAATTGGTTCCACCTTGGGGAAAGAGGGCATTCTTTTGGAGGCACTGGGCCCCCAAACAATAAGATTATGAGGAAAGAGTCTGAGAGAAATGGAAAGGTAATGGAGAGCCTGTCAAGGTATGAAGTTTAAGGTATAACACATACCTAGAATGCCTCCCTGTAACTCAGGTCAAGTGCACCATGCAACATATCTTTACCTCTTCTGCTCACTGGGTTCCGGAAGCCCAGGTTACCATCCCTACCCTGTCACCCAGTCTGTGAGCTCCACGGGGATAGACACTGTGTGTCATTCACTTCTGTCTCAGGGCATCTATGATCCAGCCCAACTCTCACCACTGTGCATCCTGGGTAATGACAATAGCAATCTGACACTCACACAGCGGATGGCAGAGACTTTATCCAGGTAGTATGGCCCCATTATGCACACTCACTGGCCTTTCTAAGCTTCAGTTTCCCCATCTGTAAAGTGGGGATGATAACAGTACCGACTTCACAAGAAGGTTGCTTATTAAAAGAAGTTAGCACAGGGCCTGGCATATGGTGCCATATAATCAGTTATTATTGATACAGATTAATCCATATTATCCATTATTATTATTATTATAAGGTGCTCAACAAATGTATTCATTCATACATTCATTCATTCATTAATCCATTCATTTATCAAACATCTACTGATCACCTACCAGGTGTCAGTTTTAGAAGCTGGGTGCACGACAGTATCATAACCAAGTCAGTCCATACTCTCATGGAGCTTACATCCTGGCGTTTATCGAGTATGTCACTAAAGGAAGAAATAAACACTTTATGTACAAAATAGGCAGCAACCATAGATCTGGAAGTGACAACTAGGGAAATGATGGCGGGAATCACAGAGACCTTCCTGGGGCAGTGACATCTGACTATGAACAGGGCGTGTCACAAGAAGTCAGAAGATTCCAGGCAGAGTGAGCAGAAGGCAGAAAGGAAGATGGTATTCCACAGAGACGGGTGGGAAGGCAGTGTATTTCCACTCAAAGGCAAAGAATGAAATTGAGGCCATAAACCAGTGACATAAACCCAGGCCAAGAGATAGGCTTTATCTCTTTAGAGGATGTCTCTTTTTCTGTTTGGTCCAAGAAAAAAAATTTAGACAACTCAATCTCAGCCAATGTACAAGGCATCATTCCCCACTCAAGCAAAGAAAAATGGCCCGATGCCTTATGAAAGCTGTAATTAGAAACTTAATACAGAGCAGTTTTCAGAATCAAAATGGCTTTTAACAATACAAGCCACCTGTCAGCTTCCAGGAAGAAGCTGAACACCAAACAAGACGCTGACTGACAAACTGCATGACAATCAGCACAATGCCGAGGCAGCTCTAACAAGTAACGATGACAATGATAAATACATGTCTGGCCCAGGGCTCCAAGGAGAGAGCTGAAGCGCCCCAAGTGCTCCTGTTCCGTTTCTGGGCCTTTGTTTCCTACCAAACAATAAAAAGGAAATGAACAAAAATCATGAATTGATACTTGGTATTTCCAGGCAATTGCTTTTGCAATGACTTAGGAGAAGAAAGCAACCTACAGGGAATAAAATCTGGTTGAGCAAATAAAACATTATCCAGACAGAGATAGTTACTTCTAGAACCATGGATTGGATTCTTTCACAACTATGACCCTGTACCTTTGATGAAGCTTCTTCCAGTAGTGATGGCACTGAGGGGTGGTTTAGGGGTCCTTTAGCACCTGTCCCCATCCCTCCCACAAAATTTCCATCAGCCCTACCCCGCCCCCAAAGACACAAGGAGCAGGGACTGCTGCCCACCTACCCAATAGCTAATTCCTTATGTGCCAATTAAGCAACCACACTTCCCAACTTTCCTTGCAATGAGAGAGGCCCAAGAGCTGTAACTGGAAGGCATTTGGGGGAAGGCACCGGGGGTCCTGGAAAGCTCCTTAAAAGAAAGCTTAAATCCTTGCAGAATTCATCTGTGAAATGCACTCTCTGCCCTTCCGCACTTCCTGCTTCTACCTCCTTGAAATACAGATGTGATGGACGGAACACCAGCTACTACCTCGGGGCCACAAGGAAATCATTAAGATAAAAAGCCACGTACTAAGAATGGTAGAGCAAAAAGGAAAAACCAGCCTGAGTTCCTAACGATCATAAAAACATCACACTAGCCCTGGACTAAACTACTTGCTTCAGAACTTGTGTTAGGTAAGAGAAAAGCCTTGTTTCTGTTGTTTAGGTCTTTTTACGCAGCCAAACCTAGTCCAGCTGATACACTAGCCCAAATAAACATACAAATTCAATAAAAACAAAGTGCATGCTATGCAGAGGCAGTCTCAAAACAAGGCCTCCAAACACCCTTTCTAACAAAACAACCAAACCTCTCCTATATAAAGATTCTGGAGCTGCCACTGTTTCCCATGTTGCTCCAGCTGCACGGTCACCTGTGTTTTTGCTACCCAACATCCTCTCTTCTCGTATCAGAATCCATCCTGTCTCTGGGGCTGCCCCTTTCGCATTCTCTATCCAGTGTGTACGGATGGAACTGCTCCCATCTCACCTCCTTCCAGGAATAAGGCACGTGAGCCTGGGTTGGCCCATAGAGTTCTAACTCCCACCCCCTTCGGTCCCCAGGATCAGCGAAAGTGAGTCATGCCACCCAAGCTGGGCCTGAGTTCATCTGAAAACATCGGTGGATGCAGTCAATAAGGTCACCCCCAACTGCACTTATAACTTTTCACACTTTTTTATTAATCTGAAACAAATATGGAAAATTATCTGTTAAGAAGGGTGGTGAGCACATTGGTGGTGTTGAGTACATTACTCCCAGTATTTTCCAGTAAATTCTAATTAAAAAAAAAAAAAATCAGAGCATGGGCTACTGTCCCTGGAGTATCTTCCTGGTGCTACCAGTACTCAGCAGCACTTAGTAAGAGCCAGGTACTGAGGCTAGCTGTTCAGGTATTTATTTGAAGGTCAGGAAACTAGCTAATCACACAAATATTGTTTTACCAGGATAATGAACTGACAAGCTTTCAAAGAGGCTTACTCTATAATTAGCACCATAATTATTCACCCACTTTCAGAAATTAATGTACAGGTGTTCTGTTAATGTGCCTTGACCTTTCACCACCTGGATGCCCTTCAAAATGCATCTTCAATCCAAAATAATGTCAATAATTGCCTGGTACATGACACATGTCATCCCTCTGAAACTTCAAATAATTCTATAAAGTCAACATTATCATCTCTACTCCTCAAATGAAAATATTGAAGCTCTGAGATAAAAACTTAATTCCAAGGTTCTGGAGCTAGTAAATACAGAGCTGAGATCCAGCCCAGATGCTCCAGACTAGAAACCCTGTGCCTGCCTCTTGCCCCCATGCTCTACTGTCCCTCTTCATGCTCCTCATCTCCTTTACTGTGGAAGAAGCCTTCATGTAAGAAGGAAAAGTCAATTGCATGCCTTGCCCACACACCACTGTGAGTGAGAAGTGTGTTTCCCCAAGTCTGATGTCCAGTTCCGAGACCCTCACACTCTGACCCAGTCCCGCCCTCCAGGTGGCTGATAGCACACGATTTGATTTCAGTCACCCAAGGAAGACAGGGGAACAGAGTGGATTTTTCTCGAGATCAAGCAGCAGATGCTAACCCTTCGAGGCACCCAGCCCCAGGCAGAGGCTACCGCACGCAGGCAGGCATCTCTTGGGGAGCTGTCACACACCACCTCTGAGGTACTATACAGGACGAGTGGTAATTCTGGCTTGACCTCTTTCTAGGCAGATGACTTATAATGGTTAATTTCATGGGTCAACAGGGCTGGGCCATGGTACCCAGATATTTGGTCAAACAGCAGTTTAAATGTCACTATGAAGGTATTTTTTAGGATATGACCAGCAATTTAAACTAGTGGACCTGGAGCCCTGGCTGGTATGGCTCTGTGGATTGAGTGCCAGCCTGTGAACCAAAGGGTCACTGGTTCAATTCCCAGTCAGGGCACATGCCTGGGTTGTGGGCCAGGTCCCCAGTAGGGGGCGCATGAGAGGCACACATTGGTGTCTCTCTCCCTCTCTTTCTCCCTCCATCTCATCTCTCTAAAAATCAATCAATAAAATCTTTTAAAAAAATAAAAATAAAAATAAGCTAGTGGACTTGGAGTAAAGCAAATTACCCTCCATAATGTGGGTGAGCCTCATTCAAACAGCTGAAGGCCGTATGGGAAAAACAGAGGTCCCCAGAAGAATGAATTCTGCCTCCAGACTGCCTTCAGACTCAAGTTGCAACATCAACTTTTCCCTGGGCCCCCAGTCTACAGACTAACCCTGGAGATATGGGGTGCCCAGCCTCCACAACAGCATGAGCCAATTCCTTAAAGTCAATCAACTCTAGACAGATAGACAGAGAGCTAGACATAGGTATGTGCATGTATACATATATACATGCATACGTGTGTGTGTGTGTATGTATTAGGGCAGGGGTGTCCAAACTTTTGTCATCTCTGGGCCATACTGGAAGATGAAGAGTTATATTGGGCCACACATTAAATACATTACAACATGTAATCACATGAAAATTTCATAATGTTTTAAATAAATTTATGATTTTGTTTTGTGCCGCATTAACAGCCATCCTGGGCCACACAGAGGCCGTGGGCCACGGGTTAGACAGCCCTGTACTAGGGCGTTACAGGAGAAACCAGAAACGCCTTTCGGAAAAGGGAAAGTACAACATAGTCTCTTGATGCCAATTAACTACTGACAAGAAAATCAGTTATTTTGACAGACTTATCTTTGCCACACTCGCCCTTTCTTTCTACTGCAAGCCCTTCAAAGCTACCGGGCATTCCTTCTGAGACTCTAAGAGCACAAACCCAAAAACAGGCTCACTGGGTATGAGGTTCCTTTCTAAGGAGCCACACAAATGGCTTAGAAGATGGAAACCACGAGCATCAAAGTGAGAGCCCAGCACCTGCAGCATGAACTCGTGCTCCCCTGCTATTACATTAGCGTCCTGCTGGAAGGCAGTTGCCCGGTCAGAGACAACACTTCCCAAAGCCCTTTGCACCCAGGCGGGACCATACAACTGATCCTCTCCAATGGATCATGAGAGTGGTGCGGGCACTTCTGGAAGAAGGGAGAGTAACAACAATTATTCTCTTCCTCTTAAGTAGTATGTAACATCACTTCCCCAAACTTCTTTCCTTCTCAGAGAATGGTGTTCACATCTATATCGGCTTGTCTATTACTCTGAGATCATGCCTAAGAGTGCTTAGATAGAGCCTGACAACAAGTTTTTATTAAACATCTGCCCTGTACTTGACCAACACACACCAAAAACAAGTTTTAAGTCACAGACCATCCTCTTTGTGGGTGGTCTGTGACTTAAGGCCAGACTGCAAACTCACTCGTGACAGCAAACAAACACCAGACCTTGGTTACTGCTCATAAAAAGTGCAATAGGAGTTTAGGAAGCTGAAAGGTCACAGTGATTAGATTTCTTTAAGGTGACAGGAACAGAGCTGGTTCTCACAACAAATGCAACATCTGGACTGAGGAAGGATAAGGAAAATGGCATGTCTGGAAGAGGAAATTCAGATGAGCAAAGAGGATAAGAAAGTGGTCAGGATGGGAGCACATGGGAGACAAGTGCGACTGCGAGGAGGCTTCGTGATGAGCAGCAAGAGGGAGTGGATACTGGACAGAGGTAAAAGGGCCATGTTTCCGTGGAAGGTGAAAGGGATGGAATGTGATTGACACTCACTTCGGATCCCTGAGGGGGTCCGGGTGGGGGTGGGCACAGTAAAAGCACAGCATTAACTCAGACAGTGACAGCGAACAGCTCCCACTGCATGCCCCCGTCTGCTCCCCTGGTTTTCTGAATTGGTGGAACATATTTGGAGAGGTAAAATTCTGAGGCAGAATCTGAATTTAAGGAAAAGAAAGTAACCTTGATTAACTTGAGCTGTCCAGCGCTGGCCAAGAATCAAAGAATGTTGGCACATTTATAACATATTGGCTGACCCTGAACTTTATTAATTTGAAAGTGATATCCTCCCAGGCAGCGGTTCCAAGTGGCCAATCACTGGGATTTTTAAAACTCCCCAGGTGACTTAATATGGAGCCAAGATTAAGAACCATGGCTCTAAATGGGGATAGGTAGTAGAATGATTTATAAGGAAACTAGTGGGAAAGAAAAGCTCTCTCTTCTGGTGGGTTGCTGAGGACATTAAACGTGCGCTTCTGGCAGCCGCGTGCCAGTAGAACACCTGCCTGAGAATGAAACCAACATCCAGTGGGCTGCCGGAGCTGGGGCTGTCAGCTCGCAGGAGCCCAGTGTGTGCATCTCTTCCCAGCTCTGCACTGTGACACAGGGAATGGCAGCTCGAAATCAGCCACAGTGGGCGCATCTACACCATGGATATCAGCGAGCACTTGAATCTCCCCAGAGGGCTGAGTATTAAACATTCACCAGCACACATGGCCAATATTGAAAAAGAGAGAGAGAGAGAGAGAGAGAGGGAGAAAGCTGAGAAATGGGGGTAGGGGTGGGGAATCTACTCCTGATATAGTTTGAGCGGCTGGATCGGGCCATCCCTGGAGAGGTGAGCTCCTAGGCTTTTGTTTTAAGCCGGATTAAACTGCATCTCATGACTCTTCTAATCAAAAGAGCTCTGAATGATGAAACCGTGAGAAAATCAAAGTTATGTGCTAACTGTAGTCACAAGGAGCAGATACACGATCAGAAGAATCTGGGTGGAGGCGCAACTGAAAGAGGCAGTTACGTGAGACACAGCACATTACTGGCGAGCTCCCCGCAGATGCCATGGATCCTCCATCACCTAAATGCCACGAGGCCAGGTCCTACAACAGCTACTCTTAGATTTCCATTCAGTCGTGTTATAATTATGTATGGAGTACATACCATGGGGTCAAGCATTGCACAAGGCACTTTGAATACAGCAGGGGAAAAAACAGGCAAGGTCCCTGCTCTTGTGTATTGCAGAGTTTAGGGTGGGATACAGACCATAAAGAGGGAACGGAATAAACAACCAAGAGACTCTGAGGTATTGGTAATGCTGTGATGATGATAAAGGAGTAGGAATAAAGAATGAAGGACAGGGCACAATGCGAGACACGAGGGTCAGCGGAGGGGACATCTGAACAGTGCCTTGCTTGACAGCGCAGACTCAGCCTTGTGGAGGTGAAGGGCAGAGAAGCGCAGCAGAGGGACAGTAACTGCAAAGGGCCTGCGGCAGGAATTAGACTGAAGGTCAGCATGGGGCAGGGTGGGGAGAGCAAGGGGTCAGGTGGTAGGACATGGGATTAGAACATGGGGAAGAGCCAGATCGCACCAAGCCCTGAAGCCCATCATCAAAAAGTACGGACTGGGTTTTAAACAGCAGAGTAATGGGATCTGATTTATCTTTCCATGAGGTTACATGTTTAACCCACTGGAACCCAACAGGAAAACACACACATGAGGCCTGTCCAGAAAAAGTCCAGCCACTGTTAATAGAACGAGGAAGGTTTGTGTAACATCGATGTAACCTGGCAGCCAAGGAGAGTGGACTGGAATGTGCGTATGTAAACAATGACGACTTCACTGTACTAGTCAGTGGAGTCTGTAGATGCTGTTGAGTGAGTATGTGTACTCCGTGGCTATCACACTCAAAATGACTGAGCAAGTCGAGCAACAGATCTGCATCAAATTTTGTGTTAAGCTTGAACATTCCTCCACAGAAACTATTCCAATGAGTCAGAAGGCCACAGCTATGGGCAACTAGTGATTGGCAGCTTCATCACGACAACATGCCTGCTCATGCATCATGTCTTATGCAGAGATTTTTGGTGAAGCATCAAATCATTCAGGTGACTCAGTACCCCCAACATCCCAGATTTGGCGCCCTGTGATTTCTGGCTTTTCCCAAAACTAAAATCACCTTTGAGAGGGAAGAGATGTCAGACTGTCAATGAGATTCAGAAAAATATGACGGGGTAGCTGATGGCGACTGGGAGAACTGTATGAGGTCTCAAGGTGCCTACTTTGAAGGGGTCTGAGGTATCATTGTCCTATGTACAGCGTTTCTTTCATCTGGTATCTTCTTCAATAAATGTCTCCATTTTTCATATTACATGTCTGGATACCTTGTGGACAGGCCTCGTATAGTCCTGTACCCCCTTTCCTAATGACTCAAGAAGCCTGCCTCAAACAAAGACGTCTTTGCCTCTGCACATGCCGGGGCCAAGAACATGAGATCGATCACCCTAGGGGAGACAGACCAAAGCCTACAGACTGAGGCCGAAACAATGTTGTAGCCCTAGGAATCCTCTCACCCATGACCAGCCATCTCCATGGAATCAGGCTTCTTAACCACCCAGCCCTATTTCCTGGGAGCCCAGGGAAACTGAGACCCCTAACTGAGAGCACAGAGTGCACACAGTGTGGAACAGGGGACCAGTGAGCATGCCACATGCAGGCAGAGACACGACACCTGAGAAAGGTTTATGACTTCCTGGACTTTTTTACTTCTTTTGTTTCTTAGAGTAAACTTTTTAAAAATTGCTCTCAAGCCTCCCTCATCTGTCAAATCCTTCCCAATATATCTCCCGATTACTGTGATTGCCACTAGCAACAGGCCATTTCTTCTTCCTCTGTCCCTGAGCCTATGGCAGATTAATTAAATGGGGATGCCAACAAGAGCTTGCAGCCTTAAAATCCATCACTATGGAGTGGGACTGTGGTGGCCAGGGCAGATGATGGCAGTGGGGAGTACCTGGTAAGAGGGAGGGTGAAAGGAAGAGCCTCCTGACACAGCAACTCACTCCGGGGAGATAACACCCTTCACAAGGACAGGACGGACTCCATATCCAGTAAAGAGATAATAATTTGCCATGGACCAAATGAGCTTTCAAAATTCAACTCAAGCTAGAAAATAGGGGCAGAGGAGTTGATGCAATTATTGTTCTTATTAACAAGAAGTTCCGACATGGACTATCATCACATCAGGCACAGCTGAATTCAAGGGCTCAAAGGACCTGATCACAGCCCGGTTCCTCTCTGCCTCTCGGCTCTGCTCCTCTCTCTGTGTGATGGCCTCATCCCCAGCCTCCACATGTAGACAAGATAACTCCAGTGGTGCCAGCCTTCCAGGCCCAACAGAAAGAAAGGGCTCTTACTGATAGCCTACTAGAGCCCTGAGTCCCAGCTAGAGCCAGCTGGCTAAGGTCAGGTATAGGACAGAGGGAAAAGCTCCACCTCTGTCACCGGACTGACACTGCATGAGGATGCTGGTCATATGAAAACTGGAGCAAGTGGGACCTGACACTACGGAGGACACAGATGCCCACTATACACAGGCTGATAGGAGAGTCGACCCAAATCATGTGACAAGGGTAGACCCATGTCCTTCTAGAATGCCAAGTTTGGCTGCCCCAAGCAGGGAAATATCTTCCTTAGTACAGAACGCAAGCTCTGATTCACAGGCGAATGATCTTCAGGAGCTCCCAGGAAAAGTCCAACACCTAGTGAGGTTCTGTTTAGCATGAAAGACCTTCATTAGAATGTCCCCCCGTGAGACATTCAGAGAAACCAGCCTCCCGGCTGCACATGAAAACAAGACTACACCCAAAAAGTAATACTAAGGGTCCACTAGACAGTGGGGTCACAACCATACATCTCTGGAGGCTTCACCACCAATGTCCAGAGAAGGCTGGTGACAAGATTCATCCACCAGGACTGGTACCGGAGACCCCAGGGTAGGAGAAGTGTGGACTGGGGCAAGGACTTCCCTTGTTTGACCAGACAAGCATACCATGCAGGGGTTTGGGGGAAGGACAGGGGACTTTACTGTCCCAGGTGTGGCTGCAAATCAAAGGTCATACTCTCCTCTGGGGTCCCAAGTTTGCCAACCAGACAACCTCTGACCATAAAAGCCAGCCTTCAAAATATCAGCCTCCCACCACAAGCTCCATAAATTGATGATGAAGAAAATCCTCAAGTCCCTCAACGATAAAGTTAATACCTCAATTTAACTAAATATTTATATTAGCTTCCTATTGCTGCTATAACAAATAGCCACAAATTTAGTGGCTTAAAACATATATATATATATATATATAAATCTTACAGTTCAGGAGGTCAGAAGTCCCAAATAGGTCTTATAAGCTAAAATCAAGGGTCAGCAGGGCTATGTTCCTTTTAGAGGTTCCGGGGGAGGACCCATTTCCTTATCTTTTCCATTTTTTCGGGGATGCCCATATTCCTTGGCTTGTTGCCCACTCCTTCATCTTCCAACTACATCACTCCAACTTCTGCTTCTGTTGTCATATCTCCTCCCTCTCTGATCCTCCTGCCTGCCTCTTATAAGGGTCCTTGTGATTACATTGGAGTCATTGGGATAAACCAGGATAACCTCCCCATCCCAAGATCTTTAACTCAATCATATCTGAAAAGTCCCTTTTGCCATGTAAGGTGGTATATTAACAGACTGCAGGGAGTAAGATATAGACACCTTTGGGGGATCATTATTCTGTCTACCATAGCATTTCTAGATCCCAGACTCTAATCCAAACATGTCTGTTATCTCAACTATACCACTTAGTAGTTAATCCTGAAGACAACCACCTATAAAGTACATACTACTTTAATCCTAATTTTATGATGACTCAAAGGGGCTGGGAGAGGTAAAGATAATAAAAGTGGGAATAATAATTCCAACACTTATTGAGTACAAGGCATTTTCTAAGTGCTTTCCACATGTATTAGCCTATCTCATCTTCCTCAAACCCTATGAAGAAGGTACTATTACAATTTCTATTTTATAGAGGAAGAAACTAAATCACAGAAAGGTCACATGAACTCTAGTCTGTTGTCGAGGGAAGTTTTCAATGTTTTTATCACAGAAGTCATTCATCCTCTAACGTCCATGATGACACATGAAAAAATGTGAGAATGCATAGTTCTCCCTAAATGTTTTGGCCATGGCCACTGCTTCCATGGGGGCACATGCAGGGGCTAGAATGAAGTGATGCCCTTGGAGAATAACACAGCTACAGGTGGGACAAGAATTCCTTCTGTTGACACGGCCTTTCTCCAGACAGTCAGCTGCCATGGAGGAGGTGTCCACTCACTAAACCACGCTCCTGCCCCAGCCCTGCTGCCCTAGGGCCTCCCTCAGGAGGCCGCTCAGTGGCTGCAGTTATCACAACTCTTAGTGAAGGGCCTCCATCCTGGGGCCATGTTTCTATGAGGAGGTTTTCACCATAGTTAAGACCTCAGTCTCACTTCTCACCTCCAACCTGACTGGTGAGATTTCTGCCGGGTAGAGTTGATGTATTACAGAGTGAAACACCCCCATGGACTCCTTCTCTGCTTGGTCCCCACTGGGTGAGGGCAATTCTGCAAACCCAACAATTCCTCACCAGAGGGGCCCCTGGGTCTACCTGGGTGGCAGTGTATTATTAGAGACTGTGACTCTCGCTACAGGTCAGGCTGGAGTTTCCAATCAACTGTCAGTCAAATAATGTTATCTTGTTCACTCTGTGCCCGATTCCTGCATCAGTGTCTTATGGAGAACTTGGGGGCAGGGGAGAAGAGCTGTAATTAATTACAATCACTATATTAAAACAAAGTTATTTGCTGACTGCTTGTTTTGAGGTAAGTACAAAATATATAAGTATCACACCTAAGAGCTGCACTCTGTCCCTACAACAACCAGCATCCAAAGGAACCAGCACTCCTCAGAACTCCAGTGAACCACAGGCTAAAAATAAGAAAAGGGCTTTGTGACAAGCTGGAAGTTGGCAGTGTCTCTCCAAATGAGGGCTTTCTGAGGCGTAGTGACCTTTCCCTCTCCGATTATGGACACACCAAGCCATAGAACATGTGAAACACCCAACTAGTTTCCCCTTCTCTGACCCAATAAGCAGCCATCAGGTAAGAATCCAACTCCCCAGGGTGCTCGGCCCAGAGGGATGATATGAGTGAACATCGGATCTACCCAGTGGCTCGATTTCTCATGAACAATGAATAAACTACTCTCCTGATTGTACCTCACTCTCTTTGTGCTTAGCTAACATAAATCCATTCCTAAGAGAATGAGCCAATCTTGCTAATAAGACCCATCAGATATCTGAGGCTAAGGGGTTCACCCGCTGCCCCGGGCCTCTCACTGAGCCGCGAGAAAGCCTGTGCAGGCAAGAAGCCAACTTGCCACACATCTTTTCAAACTTCAGCAATAAGCCTGAGATGAAAGCAGGAATTTGGAGAGTAGTCTCCTGCTACCCTCCGTAAGTGAAACTGCCCTAGACTGGCTCCCTGAGGTCGGGCTGGGGGTGCGGGTGGGGGAGGGGTGGGGTGGCAAAAGGCTTTCCAAGTTCTTTAATAAAAGAATGAATCAAATGTCCAATTAGAACTGACTTTTAATTGCCAAGTCAGTTCCTCCTGGATATGATGGGCCTTATGCCACAGCTCTAATGCTAGAGGGACAGCACAACAGAGCTCCAGGATGAGAAAGATCCAAAAATGCAAATGGAAGTACAGGTTTTGGAAAATCTTCTGAACTTACCAAGGAAAAAGGGCACTCGAGTAGCAAATAACCTAACCTTACCTCTGGACAACATTAGGGGGAAAAAAATCTTTCAATTACTTGATGAGACCACCCAAAACTCTACTCCACATATTGCTGATTAAATCATGATTTTCTCAGAGGCACTATATCACTCTTGTGAAAAAGGGGGAGGATGGGAGTTTGAAATTTGGTATCTATAAAATCAGGGGTTGTCAACAATCTAGTCTAGAGGTCCATTTTAAGTTTTGGTATTTTTGTTTTGTTTTGTTTTGTTTTTATCCTGGATGCATTTTCCCACAACAACAATGTATTAATGAAGGTGAGGCTCCCAACATGACTCTCAGCAATCTATTCGACCCTAAAGGCATTTGACTTCAATTTAAATGACTTTTTTACTCTTTTCCCAGCAGATAAGTTCATAGTTCCATAAACAATTTGTTGCCAAGAGATAAAAAGAAGGTTTACATCCTCAAACTAAAGGGCTTATAATGTGGAAAATGCATTCTGAATTCCCATCTGGAATTCTGGGAGCCGGTACCATCTCTATGTCCATCCCTTTAACATCAGGAGCCAAGGAAATTATAGATCAAATAGGACTCCCTCCCTCTCCATCCTCTCCTTGCCTCTGTTCCTCCAACTCCCCAGACACCCGAACCACCGCAGCCTAGCCAGGACACCCCAAGCCACTGCAGCCTGGTCAGGATGCATACTCAATGATTTTTAACAAACTGAGTCAGTGTGGTAGAGGAGCAAAGCCTCAATTTCTTTGAGTAATGTATGATGTCACTTGAAAATTAGGTAAAAGCTCTTAAAGGGCCCGAGTGCAATTTTTGAAAGAGTGTCTTTTAATGAGGCTGCTTCATGGTACCCAGGACAGAGCTGGAGCTCACTAACATTTGTGGAGTGACAGAAGGAGTGAAGTGCAGGACTTCAGTAGGCAACAAACAACAAGGCATCGGTACATCACCACGCTCGAGGGCTTTTATAAAAACCTTCCACTGAAGGATGACTCACAGATAAGGCAGCCACTCTTAAATAACATGGTGAGAAACAGAAGTAAGGGGCTGCTGCTATACAAGGTAGCAAAATATGTTTAATTATCTCTGCTCCAGTCCATTTAAGGACCATCTCAACTTTGTCCTGAGAAGTTTCCTTCCTAGCTTTGGTGCAGAGCATTCAGGTTGGGTCTGAGGAAAGGGAACCAGACTGCCATGAGAAACCATTCAGCACATTGTAGGTTCCACATACCCATTTGGAGGGAGTCACTCCAAAAATACCACTACCCAGAAATGTGCTTTATAGGGTTGAGGTTTTTCAAGCAAAAGCAAGTCTGGTGCTGCTTCAATTTTCCCTA
The DNA here is from genome assembly GCA_004026545.1 of Mormoops blainvillei. Classification (NCBI taxonomy): domain Eukaryota; kingdom Metazoa; phylum Chordata; class Mammalia; order Chiroptera; family Mormoopidae; genus Mormoops; species Mormoops blainvillei. Next base: position 135,967 of record PVJD01000668.1, read on the forward strand.
GGCTTAATTTTCTTACTGCACCCAATCAAAGTTCTATACAGGTAGAATACAGATTTCTTAAAAGGTGGTGGTGTGGTCCACAGGTCACATGCATTAGAGTCACATATCTACATGTGCAAATCTAGAGCCCCATCCTAGATCCACTGAAAGAAGCCCTAAGAAAAGGAATTCTCTTCTCCTCTGAAGAAAAGCCTATTTAATATGCTCCCCAGGCAATTCCTCTGCACACTAAACTTTAAGAACTACATAAGCAAAGAAACAAAGATTTGGAGAAAAATGACCCAAGTTCATTTCCACCCCAGATACAATCCTCATAAGCTCTCCTGAGCCTCCAACGACAAACGTTTTTTTTAAATGGAGGAAACGGACATACTCATTACATAGTTATTGCGTCAAATGAGAATAGACTTGAACTTGACTGGAAAGGGTAAGGGGCTAGACAAATACTATTCATTCAAAACATGTAAGGAATAGAATGAATGACGACAAAAGCCAGGTGCTAGGGAAACAAAGATAAGGAGTGAAAAGCTGGAACACCAACCTATACATAACTCCACATAATGAAATGAATTTTGGGCCATAATTGCAATATCTGTATGAAAAGGGTGATGAGCCCACAGAGGAAACCATGATTAATAATTAATTCTGCAATAATAACCCCCAAACTGGTAACAGCTATAGACCAATCATGAATGAAGCAAGGCATGTTACTTTGGAAAAATCATCAATATATGGAATTTTCTCACACTCAGACCATAAGAAATATAAAAGCATCAAAAAAACTTCAAGTTTTTATGGTAACACTATCCAAGCCATATCCAGATTCCAATCCTGCACCCCTCTATCACAAGAAATATGACTAGCATGTACTGAGCACCGAGAATGTGCCAGATGCCATACTGGAAGCTTTACATTACTTTGGTAAATCCCCAAAATAATCTCATGGCATTGATGTGATGTTTTCTCTCAAATGAAAAAATAACTCCAAGAGGTCAAGTTACAGGGGGTGAGCCTAAATTCAAATCCTGGCATGGCTGACTCCCAAGGCCTGTGAGCACAGACCACCCACCCCTTTGTTAAAATGTCTGCAACTCCAAGAGTTTGTTTCTGTTTAAGAAAATCTTATAAGAGTCAGGTGGCTGAAGACTGCAAGATACTTCAGCCAAAGTTAAATATCCTTTCTTCAAGCTGACCTGAGAAACATTTCAGTAGATTGATGATAGTTAAGCTGTAGCCAAACTGCAGAGAGAGGAGGCATACATCAACACCTCATTTTGTGAGATCTTGTCAAGTGATCATTTTTCTATCTCCTTATATTTCTGATTAATAATATTACTAATAGCTAAAATGTACTCAGTACTTACTCTATGGCTGGCATTATGCTGTCTATATGGTTTGCCTTATGAGGTAGGCACTGCCAACAAGCCCTTTTTTACAGATGAGAAACTGAGGTACAGAGAGATGAAGATATTTAACCAGAGCTGGGGCTAGAACCTGGTCAGCCTAAGTCCACAGCTTGGATTCTCCACCACTTCAGCATTCTGGTGCTTTCAACCCTAGCATCATGTGACTTAATAATGTTGCAAGGTGTCTCAAGACTCCAGACATAAAATTCCCTAAGTATACAAATTGGTATGACTGTTGCTAATAATCTAGCAAGTAAGTTTTACAACATTAGTTTAGCTAGAATACACAGCAGAGTTTTCCATCTAATTAGTATTCCAGAACCCTGCTTTTCTAATTCATCTGCATATGCACTTGTCACATGTTGAGTGTCTACTATGTGCCAGGCACAGGGGTGATAAAGATGCAAAGGCTTGGCCCCCTTCCCACCCAGGCTTGTCTCCCCCTCACCTTCAGCTGTTTGACCTTCTCTTTTCAGCATCTGGACAGCTCCTACGTATTTCTTCAGCTGGACTTTGAGCACCTCATTTTCCCTGCAGGTATGAGAATGTTAAAAAAAATTTTTAAACTGGCAATTTAGATCAAAGGCAGGGGTGGGGGTGTCTGTGTAAAGAAAAAGACGCAACGTTCATCTTATAAATAATAATACATTCTCTGTTTTCAAGACCATCACTGGAAAACACAACATATGCAAAGGCACACTTGCAGGGCGCCTTTAAGAACTGTTCTTTCATGGTGGAAATAAGCTAACTGGTTCCAGTGCCAATAAATCAGGACGCTGACATATACTATGCTCTGGTTATCTAAATCTATTAATCTTTTAGGTGTTTATTCTGTGTCAGGATACTCCTCATTTACAGAAGCACATACCAAGTACTATGTACTCAACCTGGGGAATACTCTTAATATGTTTATTAACCACTAAATGTAGTGGATATTCACTTTTTGCCAGGCATCATGTGAAGCCTTTGGGTATCTCATTTAATCCTTCCAAGGTATTATCACACAACATCCATTTTAGAGATGAGGCATAAAGAGGAGAAGCAGTTGACCAAGCCCACATCCACCACCATGTAAGACTGTACTGTGAAACATGGAGTTCAGGCTACAACAAGACCCCACTTCACTGAATTCACTCCCCAGGTACACTGGCTAAGGAAAAGGACATGAGGGTCGGGGAAAGAAAACTACCATTTTTTTAGTATTTACAACATAGCTCAGACTTAACATATGTGACCCCAATGAACCAGGCATGCATTCATTCATTTATTCATTCTTCATTCAGTAGAAAAATGTTTATTAAGTGCCTGTGATATGTCAGGCCCAATGACACTACAGTTTTCTTCCAATTTTACAGGGTAGGAATTGGGGTGTGGATTAGGTCTCCAACCACAGTACAAGTCATACAAGACACACTGACAAGATCCAAACACAGGTCTCTCAGGCCCAGGCCCCAGAAGAGCTTTCCTCTGTCTCCTTTAGGATTTGGACTTGGTTTCTCACCGGCTACCCCAGAGAGAGATGTCTCTTCCACATTTCTGCTTCTGCTCCTCCCCTCAAAGGTCTTAAGCCTGAGTGCCTTTGAATCTGCTAGAATATTTCCTCACAATGAAAAGAGCTTTAAGACTGGGTGTATTTTATTTTTATACAAATAAATTTAAAAGTAAAAATACTCATTACAAAATACTCAATTAGAACACATTTAAGAAAGAATGTAAAAATCAGCTGAAAACCCAGCACCCTGGATAAACCCAACATTTTTATAACCATTCTATCATACCCCTCACTAGGCACACACACATACAAACACATAAGCATTCCTAAATATAATTTTTTGTGTGCATGAAACATCTTTCACACTCCTTTAATTGTTTGTTTGAAGTGTTTTTTCCCTTGTTTACTGCCCACTCATCCCTTCCCCATGGCAACCAATGTTAAAAACCTGATATACACATGTCATGCCTTCCTCCATGCTCATATAGTCGCTACAAACCCAATACACTCAAATAGATTTACTTGATAAAACCAGACCGTATTACAATTTTTCTGCAGCTGGGTTTGTCTCATTTAACAACTCAGCACCAGAAGTTTCTAACTCAGTCTATTTCTGGATAAAATGCCATTCCTTGATATGGATATGTCACAATTTCCTCAGTGGAAAACCTGGGACTGCCCATCACTGGCTCTGTCGTCTGTTTCCAATGCATCTGACTACATCTCACCCTGCAAAGACAGCACTTTCCTTATGTTTTGCTTTTCTGAACTCTATGTTGGCAGGAGAATCACCTGCATCAACTGCAGACACTACCAAATACTTAGGTGCCACCTGAGAACTCTACATTCACCTCAGAAACTTTAGAGAGAGTAAAGCACAGTGGAGTCTCTTAATTATCTCCCTCCCCCTAGACAGCCTGTCATGGACGTTTCTGTAAGTACCCGCAGTTAGTCTGTGATGCGAATAGCAAACATCTGAAGCTAAACAACTAAGAAGTCCTGAAGAGGTTTGTGGAAGAAAAAACATTCCCCAACATACAGGGATATACAGCTTTTTTTCTCAGGTTCCCTCCGCCAGAGTCTTTCCACTCATCCCAGCCTAGTCTAACCTCCACATGTGAATTCAAGTCACATAATACGATGTGAAAACTTACAGAAAGGAGGAAATTTATATGCATTTCTGTGTGGCATAATTTTAACAACGGTTTACGGCAGAACATCCCCTAAGAGGCGGACTAGGCAGATTCATTCTGGCCACCTGATGGGTGAGTCACGTCAACGTTTGGCTGCTCTATCTCCTTTGCTCACACCACGCACACTGACCCTGGGTTTCCTGAGTTATCTTCAACTCCGCAGCAGCAATGAAATGTTTCAAGTGGCTGCTTTTCTTCTGCCTTGGATCAATCTTTTAATAGTGTGTTAAGACTATCTAAATATCAAACCACACACATGAAAGCCAAGATTTTTTAATATAAATGCTTCTCAAAATGATAAGAAGCTACGGATAATATAGCAAACCACTGGGTCGGACACTTTGGGGAGCCACAAAGTCGTCCCAGCCAACTCCGAATCAGTGAAGTGTTTGCCTTTTGTGGAAAATGAATGCATGCAAGCCACCGGAACTGCTTCTGAATAAAACTCAAACAGCTGGAGGGCACACTGGCCACTCCAAAGAGGCAACTGGCTCCTGACTACCCCCATTCCCAACCGAATGAGGCCCTTTTTTTTTTTTATGTTGAAGTAATTATAGATTCAAATGAAGTTTCAAAGATAATTCCAAGAGGTTAGTCACGTACACCCTTGGCCCAATCTTCCCGGCAGTGACATCTTACATAACCATGGTAAAACAGCAAAACCAGGACTCTTGCAAGGTCACAGCATGTGTGGGTGGTTCTGTTGAGCCCATTATTATACCTCTGGTTCATGACAGTCCTCTGCCACAGCGTGTCTCTTAAGATGGAACATGGACTTAAATGACCACAATAGGCCGGGCCAATGAGTACAGCAAATACAAAAGGTAATAGTGGGTGGGGGGCTTTGGCAAACTGCAGGGTTTTTCCCCATCAAAACTTAACATGTTAGTGACCCCCAAAAAATAATTCCTAGGCTCTAAACAACTAATCTGAAAACAGCTAACAGGGCTTTAATTTGTAAACAGAAGAACCATATAGAATTCATTATTCTTATTATTACACAGGTCTCTTATGATCATCAAATAAAAATGCCTTTTTATTTGACTCTTCCTGAGACAATGGAACTGATTGATTAATTAAGCACATCCTAACCGCTAAAGGCCTCAAAATTGCAATAATGGCTGAGGCCCATCCCAGCAGGGGCCCTTCAACCCAGCACAAGTCACGCACCAGGAGCCTGTCAGTCTAAACCGGTAAGAGGCAAGGTGAGCGGCAAAGACCAAAACCTTACCAGGGCTCTGGTGCATCAGCAACCACCTCAGTCCCAGACCATCTGTCTTCAGAGCCTGGGCACCTACCCTCTTCACTACACACCACCCAGCATGTGTGTGTGTGTGTGTACATGCACGTGCACATGATGTATGAGACAGCGAGAGTGACAGAGCCCAGAAGGCTATATACACAGGGCTTTTACTTTTAACTTTGTCAGTGGAAGATGAAGCTTCTATGAAGCAGGCTGTCCTTTAGTCTTCTCCCATTTGGGGCGAGGCACCTCCCCCCCGCCACCCCACCTACTCTGGTGGCATGTGACTGAGTGAACCTATGAGGGTGAGACCTCCAAAGAGGCACAGATGGTTGGCACCGTCCTCGAGCGACTTTCCTTCTCCATGTCATGGGATTTTACTCCTCTCTAGTTCTGGGGTGAACCTGGCTCAGCTGAAGATCACCCTACACCACCTGGCTCTTTTTGCAACTGATGAAGTGATTTCATTAGGTCTCCATCTGAAAAACCATCCAGAAAAGTTGGGGGTGCTGTTATAGCAAAGGAACTCTCGGTGCTCGGACCGTCCACAAAATGTGCTGCTTGGGAATCCCAAGGTTTTAGCCAGTTTCTCCACCTCCATCCCCAGTGCAGTCACTGGTGCTCCAGGAACAGCCTGTGTCCTTCTCACCCTCTGTGACCAGTCAGCGACCAATCTGAAACGGCTGGGCTCTCCCCAAGGATTCAGTCTTTCGGCTGCAACTCACACATCTGCCTCAAACGAGGAGGTAGGTAGATTTGGGAGTCCCCTCAGCGATTACTCTGAAGTGGTGACAATGTCAGTCCACAGTTCAAGAAGGAGCAGGGGCAGGGGTTCGCTCAGGAGGACACTGTCATTTGTAACCCAAGTAACTGCAGTGGGAGCCTAAGCTCAGGAAGATAAACTTTCAGAAGTTCCCCCTCCCCGCTGCCTCTCTACTTGTCCAATTGTTTGTACTCTGTGAGGAGTGGTAGGATCCAACTTTCTCACAGTTCAATGAATGGGGCGGGGGAACCACAGGGAATGACCTGAAACAGAATCTCCCACATGTGATACATTCCCAAATTCATTTGAGGAGATGACCAAATTTTTTTATACTAGCATTTCTTCTAGTGTGTTTTTTAAAAAGTGATTTTTCCACTTACTGCAGTGACATAAAGAATCCTTTGGAAAGAAATTTAAATATTTTCAAAAGTGAATGGCTTGAAAGAAGAATATTAAGAATACTGTTAGTGATACACAAGCATGGCAAAAACCATGAAGGTGGTGCGAGGTGGCTGAAATTTGAGAAAGAGAATCTTTGCTTTAGATCAAATAAGGGAATACGGAGGAGATATTTTTGAAGCACTTTTCCAAGCTGTACTCCAGGAGACAACAGAGGGCCTGACGAGAGACTAAAGTTAAATGCAGTTAGAAAAAGATGCACTAAACATTAGCAAAGCTCTCTCTATCTCCCTCCACCTTCCCAGGGCTTCTCAGAGCCTCCAAAATATTTATGCATATTAACCACCTATTAATCCCTCAAACCCTACAATTTGCGAAAGGCCGCTTTCTCAGATAGGGCACATAGAAAAAATTTAGTGAAACAGAAACAAGTCTCTATTAGAAAAGTACTGCCCTTGGGGACTGTGGCAGAAGTGGGCATTTGAGATGTTTCCACCTTCCTTGAAATCCTCCATGCTCACTAAGAACTGAGAAACAGCTCAGCGCCCAGGCCTCCTACAGGTAAACACCCAACTGCATTCAGAAGACCCCCCACATAGTCAATAGGAAATAGACTTTTCTATCTATATCACATGAGTATTTGCCTCTGAGTGAGGCACTCATTCTTCAAAGTGTTGCAGAGATGCTCTTGTTTAATGTGCACAGTAACTCTAGAAAGAATTATGATTGTCCCCATTTTTGTATTACTCTCATTTTACAGATGAAGAAACTGAGGCTCAGAGAGGTTAGGGGTCTATCAAAAATTTACACAGCTAGTACAAAGCAGGGCCGCAATTCACACTTAAGCATCTCCAAGTCCATGTCTTCCTCTCTGTCACACACTTGGTCTCACTGGATCAACACCTCATAAGATTGGATTTACTGTGTCCATTTTGCAGATGGGAAAGCTGAGGGCCAGAAGCTTAAATGACACATACACTCGAACCTGGGGTTTAGGGAATTAAGTGAAATGGACAAAATAGAAAATGTAAAGGCTTGAAAGATTCCAGTAGAAAAACAAGGGCTGATAAGCACAGATCTGCAGAGTCTCATGGTTGGCTAGACTCTTGTATGAATGTGAACGAGATTCTTCTGACTGGTGAGCTTTGTTCGGAGGTTAAAGAGTTTTTCTGGAGTTACCCTCAAGCCTCTGTTAGCAATCATCAGACATCCCATAAACGTAAGTGGTTGGTCACAGGTGAGCTTTAAGAAATACGAATCAGCAGCCTCCAGAACTGTATACCTATTGACTAAAATATTTCACTTCTAGGAAACTATGCTCAGGAAATAAGGAGCAGAAGTCTCAAAAATATACATAACGATGTTGTGAATATATCAGAAAGAAACTGGTTACAGAATAAATGTCTTACAGAGGAGGAGTGGACAGACAAATTATGGGGTATCCATCTGTAAAAGAACACTACAGAGCTGTCAAAATTATGATGACTATGTATGTTTATTAGCATTATGTGATTGCAATAGAACATTATATGGTTGCAGCAGAGAACAAAGAGAGTATATTTACCATAACCACTTAGATATATTAATTGGTATGTATTTACATTGGAATTATATACACCACAATGATAACAGTATTCACTACTGATAACAGAATTAGGAGGAAATTTATTTAAATTTTCCACTAACATACTTTACTAGTGTACAAAAAAAAAAGTGTGTTTAGAGTAGGTTAGGAAAAAAAAAAAAACAGAAAAAGCTACATCAAGCACCATTCTTAATGGTAAAAGACTTCGTGGTTTCCCATAAGACTGAGGAAACAGTCAAGAAAGCCTTCTCTCCACTCCTGTTCAGCACAGTGCTAGAGGCTCTAACCTGTGACATAAGGCCCCAAAAAGATGCAGAGAAAAACTAAAACTGACCCCATTGGCAGGTGGCATGATTTCCTACATAGAAAATTCCAAGACTCTACAAAAAGCTCCAAGAACTAATAAGTGAGTTTTCCAGGTCAAATACAAAAACTAATTGTATTTTGGCCCTGGCCAGATGCCTGAGTTGGTTAGAGCATCGTCCTGATGTGCCAAGGTTGTGGGTTCCATCTCCCATTGGGGCGCACACAAGAAGCAACCAATGAATGCATGAGTGAGCTGAACAACAAATCCATGTTTCTCTCTCCCCCTCCCCTCCCCCCAGCACCACCAATGGCCCTGCCATGAGGACACCTGGGCAGCCTGTGGAGAGGCCCATGCTATGAGGCACAAGGTCCGCCAGCAGCTGTGTGTGAGCTCAGAAGCAGGTTCTCCAGGCCCACAGGGGCTTTGAAATCACCCCAGCTCTGCCCAACACCCTGACCACAACCTCATGAGAGACCATGAGCCAGAGGCATCCAGCTAAGCCTAACACACAGAAACTACGAGATAATAAATGTGTTGTTTTAATCTGCTAAATTTGGGGGCTAATTTGTTTCATAGCTGATAACTAATACAGCTTTACCTATACTAATTCATTTAATCCTCACATTTCTATGAGGTATTTTTACCTCAATTTTGGGCTTAGGACCAGAGAGGTAAGAGTAACAGAGAGGGACAAATAATGTGACCCTCGATTCCCTCATCTGCCAAAGGAAAAGTCTAACAGTCTGAGTAACATCAGCCTAGCCAAATGCGGGCAAGGTGGGCGTCTCTCCCTACACCGCAGTTGACTCACCTAAATAACAGTACTGAGGACCCTTGCTGGATTGTGGCAGAAAGAACAGAATTTATTCAACAAATATTTTCCTGAGACCCACTATGCACCAGGTGTTGTTTAGGCAACAGGAATGGAGGGGGTAACAAAAAAGACTAGGTCTCGACCCCCATGGAAGTAGCTTTGTACTGTCCAGTAGGGAGATTTTATAAGTTGAAGGGGAAACGCCCTACGAGTGGCACTGCATCAGCAGAGGGACCGGGCAGAAATCACAGCGTTGTAGCTCACTCCCCTACTGGGGCAGGGGGCCTAGTCCCACACAGGAGCCCCCCAACCGTAATCGGGAGTGACTTGGGAGGATGTACGGAGCCTGGGAGACCCAGGCCACACACGCAGCAGGCAGCACACCCATGGCTGCAGCGCCAACTGGGAGAGTGCCAGAGAGGGACCCTATCTCCTAAAACAAGCAGGGGCTGCAGGCTGCAGGCAGCCATGACCAAGAAAGACTTTTTGCTTTTGGGGGAGGTGGTGGGCATGGAGAACTGGACGGTGACTTAGTACTGTGTGGGTGCCAGTTAGTGACATTTTAAAAGGAGAGTTGAAGTGTGACTGGGCAGGGGCCCCATGTACAGCTGCTCTGCCAGCAGAGAGTCCAGACTAACAGCACAATTTGCACCCGCTGAATCCAGCTGGGTAGGGAGTTCAGAAAGTGGCACAGCGAAGGGATTGCTGGGCCCCTACCCAGCGTGGTTAGCAAGTCGGGGACTATAAAGAACAGAGAGTTCAGGACTGTGTCTCTTACGAGGGCAGGAGACTGGCAGTTAGACAGGCAAGAGTTGAGTTCCTGAGATTCTTTGCAGCCAGACAGACACCCCTCCCCCAGCAGAGTAAAAGCCTCTGGAAAGGGAAGGGAGTGCTCCGCACCCTCTCCTGCAGGACTGCAAGCACGACATCCAAGGGGGAAGTGCTGCAGAGCAGTCAGGCCAGGTTCAAGAACCCCTGCTGGGCACATAGCCACAGGGGAAAGAAAGGGAGACACCGAGGCGGAGGGCCTTCCTGAACTTTCTCAGCCATGACAAGACACACTGGTTCCTCAGACCCTATTTCACTGAAAGCAGCTGGGCTGAGAGCGCAGAAATTGGCAGAGCGAAGGGAATTCAGGGCGCTGCCCAGCCTTGGCTCTCACACAGAGCTGCCATCAGCACCGGGGCGGGGGAACACTTCCACAGTCTTCCCTGAAGACTGAACAGCACCTTCCAGGGATCCTACTTTCCCCTAGCCCCAATTGCACCAGAAGGCTACTCTAGAGGCAGGTTGAGGTGGTACCTGTAGTGCCGCCGGATGTTAGATGATCCAACCCTGGGCCTTATGCTGAAAAAGCCAATATGGCAGAGTAGCGAGGACCAGCCAAGACGCAGCCAAGCCTGAAGGAGACAGCACAAACTGTGGGCCACTTGTAGCCTCCAACAGGCTGCCTAGGGCTAGCGGGCAACACCAGCTCTGACGTTATCACAGTCACACCCAGAAGAAAAGAGGCAAAAGGCAAACTCTACTGAGACGAATTCTACCTCGTTCTTTTTCAGTGTGTTATTTTTTTCTCGTGCATAGCTTTTTAACTTTCTTTTTTTCTTTTTCTTCAGTTTTATTCCTATTATTTTACTCTATTTTATTTTTATTTCAAATCTCATATTTTACTCTTTCCTTGCCCTACTCCACTTTGCCTTCTTCCTTCCCTCTCTTATTCTCATTTCAAATTTTATTTTCCCCCTTTCTACGCGTTGTTTCTGTTCCTCACTCTTACTATTTCTCCTCCCTCTATCCTCTCACAATCACTTTGCTTTCCTTCAGTCATCTCACATTCTTCTTCCCTTTCTTATAATATTTGTATACTCTTTCCACCTTTATTAATCTTTGTTCATTTGTGGCTGATATTGTGGTTGTTGTTGGTTTTTCTTCAATTTTATTCCTATTTGTTTGGTATTTTTTTATTTTCAAATCTCATAGTTTACTCTTCCTGTCTTACTCCATTTTGCCTTCCTCCTGCTCTTTCTTCTTTTCATTCAGAATTTTATGTTTCCCTTTCTTAGCCTGGTATCTACTCCTTACTCTTATTATTTCTCCTCCCTCTGTCCTCCCAAAATGATTTTTATTTTCTGTAGACACTGCATATTCTTTTTTCTCTTGCAATGGTCTCATTCTCTTTCCGCCTCTATTAATCTTTGCTCCTTTGTCATTGATGCTGCTGCTGTTGTGTTTCTTCAGTTCTGTTCCTCTTGTTTCACTATTTTTAATTTTTAATTTCATAGTATATTTGTCCCTATGCTTACTTCATTTTGCCTTCTTCCTTTCCCTTTTTTATTTTTGTTTTAAATTTTATTTTCTCCCTTTCTTCGCCTTGTTTCTAATCCCTATGCTTATTATCTCTCCTCCTTCTACCCTCTCAAAATCATTTATCTTTCCTTTACTCATTTCAAATTATTTTTTCCTTTCTTATAATACTTTTGTTCTCTTTCCACGTTTACTAATCTTTGCTCATTTGTTGTTGATATTGCTATTGTAGCTGGGAGGTATTTTTGCTGGTGTGGGTTTTGTTTTCTGGGTTGTTCTGTCTTGTTCTGCCAGCATCTGTCCAACAGCATACAAGACACAGTGGGGACTATGACTCTCAGTCAGCCAGCCAGAGGGGAGAGCCCACCAACAAATGAGCCAACAACAATCAAAACCCAATTACAATAACAGAGCCCACATAAACTTCATAAAGGGCATCTCTAAAGCATCCATCTCAGGAGATCACAGATACTGCACTGCTGAGTCCCACAGAACTCCTACCACAGAACGCCACCCTACAAAGACATGGAGTCAAAGAAGAACACTCTAATATGGAGAAGCACACAAAAAAAGTCACTTAAAATGGGGAGACAAAGAAATAATCCCCAAACAAAAGGAAAGGAGGAACCCCAGAAAAAAGAGCTAAATGAAACTGAGGCAAGTAACTTATCAGAGACAGAGTTCAAGGTAATAGTTATAAGAACACTCAAGGAACTCAGTGTGAACTGCAAGGAACTTTATGGGAGCTACAAGGAACTGAGTGGAAATTACATCAGCATGAAAGAGGACATAGAAACTATGAATAAGAACCACGTGGAACCGAAGAATCCTGTATCTGAAATAAACAATACATGAGGAGGATTTAAAAGAAGGCTAGATGAAGCAGAGGAGCAAATCAGTGCGTTGGAAACAAGGTAGGAAAAAACACCCAGTCAGAGCACAAAATGAAAAGCCATTCAAAAAGAAGAATGGTTTGAAGAAGCTTCAGGACAACATGAGACGGAATAACATTTGCATCGTAAGGATACCAGAAGAGGAAAAGGAGTGAGGGACTAAAAACCTGTTTGAAAAAAGGATGACAGGAAACTTCCCTAAGTTGATGAGGGAAAAAGCCACACAAGTTCAGGAACACAGAGGGTCCCATTCAAGATGAACTCAAAGAGGCCCACTCCAAGACACATCACAAATGACAAAACTTAAAAACAAAGAGAGAATCTTAAAGGTAGCAAGGGAAAAACAGCTAGTACACACAAGAGACCTCTGATAAGGCTATCATCTGATTTCTCAACAAAAACACTACAAGCCAGAAGGGAATGGCAGGAAATATTCCAAATAGTGCAAAGACCTGCAACCAACACTACTCTATCCAGCAAGGCTCTCATTTAAAATGCAAGGTGAAATAAAGAGCTTCCCAGACCCCCAAAAAAGGCTAAAAGAGTACATCTCCACAAAACCAGTATTGAAAAGATGCTAAAGGGACTGCTTTAAGGAGAATAAAGAAAGGGGATAAGAAGGAGAAGCAGCAGCAGAAAGGGGGAGAGACAGAGAGAGAGAGGAGCACAAGTACAAAGGGAAAAAATGGCAATGAATAAGTACCTATAAATAACAACCTTAAATGTAAATGGATTAAATACTCCAGTCAAAAGACAGAGGTTAGCTGAGGGGATTAGAAAACACAAGCCACATATATGCTGTCTTCAAGAGACCCACCTCAGAACAATATCTATACAGGTTGAAAGTGAAGGGATAAAAAAAATATTCCAAGCAAAAGGACATGGAAAAAAAGGCGGGGTAGCAATACTTTTATCAGAAAAAAAGAGACTTCAAAACAAAGGCCATAACAAGAAACAAAGAAGGTCACAACATAATACTTAAGGGAGCAGTCCGACAAGAGGATATAACCCTGGTAAACATATATGCACCCAACATAGGAACACCTAAATATATAAGAAAAATGTTGGAGGACTTTAAGAAAGAGACCAACAGCAATACAGTCATCATGGTGGATTTTAACACTTCATTGTCAACAACAGATAGATCTTGCAAACAAAGACTTAACAAGGATATCGTGGTATTGAATGACACTTAAGATCAAATGGACTTAATTGATATTTACAGAATAAATTCAAGAAACTGAAATCATATCAAGCATCTTCTCAGATCATGGCTTGAAACTAGAAACCAACTCAAGGAAAAAACTCAAAAACATTCAAATACATGGAGACTAAATAACATGTTATTAAATAAAGACTGGGTTAACAATGAGATCAAGAAGGAATTAAAAAGTATCTGAAAGCAAATGAAAACACACAACAATCCAAAACCTATGGGACACAGTGAAGGCAGTCCTGAGAGGGAAGTTCATAGCAATACAGGCCTACCTAAAGAAGATAGAAAAATCTCAAACAAACAACCTAACCCTAAAGTAAAAGAACTAGAGGAATAACAACAAACAAAGACTGAAGCAAGCAGAAAAAGGAAATAAGGTCAGAGCAGAACTAATTGACACAGAGACTGAAAAAACAATACAAGGGATCAATGAACCCAAGAGCTGGTTCTTTGAAAAGATAAGCAAAATTGACAAATCTTTAACAAGACTCATCAAGAAAAAAAGAGAGAGGACCCAAATAAATAAAATCAGAAATAAAAGGGGTAAAGGACAACTGACACCACAGAAATACAAAGGATTGTAAGAAATTACTATAAAACTATATGCCAAGAAATTGGACAACCTTGGTGAAATGGGTAAATTTCTAGAAACACACAATCTTTCAAAACTGAACCAAGGAGAAGCAAAAAGCCTGAACAGGCCATTAACAACTAGCAAAATTGAAGGAGTAATCAAAAAACTCCCAGCACACAAAGGCCCTGGATCAGATGGCTTCGTAGGTGAATTTTACCAAACATTCAAAGAACTAATGCCTATCCTTCTCAAACTATTCCAAAAAAATTTAAGAAGGGGAAGACTCCCAAACTCTTTTTACGAGGCCAGTATTATCCTAATTCCAAAACCAGGTAAAGACATAACAAAGAAAGAAAATTACAGGGCAATATCTGTGATGAACATAGATGTTAAAATCCTCAACAAAATATTGGCAATCTGGATCCAGCAACACATTAAAAAGATCATACACCACGATCAAGTGGGACTTAGCCCAGCATGCAAGGATGGTACAATAATTGCAAATCAATAAACATAATACATCACATAAACAAAATGAAAGACAAAAAGCACATGATCACATCAATAGACGCTGAAAAAGCATTTGATAAAATCCAATACCCATTTATGATAAAAACACTTATCAAAGTGGGAATAGAGGGAGTATACCTCAACATAAGAAAGGCTGTATATGAGAAACTACTGCCAACATCATACTCAATGGGGAGAAACTAAAAGTGTTTCCCTTAAGATCAGGAACAAGGCAAGGGTGTCCGCTTTCACCACTCTTATTCAACATAGTGCTAAAAGTTCTAGTCACAGCAATTAGACAAGGAAAAGAAACAAAAGGCATCCAAATTGGAAAGGAGGAAGTAAAACTGTTACTTATTCCCAGACAACATGAGAGTAAACACCAAAAACCCTATAGAGTCCACCAAAAAATTACTCAACCTAGTAAGTAAATTTGGCAAAGTAGCAGGATACAAAGTCAATATTGAGAAATCAATAGCATTTTTGTACACCAATGATGAACTACCAGAAAGAGAAACTAAGAAAAAATGCCATTTACTATTGCAACAAGAAAAATAAAGTACCTAGGAATAAATTTTACCAAGGATATAAAAGACCCACACTCAAAAACTATAGAACACTTAGGAAAGAAATTGAGGAAGAAACAAAAAAATGAAAGCATATACTGTGTTCACAGATTAAAAGAATTAACATCATTAAAATGTCCATACTACTCAAAGCAATCTATAGATTCAATGCAATTCCTATAAAAATACCAATGACATATTTCACAGATGTAGAACAAATACTTCAAAAATTTATATGGAACCAAAAAAGACCCCAAATAACCTCAGCAATCCTGAGGAAGAAGAACAAAGTTGGAGGACTTACAATACCTGATATCAAAGTAAACTACAAGGCCACTGTAATCAAAAGAGTCTGATACAGGCACAAAAACAGATACACAGACCAATGGAACAGAATAGAAAACCCAGAAATAAGCCCATGTATCTATGGTCAATTAATATTTGACAAAGAAGGTGGAAGCATACAACGGAGCAAAAACAGTCTCTTCAATAAATGGCATTGGGAGAAATGAACTGATATGTGGAAAAAAAAAAAAAAAAGAAAGTATACCACCAACTTACACCATACACCAGAATAAACTCAGAAAGACCTAATATAAGTCGTGATACCATAAAAGTCATAGCAGAAAACATAGGCAATAAAATTTCAGATAGCCCACGTAGCAATATTTTTGCCAATACATCCCCTAGGGCAAGGAAAATAAAGGAAAAAAAATAAACAAATGGGACTACATTAAATTAAAAATCTTCTACATGACTAAAGAAACCATCATCAAAATGAAAAGGGAACCAACCATATGGGAGAACATATTTGCCAATGATATATCAAACAAGGGTTTAATCTCTCTCTATGTATATAGAACTCATGTGACTCAACACTAGAAAAACACATAATCCAATTAAAAAATGGGCAAAGGACCTGAACAGACACTTCTCCAAAGAGAACATGCAGAGGGCCCATGAGCATACGAAAAAGTGTTCAACATCACTAGCCATCAGAGAGATGCAAATTAAAACCACATCAGACATCACTTCACACCTACCAAAACGGCTATCATTAATAAATCAACAAACGACATGTGTTGGCAAGGATGTGGAGAAACGGGAACCCTAGTGCACTGCTGGTAGGAATGCAGACTGGTGCAGCCACTGTGGGAAACAGTATGGAAATTCCTTAAAAAATTAAAAATGGAACTACCTAATGACCCAGCAATTTCACTGCTGGGAATATACCTTAAGACTCCTGAAACACGACCTCAAAAGAATTTATGCACCCCTATGTTCATAACAGCAGCATTTATAACAGCCACGTGTTGGAAACAGCCTAAGTGTCCAACAGTAGATAAGTGGAATAAAAAACTGTGGTACATTGATTCAACGGAATACTATGCAGCAGAAAAAAAGAAGAAACTCCTAAATTTTGCAACAGCATGGATGGAACTGGAGACTATTATGCTAAGTGAAACATGCCAGTCAGGGAAAGACAAATATCATATGATCTCACTTACAACAACTAGAATCTAATAAACAAAAACTAATAAGCAAAATAGAACCACAGACATGGAAACAGGAAACAGACTGAAGCTGTAAGAGGGGAGGTGGGAGGGGGGAACGGTGGACGGAAGGAGAAGGGATTAGTCAAAGGGCATGTATGAAAGGTCCATGGACATGGACAATGGGGTGGGGACTGACTGAAGGAGTGAGGGGTAGGCTGATTGGAGGGGGGGCAAAGGGGAAAAAATTCGGGACAACTGTAATAGAATAAACAACAATAAAAAGAACCTTACACACAATATTTAGCACTTTTATTTATAATTACCAAAGCTTGAAAATAACCAAGATAACTTTATATAGGTGAATGGAAAAACGAACCATGGTACATCCAGACATTGGAATATTATTCAATTATGAAATAAATGAGTCTCACAGCTATGAAAAGACAAAGAGGAAACTGAAATGCAGATAGCTAAATGAAAGAAGTCAAGCTGAAAAGGCTATAAACTTTGATTCCGACTACATGACACCCTGAAAAAGACAAAACCAGAAGACAGTAAAAATATCAGTGGTTGCCAGTGTTTGGGGGAAGGGATGAACACATGAAACCTGGAAGATTATTAGCGCAGTGAAGCTCGTCTATAGGATACTGCAGTGGTGGTGCTTGTCAGCATACATTTGTCCAAGCTCACACCTACAGAATGTACACCGCAAGAGTGAACACCAATGTAAACTATGGACTTTAGTTATTAATAATGCATCAGTGTTAGTTCATCTATTGTAATAAATGTACCCTACAAATGCAAAATGTTAATAAGGGAAACTGAGGAGGAAAGCAATGAAGGGATACGTGGGAACTCTGTAATTTCTCTTCATGTCTCTGTGTATCTAAAACTGCTACCCCCGAAAGCCTATTAATTTAAAAATAAATAAATAAAGCAAGGGGAAAGGTTACAGAGTGAGTATCTGTACACAGGGTAGTCTGAGAAGGCCTTTCTAAAAGGCGATATAGGCAGGACCTAAAGGAAGTGAAGAGGTGCACCATGTGAAAGTGGCAGGGGGTGCTCACCTGGAGGACTTGCTAAAATGTAGATTCTGACCAGAGTGTCACAGGTGGGGCCTGAGGCTCAGCATTTTGACCAAGCCCCCTAGGGATGCAAATACTGACAGACTTTGCACCACACTTTGGGTTGCAAGGTCCTGGGCGAAGGAATAAGTCCAGGGCAAAGCCCTAAGCCCAGTGTGTGCCTGGCCTGTTCCTAGAATTAAGGGAAGTCAGGGATCCTGGAGCAGGGGGGGACTCCTGAGGGACCCTGAGGCTTGGTAAGAAGTGTGAACTTCAAGCCTGAAGGGTAGCTGGTGAAAGCTGTCTGCAGGGGAATGGCATGCCACGTGGAAAAACAAAAGGGGAGGGGGGTGGAAATACACAAGTGCGCTGCCCAGAAGAAAGCTGCTGTGATTCATCATCCATCCAGGCAAGAAATGATGATGGCCAGAACTGGGAAGACTGGAGTGGCGGCAGGGGAGACGGAAGTATCCTCACGTTCATCTGAAGGATTCCAAAATCGTTTGCCAGCTCCCACCCTCAGGCCCAAATACACCTGCTGGCCACCCTGCCGTTTTCTTTCAAAGCATCAGGAAAGGCAGCAAACCGTGGAGGAGGTGGCAAGCACCTCTCAACCAGCTTCCAATGACTGCAATAATTAATGTTTGTAAGTCAAAGCAATTAGGCCTGCGCCAATGTCAGAACAAACAACCGGCAACCCCAGACAGCACCACTCAAAGGATAATTACTCAGAACAAAACTGATGACCCTGCGAAGTGCGTTTGGTAATTCACAGGCTTCAGAACATCACAGTACGACGCACCTACAGGAATCTGCTTTCCCCAACCAGAAGCTGGCAGGAGGGGGGTACCTCAGGTCCACTGCTGGGTGGGTCCTGAGTGGGCACCAACCATAACCACACCTGACTACTAGAAGAACATGGTCAAGTGACCAGGCTATCCAAAAAAATGACTGTCCCTGGCAGCCACCAACAAAAGGCAGGGAGGGAGGCATAAATCCCCGGCTCTGTGGTATACACAGCAACTCCTAAGTATTCAAGGTCATGAGCACTGCAAAGTAAAACAGTCAAAGCTGAAAAATTATTTTTTCCAGACTCTGCGTGCTCCCCTCTTGGTCTCCTCAGACCCCCAACTCCAGCAGACTGCCTTTTTTTGAGGCACTCGACCTCTCGGCCCATTGCTAGGATGAATATCATGTGTGCTTTTACATTGTCTTCCACGGAGCATGTCTGCGTTTCCACCCTCTTTAATCTTCGCCATGACATGATACTAGTAGCAGGTAACGCTGTTCAGCACTGACTGGGAGAGAAGGGAAGGGGAGCAGGGTCAGACAGATTTTTAGATACCTACGAAGACTCAGTAATTCTCCTGGCAAATGACAAGAGTGACAAGTGGCAGAGCTAGGATCGAAAGCCAGGTAGCATGACCCCAGAGTCAGAACCTGACCACTCCTCTATACTGCCTTTGTAACAGAATAAACCAGTGATTTTCAACTGGTGTGCCGCAAGAATTTTTAACGCATATAATACCTGACTGCTTAGGCTCTGATCTTTTTCCCCTAGATTGACAAATAAAGAAATGACAACAGCCAACACAATAGTCACCAGATCTCAGGATTCTGTAATTAGTTTGTGTGCCATGAGATGTAAAAGGTTGAAAATTCACAATAAAGAATCAAAAGAAGTCCGGGGAAATAAAACACAGCCATCCAGCATGCAGGCAGTGAGGGCGTCAGGGTGAAAAGGAGCCTGCTCCAGGCTTTCACACCGGCTACCCTGTCGCTACCCTGTCCCTCCCCCTCCTCTTGCTGTCCAGGGCTCCTCCAGTAGCTCCCCTAACAGGTTAACTGAGAACCCCACCCCCACTCTAGGATTCTGTGATCAGCCCCTCACTGCAGCCCACACCAGCCACGTTCTTTCTCACTCCCGTGCCTTGCTGAGGTTGACCTGACCCTCTCTCAGCAACTTCCCCACCTGCCCAGGTCCCCAGTGAACATCTACAAATTTTGCAAGCAGATCCTCAAAAGCCTTTCCTGCTAACCCACCTCCACCACCCAGGGTTTGTAACCACTCCCTCTTCTCCCCCCACCACATCCCAGGCAAGCCTCTCTCCCCACAAGTCTAGCATTTATTACCCCGGCCTGTGCGCCTCTCCCCCATCAAGACGATGAGACCACGTTGAGAGTGGCCAGGTCTTATTTATCTCATTTTAGCCCACAACCATAAAGTGTTACCAGGATCCATACTTGACCGAAGGAGGGAACTGAGGCTCAGCCGGGTTGGCTGACTGGCTAAAGTCGTGCAGGAGCGGGACTGGGACTGGTGTCTGGGTAACTCTGAAGTCCACACCCTCACGACTAGGCCAAGGCTCTCCCACTGCACTCAGAGAATGCACGATCTCCTACAATGGAATCAGCTGGAAGAGCTCATTCAAAGAGCCGATCTTCCCCCAGCCCTGGTCTCCTCCTTTCCTGAACAGTTTAGTCCAAAGCCACTAGAGAGCAGTTACATATAGGGAGGGTGATCAAATAAAGAGAGAAAACAGAAGTTAACACTGCAGTGTTCAACTGAAGGTCAAGGTGCCAGTGTAAATTCATGGGGCATCTCAAAAGGACTCAGATGCTGACAAAAAGGTTCCCACTGGACAAACCTGGGACAATCTGAACATCAAAATAACAACAACAATTGATTATGAACTACTGAATATAATACAAATCCACAAATGAATAAATGGAAAGTCTAATGCATAATGAGATATTTACAAAGGCTCCAACTGCCTCCCCACAAAATATTTGATAATCATAAAAGGGAAAAGGTTAACTTCACAGTGGAGAAGGGTGGCAGACACAGCCTTAATCAGGATACCAAAGTTAACATGATTGGTAATGAAACAAAGTGAAGCCATGTACCACCTGCCGGGATGCATCATCTTTGTGATATTCCTACCAAAGATGCATAAACTGAATCAAACCATAAGGAAACATTAAACCAAACAAATTGAGGACCATCCTGAAAAATAAATTGGCCTATAATCTTAAAAAATTTCAAGGTCATGAAAGTCAAGGAAAGTAAGAAACTATTCCAGACTGAAGAAGCATGACAACTAAATGCAACAAGTCATTTTGGACTCAATCATTTTGCAAAAGAGACAGTCAGTGCAAGTTGAATGTGAGGTGAGGACTAGATGGTAGAAATGTATAATTTTAACTTCCTGATTTTGATGATTGTATGTGATTATGAAGGAGAATGTTTTGTTTGTAGAAAAACACACTCTAACATGTGCAGGGTTTAAAAAAAACAGAAAAGTAAGACGCAAATTCTCAGGCCTTGCTGCAGAACTCAGCAGCCCGCACACCAGGATGGGCCTGGAAGCTGCTTTTTAACACGTCTTCAGGGCACTTCCGGGCCACACCAAAGCCCAAAACCCATTCACTGCCTTCTGCTCTGCTGTGACAGCCTATCTTCTAACGCTCCTCAGAAAACAGTAGTCTCTTCCCCTATTCAAGAAATCTGACTACTTCTCCCTTCTTCCCAGCCATTTTCTCTAATAAGACAAGGCAAGGTTTGCCAGGGGACTCAAATTCCAGGAACTCTGCATTTCTCCTTGAATGTTCTCCGACTTGAGCTCTGTGGTGTCTGATCTGCCAGCTGGAGCGAGGGGGGTGGGCCATAAAAAGCTTGTTTGATTTTTAGTGCTCTCCCTGTTCCCATCATTTCACTACTTCTTTTATAAACCCCATCTCATTAGCCACCTGGTAAATTCCACTCAGAAAGGCATGCTGGCCCCCACGTTTCATATCCAGAGCCAAGGAAACAGCCCAAACAACTCCAATAACTCATGAAGGTAATTAATTGCAGATGACACACACCCAAAATATCCTGAGCGCAACAGGAAAATCACAGTGTTCCAAACTCGATAGGCACAATCTTACTTGACTGTCATTTCACTCACTCAAAACTCTTTCAAGTTACTTCTTGGGGCATTTCTGTATCAAGAAAGCAGCTCACTTCTGTTCTTTGTGCCATTAAAAGTGTTGGCTTTGAGGTCAGACAGGCTGCTTTTGCCTCTCTGTGACCTTGGGCAAGTTATTTCATCTGTCTGGGCCCTGGTGTTATCACCTATAAAATGGGAAGATAAAAGTACCTACTTCAGAAACTATAGGAAGAATTAAAATATAGGCACATCTGTGTTGGTGTATAAACAAATACAAATACATATAAAGTGCCTGGCATATAGTAAGTACTAAATGTCAGTTATTATTATCATTCTTTTAATCCTCACCCAAGGATATATTTATTGATTTTAGAGAGAGAGAAAGGGGGGAGAGAAAGAGAAACACTGATGTGAGAGAGAAACATTGGTTGGTTGCCTGCTGTACACACCCCAACCAGAGATCGAACCCGGAACCTAGATATGTGTCCTGACCAGGAATTGAACCCACAATCTTTTGGTGCATGCGAGACACTCCAACCAACTGAGCCACTCAGCCACAGCTGTTTGTTAGTTATTATTTTTTATAATTACTATTATCATTATTCATAAATTATAAACCAGGACTCCACTGTTACCATATTCCAACACAAAGAGGTCTCTTTTCCCCAGGGAAGTGAAGGCTAAGGAAGACCTACAGTGGTCCCCTAATCATCCCTGGTAGTATTTCCAAGTCAAACATCAATACTGAGTCCTCTTCTCCCAGCTTGTCCCTTAGTCAACTCAATGCATCCCCAGATTCAACCTTACCTCCTCAGAAATTACTTGTCTGATTTCCCTAAGCTGGTTTAGGTACCTCTAGGGAACGTAGCATTTCCCACAGTAACTGGGAGTTGAAGGAGCCTCCCACCAAACTGAACTTCTATGAGAGCCAGTCTGGGACACCCTAAGGTCCTCCATGTGACAATCTACATTTAGGAAGAGCGAGTGCAATCACATCACTGCAGGGGAGATAAGAATGAATATCCATAGGCCAACATCCCTAAAACAGGGAAGAATAGGCAAGAGGAGCAGATATCAAATGGCAAATTGTTTCCTGATGGGCCCCAAGAACACATATGCTGTGCGGGAGCAAAATACGGAGAGCAGAACCGTGGGCCTGTCCCAGGGGTTTCAGAGTCATGGACCTGCAAGAGACAGGCAGGCACCAGAAAGGAGTGGAGCAGGCTGGGGGAACGCACCCTGGGCATCGTGTGAGGGGTCAGAGTCACAGTGAAGTAGAGTGGGTGCCCATGTGAAGGGGACGTCCCAATTCGACACCAGGCATGTGAAAGTGTGGCCACGTGTTGCCAGATCTTTAAACATTTCAAGACCCACTGAAAATATGGATATCTATGACATGTCAAGGTCTTAAATCACAGATTCACAATTTCTTACAACATCTCACATCAAACAAAACACATTTGTGAGACAAATTCTGCCTGGGGCCACCAAGTACCAGCTCTGCTCTTAACCCTCACCTCTTGGCATCAAGCTTTGCAATCTCGAAGACCAGAAGGGTACTTGCTGTTCGTGTCCCTTTATTAGGCCAAGAGGAAATAGACTTAAAACCCTTGAGATCTGGTCAAAAACTCATAAGCTGGATCTAATCATGAGATAACAGCTGACAATGCCAAACGGAGGGCTGTTCGATGAAGCAACTGGCCAGAAGAGGAACGCAATAAAGTCAAGGTCATGAAAATCAGAGAAGCTGTGGAAGTGGTCCAGAATAATGGAGACTGAAGAGTCCGACGATTCAATGCAGTGCCTGATCCTGGCCCAGATCCTGGATCAGGCAAAGAAAATGTCCATAAAAGGCTTAATTGGCTCAACTGGTGAAATATGAATATGGGCTCTGCTTTACATAATAATACTGCATCAATGTGAAATTTCCTGAATTTATCATCGCACTGTGGTTATATAAGAAAATGCCCTTGTTCTTAGGAAATACAAGTTCTTAGGGGTAAAAAGTCCTGTTTACAACTCTTGATTCTTGTATGCCCCCTGACTAGGGCATGGACCTACAAACTTAATGTATCGGGACGACGTTCCAACCAACTAAGCTACCCAGCCAGGGCCTACAAGAAACACTTAAACAGATCAGAAAAAAGGTTTAATGATCAAATATACAGATAGATAAATCTATTTCAAATGTGGCAAAATATTAACAATTAATAAATATGACTGAAGGATACACAAGAATTCTTTTACTATTATTATAATTCTTCAGCAAATTTAAGACTATTTCAAAATAAAAAGTTTTTTAAAAAACATCCATTAGAAAAATAGGTTCCCAACAAACAAAAATAGGGATCTATAATAACAGCCCACACAGTAGCACTGAAAGGGTTAGTGAATAGCTCGTAACTGGCACTGAGAGGCCAAGAACATTAGCTTGGTTAAATATAAATACAGCATATTAAATATTTAATAGTATCTAGGAATAACAAGGCCCAGCCGCCACTATTACTTCGATTAGTATCATGGTTCGGAGGGATGTAGTTCACAAAATCTGCCCACCTCCTTTGTGAGGATGCCGGCAGGACCACTGAGGCAGAGCCTAGAAAACACTTCAAGTGGGGTTTGGGAATGAGGGGTACAGTCACTATCATTACCTGTAATCTGCTTATGAGGGAAGGGGGGGAAAGGCCTACAATGATCCCTTTCTTTCAAAGACGCAGTATGGCGCCTGGCGTTTTGATCTGCTGTGGAAGAGCTGTTGTTACTGACACAGCGTTTGGAGAGAAACATCACACATCTGAATACCAAGTTGAAAACTCAATTTGGCTCTTGAACAAGTCACAATAGTCTCATCAAATCCAAGCCTCCTGAGACCACAGGCAAAAAACAGAGACTGTGAATGAAGCAAAAATAAAAAGGTAACAACAAAATACAATGAAGGCCAAGAAGCAGAGAGAGAAAGACAAAGATTACTGAAGGAGGGGATAATACCACTCATCCAAGACCCAAGGAATGTCTGGCTTGTAGACGTGCTTTGTTGACCCTCAAAGTGTATGAGTGTGGATGTAATTTGGCCTGTAATTAGGCGAAAATAATTAAAAACCAAGCCATTTCCCTTAAAGATCTAGCTTTCCAATGTCTCTTGAAAAATCCCAGTGCCTTAACCACACAGCCCACGTGCCCTTGAGGTCACACACAGCTAGCACTGAGCGGTTGTGGCTAGAGGACAAGTGCTTCTCCGTTCCCCAAAGACTCCCCCACTCCCTTTTCTCACAAGTGGCCTCCTTTATGCATTTCCATCACCCATGGCCCCTATAGAAATTTGAGTTTCAGACCTGCTACTGCACATGCACACTGGCACTCCGACAAATTCCACAGACAGCTGTGGGACAGGAACTTAAGGATCAAAGGAAGGTCATGACATAATATTCAGATAGCCTATGGTTCAACAACCATGGCAAAACTGTAACTGGCCTGTGCTCAAAAAAGTACATTTGTCTTAATCCAAAGCAGGTCAGTGCCCAAACATGAATGGGTTTCTACTGGTTCCAGGAAGCTGACCAGGCATGGTGGGTTGAAGATTGGAAGGGAGGGAGCTGGAAGCCAGCTGGTATAAAAGTGAATTGAAACTACTACAAATAAAGCTACCAGCCAGGAGGTCCGGGAGGTCCAAATCCATATTGCTTTTATTTGTAATATGGCTGCTTCTAGACCATGAGTTCCTTAAAAGTAGGAACTTGGTTCTGCCCAATCTGTGTTCCCCCAAATCCGGCAGAGTACATCGCGCAGAATTCAGTCTCAAGGGCAGTCCAATGTCAAAACAAACAAAGGTAATTCATAAACCTTGTTTAGATCCTGAATCTAGGGGAGAATGGCTAAAAGAGACACTTCAGGAACAATTCGGGAATTGTGAAAATGGACTGAGTGTTAGATATTATGGAATTATTGTCAATTTTCTCAGGCATGATAATAATTGTGTGGTAATGTGAGAGACTGTCCTTATTCTTGGGAAATAAATGTAGAAAGATTTAGGAGTAAAGAATCGTAGTGCCTGAAACAACTTTCAAATAATACGGAAAAAAATACCTATGCATAATACAGATACGTACACATGTGCATGTGTTTATTCATTTGTTTACTTATTAATGAGGGTGTAAATAAAGAAAAATGTGCAAAATATGAACAACTGGTAAGTCTAGGCAAAGGGTATGTGTACCCAAGTTCATTGCGCTAGTCTTATACCTTTTACGTAGGATTAAAAATTTTCAGAATAAAAAGTTAGAAAATTTCTTTAAAAATAAAAAATGCTCGACAAATAAATAAATCCATAATAAATCCATAAACAAGGCTTGGTATGGCATTTTTATGCCCCATTGGGGGGGAACAGATGAAGCCCCTCAGGTGGGAGGCAACTGGTTGGGGGCTGCTGCCACCTCGGTCCCCCTGGCAGCCTCGAGGGTTGAAGCAGTCAGGCCCTCGGCCGCCATGGGCCCTCCGCAGCAGCCTGGCTGGGAAGCTCTGCTCTGAATGAAGTGCGGTGTTTAGGAGCCATGAGAGTAGTCACTTTTGAGGAGCAGATGAGCTCTGATCCACAGTAATCAATCGGCCTATTACCAGCTGACTATTCACCTTCAATTTCAACATCACTGGTAGTTTTCTTCTTTTGTGCTTTGTCTGGTGGGAGTATATTATGAGGGGATTTATTTGTATTATGTTAAATGTCTAGTTAACCAAAAGCCTACAGATAATATAACAAAGCTAGATGACAAGGTACCCTGTGAAGCCCAAAATATAACCAGTAAGGACAAACCAACGGCCACAAGGTCTGTATGGCATCGGCATCTGTATAGAACAATGACGAAGCAGCCATGGAGCTTCTGATGAGATACCCTGAGAAAAGAGCCCCAGATCACCAATAGGTATTCTCTGGAAGGAAAAACATGCTGGGCCAAGTGGAGAACTATAATAATGCTCTAGCTGAGTGCATGGACCTAAAGTAAAGTCGAAGGGACTAACTCAGGCTGGCCTCCATTTATTCCCAGGCCTGGCCCACTGGGACTCCCAGGACAGGCACCCACAGACAGGAAAAAAACTACTGACTGAAGTGGAGTTACAATTGAGCAGTACAGAGACACTATAGGCAAAGGAAATAAAAGATCTTGATAAAAGTAGGGGAGGAAAACAGAGGCAGGAAGTTTCTGAAAACGAGTTGCCATAAACCTAATCACAACCTGATGAGAAGGGCAGAAGGGAGGCTCTGTAAAGTTAGAATATGCTGCCCTCAGCCTCGAATCCCTTTAAAAGTTTAGTTTCCTGGCTACACTTAAGCAACGAGGAAGTATACAAATAAAGTCCCATACAAAGTTAAAAAAAAGAGAGAATAAGTAGAATATATCTACTGATAATGAAGGCATGCCAGAAATACCCATGTAACTGTAACGTTCTATTTCAAACCAAGCTATGAGACAATACAGAAATGACACAAAACATGAAACGACATGAACCAGAATTAGAAAAACTCAATAAAGAGGTGATAAAACTCAGGAAACTTAAAAGAAAAAAATTCAGAAATAAACACCAACCTAGGAGGAACGCTTAGAAGGTGAACAGAACAAGAGTCAAAAAAACTAAAAGGAAATGAAAAAAGGGATAAAAAAAGATTTGAGAGAAAGTGACAAATATTTTAAAATAGGCAGATAAAATCCAGCAAACAGAAAACAAGCCCCTGCAGAGAAAAACCAGAGGAAAGGAGCAGATACTAAACAATTATTAGAAAAAACTTTTTTGAAATAAATTTGAAATTATACATTGAAAGAGCACATCATGTACCTGAGAATACTAATTCTGAATGACTTACACCAAGATGCATTCTAGTAGAATTCCTGAACTTAAGAGAAAGAGAAAAACTCCTTTGGGTAAGTGACTTCTAAGAGAAAGAAAATGAGATTATCATCCAACTTTGAGAGGAATGCTTCCCCAAAAGACAGTAACACAATTAATAATAGCCAAGGGCTGGAAGCAACCTAAATGTCCAACAGTAAATGAGTGGATCAAAAACTATGATACATTTACACAATGGAATACTACCCAGCAGAAAGAAAGAAAGAGCTGCTACCCCTTGCGAGAGCATGGATGGAGCTGGACAGCATTATGCTAAATGAAATAAGCGAGGCGGTGAAAGACAAATACCATATGATCTCAACTATATGTGGAACCTAATCAATAAAACAAACAAACAAGCAAAATATAACCAGCGACATTGAAAGAAAGAACTGACAGCAACCAGAAGGGAGGGAGAGGGGATCACCAGGATCAAGGGGAAAGGTCGTCAAGGAACATTTATAAAGGACCCATGGACAAGGACAACAGGGGTTGGGGGAGGACTGAATGTGGGGATGTGAGGGAGGGTGGGACAGGGGCAAGTGGTGACAGGAAAATGAAGACAACTGTACTCGAACAACATTAAAAAAAATGAAAAATAAATTTGGTCACCAAAAAAAAAAAAAAAAAAAGGAAAATGTGATCAAGGATTTTAGATCTTGCAAATTGACTTTCAAGAAGCACAAACTAGTAATAACATGTAAGAACTTCGAAAAATGTGTTCCCATAAGCCCTCCTGGTAGAATCTATCAGAGAATAAGCTTGAAACAGTCAAAGTGACAAGCAAGATAGCAACAGAGCTGATAGGAAAACATGTAACTTACATTAAACTTACAAAACTAAGAATCAACAAGATTAAAGGGAAAGACAAAAGTGTATTTTCGCTATTCTCAGGTTATATAGATATATATGAATGTATATCTTTCAAGAACAGAGGAGACTGGGGAAAGCATATGTGAAACTGTTCTCAGCAATTATATTGTGGCAGTAGTAGTGGTGTTATCTGAGACTTTACAGATTATCTACACATAGGAATATATATAGATAAATACACAAACATTTTTAAGATACAATACCTCTATCAATAGTGCTATTGCCAACTCAAAGTCATTATTACAGAGTTTTTTGCTTAACCTCTTTATATTGCATTTGTATGTGCTTTTTCCTCATACAAAGTACATCAAAGTTAGACAGGATGATAGAATTAGCATATACCAGAATAACTCCGGTGCTTTGTACCATAACATACACACAATAGACTCAGAATAACAATACTGCTAGAGTAGGGACTCAAGAAGTTCGTGTGTCCATTTAGCCAAATATGCTTCATCCAAATTACACAAGTTAATACAATTATACAATTTTACAAAGAAAACAAAACACCATTCAAATTAGTCTGAACTTTATGATCTCTCTCCGATGATTTTGATATTATTTCTAGGCCCACAAAGACAGGTAACCCCCACCACAAAGTAAAGGAGAGGGTAAAAAGGAGAGGACCCCATGGTATGCTTACAGCTGACCCTTGAATAACATGGGTTTGAACCTTTCAGGTCCACTTATAAGTGGATTTTTTTTTCAGCTGACCCATGCAGCTCAAACCCATGTTGTTCAAGGGTCAAGTCCACCAATGGTAGTTATATGTAGATTTTTGACTGTGTGGGAGGTCGGCAACCCTATCCCCCAACATTGTTCAAGGGTCAGCTGTACACTGTAAAGTCCTGTTTCGACTCATCTCTGGTGAATCCAAAGTCCTGTCATTATCCTCTCCACAATGAAAAGGGAAAACTGCCTATGAAACAAGCTTCCTGATTGTTCAGCATTCCATACTGTTTCCAGGTCACAGGCCTTTTACCTCAAGAGGCTGATCTAAAGGTAGATGAAAGCCAGGCTGGCTTGAATCTTGGGATCTGGCCGATGTCCTGCTTGAGAGCTGCATTCCATAGGACCAAGGGAAATGTCTCTAACTTCACTCTCAAATGAGTACGACTCAAGCCTCCCATTTCTTCCCACTTCAGTTAACAGGTTACACCAGCCCTCTTCCAACAGATCATGGCAAAGGGAGAACATTATCAGAAGAGCCCAGAGAAGTCGCCCCACCACTGCGGCCATTCCCTGTAACCAGGAGATGTTCGATCCTGAGATGTCCCCTCACATTTCCTTCTCTGGAGCTCACAGAATTGTGTAACCTCCAGCCTGGTATTTCCTGCCAGCGGTCACCTCTCCATGTCCAATGGATACTGATCAGAAAAAACTACAATGACATACAGCCTGTGTTAGCAACGTCATAAATGGCAGGGACAATGAAGTCTAAGATACAGAGGACTGTGAGTTATCGTTGTGTAGCTGTATTCAACAGGTAGGGGGAAGCTACATGAGAGCGGGAAGGCCAAACACTACCAGCTCTTGGCTCACAGTGTTTTCCTGTGGAGTTCACAAGAATGTGAGTTCCGCAAAGACAGAGGATTTCATCTGGCTATGATACTGCTGAATCCCCAGTTTTAAAACTAGCTCCTTACACTGCACATAGTAGACAGTCAGAAAATACTGACACACTGAGTAAATGGGTGCTACATATGAAGCACCAGATAAAGAATTCATTCATTATTTTAAATGAGAAAAGAAAATAATTAAGCACAGTAAATGTACGAAAAAAAAATTAATTTACATTCTTTAGGTGGATGAGTTTTACATGATGTGGCAACTGTATCTCAATAAAATTGTTTAAAAATAAAAATAATTGAGCATCTACTATGTACCAGGCACTGAGAAAAGCACTGGGGGTATGGGAGAATATAACCAGCAAGGTCTGCCTCTCAGGAAGATCAACATGTTTTTCATCGAGACCCTACAGAAACTGCTCTGACTGGTGTGGCTCAGTGGGTTGGGTGTCATCCCACAAGCCGAAAGGTTGCCTGTTGATTCCCCATCAAGGCATATATGCCTGGGTTGCAGGCCAGGCCCCTGGTATATATTTCTCTTGCACATCAATGTTTCTCTCTCTCCCTCTCTCTCTCTCTCTCTCTGTCTCTCTCTCTCTCTCTCCCACCCCCCACCCACGCTCTAAAAATAAATAAGTAAAATCTTTTTTAAAAAAGACCCTACATAAACTAATGCCCCTACCAAGTTAGAAAACTCACAAAGAGAGTCATGGGAGGTCTAGTCACATTTGGATTTTTAAAATGGTGTTAGAAAAATGAGTTTGTATCATGTACAAGAAGATCCAGCCCAGCTCCACTCCTACCCTCATTTTATAGCTGAACGAACTGAGGCTGTGAGTCGGCAAGCAGCTAGCCAATGGCTAATCCCCAACAGAGAGGCAAAACTGAGATGAAAACCCAGGTAGCCTGGCCCCAGAACAAGCATATCGTCCTCCACGCCACACCACTTTGATCATAAATCCAATCCTCCAGCACTGACAAATGTGAGTCGCTGAAAATAAACTAGGAGCCGGCAGGGACAATGAACATCATCAGCACACGGGTTATCCTTAAGTAGCAGGGCTCTCGCGGAGTCAACCCCTTCCACAACTCACACTAAAACAGCACATATACACATGATACACAGTTTCTGGGGCATACGCTACCCCCATTTTACAGAAAAGGGCACTGAGGCACAAAAAAGGTAACCAGCTTGTCCCAAGTACTCACAGCTAATAAGCGCTGGACTCAGGGTTTGAACTTAAACCTGTCAAAGCTGGGAGAAGGCACATCAGTTAATAATGGGTTCATTTCCTATGGCTACCATAATCAGATACCAGACCGCACGGCCTGAACAATAAAAATTTATTTCTCACAGTCCTGGAGGCTGGAAACCCAGGACCGCAGCGTAGGAGGTCTGAATCCCCCCCGAGGCCTCTCTCCTTGGCTTATAGATGCCGCCTTCTCTCTGCGTCCTCAAATGGTCCCTTCTCTGTGTGCCCACATTCCCAGCGTCTTACCCTCTTCTTAGAAGAACACTCAGCACACTGGATTCGGGTCCCACCCTTACGACCTTGTCAAAACTTAATTACTTCTTCAAAGACCCTATCTCCAAATACAGTCACCTCGAGGGCTAGAGTTTCAGCATAGGAATTTGGGGAGGACATAATTAAGTCCATCACAAACAGTGACCCACATCTGATGGGGGACCAATGCCTGCTGCAAGTCTGTAACAGAGGCAAAGAGTAAAACACGGAAGCACAGGAATAGATTAGTAACAATTTAGATAATCCTCAAATATCAACCCTAAAAATAAAATAATCCCCAAATGATTATGCCCAAAACAATCTCCTTTTAGAAGTCGCCTAAGCAGTAAATGAAATATAATTAATTTTTGTTGGGCCTCTCAGGAGACGGCACTAAGCTATGTACTAACCCTCCCACCTTAGTGACAAAAGAATCAAAATTTTGAAAGTATTAATACTTTCAATTTATAGAACCATTTTCCTCCCCTAAAAATCCAAAGAGCAAAACCACCAAACACAAAATCTCCTTAAATATGCTGTTTATTAGATAAGGGAGAACTTAGCAATTTTCAAACAAGCCACCCAACACAGATTTCATTTTCTATCATTTTATAACCTTCTAATCTTTTTATTATTCCTTATTTATAAAGCACCAACGGCCTTATCCTGTGGAAAATAAACCTATTCCTTCGGCTTTAAATGAGCTTGGGGAACCCTTTTGCGCTGCTTCAATTGCTGCCTTGAAAGCTGGTGGCTGCCACATGAGGTGGTTTGTCAGTCTTCGTTAAGTCCTCTTCCTGCCCAGCTCGGGTCAACCCGAGCTAACACTGCCGCGGAGCTGGCTCAAATCCAGTGCTAAATCTCTCTCCCACGCATCTGCCCAGCTCTACCTCTGGCAGCAATAACTGGATTCTCTCACCCTTTCCCTTGAGCAGAGGTCAAGGCTGAAAATCTCAAATACTTATCTTGCCAAGATGGGACGGTCTTCCTGCCCTTACTTTCAGCGGTCAGAATGGTCACAGGGCAAGCACATGGGACCATATGCTCTCTTGATGGGTTTCACTCCTCTGTCACTCCCACACAGTCCCTACAGCAGCACAGAGGCACAAAGCAGGTGCCCAGTTACCTCCCAGCAGATGCTGCTGGCGGCCAGGGCACCAGGGCAGCTGCTGACCCACTCTCTGTAGCCTGAGATGGGCACTATCGGAAGCCTGCCGCTCCAGATAAAGACTTGGAGCAAATCAGATTCACTGCTGCTGAACTGTCAACAAGCAGCCTGTCAACATAAGACACAAGAGGGGAAACATCTCTACAGACATCTCACAAGTTGGGAGATGAGGACTTCCCTTCTCTAATCAGGTCCAGAAGCAGGTGTTTGGCTCCTGGATGGCAGACAAGCATCTCCTCATATGCATGTAGAGAAATCTGTGTGTCACAGTGAGACAGGGTTAGAATTTGAAGCCAAAAGACCCAGATGCAAGACATAACTCAGCACCTGGCCACTTACCAGCTATGTCAGGGTTTGGCAACTGTGGCCCACGGGCCAAATTCAGCCACCACCTATCCTTGTAAATAAAGGTTTATTGATACATAACCACAGCCATAGGTTGGTGTGTCTTCTGTGGCTGCTGTCACACCACAATGGCAGAGTGTGTACTTGTAACAGAAACCATATGGTCCACAAAGCCAAATGTATTTACTATCTGGTGCTTGACAGAAAAAGCTGGCTGGTCTATGTGCCCTGTGACACTTCACATAGTTACTTTGTACCTTTGAATCTCAGTGTCCCTTCTCCTTAAAATGAGAATTGCATGACTATCTGTCCCTCATATCTCAAAGAGTTATAAAAATCAAACTCATTCATTATAGCATCATACTAATAACAATGACAAGTCTTTGAGTCCTTAATTTCTACCAGACAGGATTCTAAGCACTTTGCCTGGATTATTTTATTTAATCCTTACAGCAACCCTCTGAGGAAGCTAATATTATTAATCCATTTTGAGGGCACTGAGGCTCAGAGAAGTGAAGGAGGTTGACCAAGATGAGATCATTAGTAAATGGTAGAAACAGAGTTCAATCCCAGCTCCTAACCTATCACCACCCTCTGCTCTTTCAGGCCCTGGGGACATGGGTGCTAAAGGGTGTCGATAATCAGAGCAGTGAAATGATAGACCGTGACCCCACACCCACCTTCACACCCCCTAGCCTGCCTCCACACCTTCCCTCCAGCCTCTCTTTCTATTCGGTCCCCTACTAAACTGCCGAAAACTTTGTCATCTTTTGTTTATTTTAAGAAACACACAGAGCTTGCTTCTCTTTGGCTGGTAAGCAAAGCCAAACAAAATGAGAGACACTTCAGGTACTAATTTGCATTTCATTCTTACTCAACACTTCACATTGTTATATAGAAAAAAACAAACAAAACCTTCAAATCAGAGAGAGTAACACCTCCAAAATAAAGACTGTTTTTGTTGTGGTATGTGCCCCAGAATGACACCAATAATAAGAAGCAACAATAAGAATGTCTGCTAGGAACTTCATCGTTTACCAAGTCAGGCTTCTCGTTTGATACAAAGGGACTATGGAGTAAGCAGGCTTGGTGTTCATCGAAAACTAAAGCACAGAGAGAGGTCGGGAGACCTGCCTGAAGACAGGCAGCCAGTAAGGAAGAGAGCTGAGAATTAAAGCTAAGTCCTTGACCATACCATGAGTTGTGGGTGCAAGAGACATTAGAGGCTGATATCAAAAGTGAGTACCTATAACAATAAAAGAGAAAAATGAATTTGACTCAAATGTTGTATAATGCCTAAAAGTGAGGCTCTCTACCCTGTTGGGCAGAAGAAATTACTCTTTGCTTCAAAGACCTGAAACCTGGGATCCTATGGCTGTGGGCACTTGCCAAGGTTTCAGGGCAGAGGAATCACTTCTATTTTTGGTCACCCCATATGTCTTCCTTCTGGAACTTGCCCTTCATGAGATTCTGGTCAGCCTGTCAATCACATGGCCCCAGTTTCCGTACCAAGGGTGAGTGGCCCATCCCCCTGGAACTGATGACTGAACCAGTGAAGGCACTACAACCCACAGAGGGTACTTCTAGGGAGAAATAGCAGTGCTCACTTTGCTGAGATCGTGACCTACAGAAAGGATGTAAGACTGGAGCTCTGAAGGCTAAGTTCACCACCTCTGGAGAAAGCCTATCTAACCATGCTGTCACCAGAAAGAAAGCGCAGGAGAAACTCAGAGGCCAGTGACTCCATAACTGTTCTGGATCCTCATCACTGGAAATCTACACCATCCCTTTGAACCTCCAATTATATTAACCAGTATGTTCCTTGCTTTTTGGTTTTGTTTTCTATAAACTAATTTGAGTTGAAAGTCTTTTATTTGCAATCCAAATAATCTTCCAGCACACTGCTTCCCCTACAAGTCGCCATTCTTAGAGAGAAAACCCACAGACAACAGAGGAGGCTACAGCTCTAAACATTCATCTTTAGCAACGATGGCCAACTATACAGACTCTGGGACACAGCCACAGCCAGAGCTGGGGGGCTCCTCCCTCCCTCAGCAGTCTGTTTTTGAAGAGCATAGGCTCGAAGTGAGAGAGTCACCAATGCCACCTTAAAAAAACCTATGCTCTGGGAAGGGTCTATCAAAACCAGACACTTATAGCTACCTAACACAGGATGATGGAAGGGACTGTGAGAACTTTTCCCCCCTCCCTTTTTATAAATTTCAGCCTTCTAGTAAGGTTTAGTAATGCAACAGCAGGCCTCAGATCAAGGGTCAATTTGGTGACCTCAGTCACCACATAAAGATGAAGTGGGCATCTTTTTGAAATCCCCAATTAATGGCAGGAATGACATAATTCTGTAGGAACCCCTCAGCTTGTCAAAGAGCCTCTGTCAAACACAGAGTAGGGTCAGAGCTCTCCTATGGAGTCCATCAGGAGCTAGAGAAGGAACTACAGACCACCCGCAGGGACCCTGGCCTTAGTGAAAGGTTCCCCCAGCTCTCCTCCAAGCTGCCAGAGTAAGATAAGATACTAAAATCATATCACTTTCCCAAGACCCTAAAAGCACCCACTATGATTTTTCTTCTGGGCTCCAGAACCATAAATATATTCTAGCACTGTCAACCAGAGATCAGTACCTACCAGATATCTCAGAGGCACTGCACACAGTCAAGTCCCCAGCTGGCGTCACCATCAACACACACTAAACACGCACATATACATACACCTTCCACAGAGCCCTGGCCCTCATCTTCCACAGCTCCCTCTTTGTAACCAGTCCATCTCATGGAGCCCACCTTCCAAGCTCCTCTCAGAGCACCCTTCTCCACCCCACCAGAGCCCCTCAAGGATGGCCCATCTGACCTCCTGGATCACCTCCAAGCTCTCCTCACAGGCCTCCCTGCCTCCAGTCTTGTGCCACTTTAGTCCTTTGACACAGCAGAGTCATCCTAGCCAAGGACAAAGGCCCACCTGACGCACATGTATACAAAGCTACGAGTAGTTGCCAGGACATACCACCATCTCTCTGTCCTCTAGGTCCTCTTCATATGACCCATGTACCTGAGAAGGCTTCCCTTGCTGTTCTACCCAGAAGGCAGGTTTGCACACACGCACCTACACGCAAGCACACACAGGTACACCCTATGTCCTCCCACCCTCCACCTTCTCCACGTGACTCCTATCGTCCTCTAAGGTTCCAGTGAATCAGATGATACATCCTCCTAAGATATTCCCAAGCCCTGGGCACACCATGGGCTCCACTAACACTGCACGTGCCCCATCATTCCACTTACCAGCCATGATGCTGTTGGGAGGAAGTACTCAGTGCATGACAGTTACCTCTGAATGCCATACGGAATCAGTCCTTTCATTCTCAGCGCAGTGTGGTGAGGCACTTTCTCACCTCCACTTACAGCTGAGGAGACCGATTCGCACAGAGCAAAGTGACCCCCAGTGTAACAGGGAGGACAAACGGAGCCAGGCTCTTCTCTGTGGGCCTCACTCCAGTGCTCTCAAACACTATGTAGTCTACACTGCTTTTCCAGTAGCCACGCACGCACATGCTCAAGTGTCAGGGTCACCTGGTCCCCTTCACACATGCTGTCACCGTCACTGGCCTTCTCTCTCAAACCCACATACTCGCCATGGCTCCTCCAGCACAGGGGTCTGGCACAGCTGCCCACACCATCTAGTGCACAGTTCTCAATCAGGGTAATTTCAGCCCCAAGGGACATTGGACAATGTCTGAAGATGTTCTGGCTGTCATGACTGAGGGGAGGTGTTGCTGGCATCTAATGAGCAGAGGTCAGAGACATTGCTAACCATCCTACAGTGCACAGGACAGCTCCACAACAAAGAGTCACAGTCCCAAATGTCAGTACAGATGAGGCTGAGAAAGCCGGCTCTAGACTGTAAGCTCCACCGGGAGGGAGCCGATCTACTTTCTCCCCCATTTCTTCCAGTGCCTTTGTGCAATGGGTACTCATATATTTGAAAAATGAACAAATTCCTCTAAATGTCCACTGTGCTCTTCTGTTCCCAAAGCAAGTCCATATGTGTCCTGCCCAAAGGTGAAGCCACCTCAGCTGGGAGGCAGCAGCCCAGCCCAGGTGCCTAGCCTGTGCCCAATGACAAGCCCCACAGGGCCTCCTGGGACCGCTTCAAGGAAGAAATTCCATGAAGAGCTCTGCACATAGTAGGTGCATTCTGGTGTAGTCAATGTCAGTGCGCAGCCTCACAGGGCCTTTGTATAGACCAGTGGACCAGTGGGCCAGTGGGCCAATGGGCCTCACCTGCACTTTGAACCTACAGAGCACTGCCCTGCTTCCAAAGATTATTGACATGAGGACCATATTAATGGTGAGGAGGATGAAGCCAACAAGGAAAGAGGGAGCCAGGTGAGCCCAGGGAAGGAATGAGAGATTTCAACAGCTCTACTTGGGTGCATGGAGGCTCCACAACATCTGATATCTGGACTGTCTGGATGGCCAGACAGGTGGCCCACCAGAGTCACCTCTCAGCAAATGACCCACCTGCTTCCATGGCAGAGCTCAGACAGGACCATTAGGTGAGTCCCGCTCTGGGCCAGTCAAGCAGCTGATACAGTCACGGGCCACTGGAATCCACATTCTCAAGAGACAGGGAGACAGGGAAAAACAACGTGGCATTTTCATTTCCAAGGGACCATGACCTCACCAACTGAGAGCTGGCAGGATGGCAGTTTTCCTGTTCAGCCAGCAAAGTTTATACTTTTATTACAGGGTCCCACATAAAGTCACACATTCCCTCGGAAGCAAAAGAGATGGGCGCAGAGCTAAGGAGCCACGTGGGGAGCTGTAACAGGATGCCCCTAGTTTACCACCATTGTTGATCACCAGCTGACCTCACAAGGAATATCCATGACGTAACCTGAAGGACAGATGAGAGCACTGGCATTTTCAAAGTGGGACTTGAGTTTTGTTTTGCAACATAATTATTTCAATAAATAGCCCAAACGGACCAATAATTAGTTATAGTTATTAATTCACAGGGTTCAGCTGGACCATGGATTCTCTGGAATCATTTAATAAAAGTCATTTTAAAAAACAGAAAATACGATGTCCAGGTTTTAAACACGCACATACTCACACATGCAGACATACCACACTCTGATGTTTGAAACTATTGGTGGAAGTTCTCAAACAGGCAGAGGGCCTCTGACGGAGGAGGGGCGCAGAGGATTCTCAGTTTCCCTGCATCTGCCCCTGTCCTGGTTCCCTAGCAGAGAGCAGACACCAGGGAAGTAGGTGGGGAAAGGACGTGACAATGAAATGACCCAAATGACATAAGCAGCCCCTGCCAAACCGAGTGCCACACTCCTCTGCCCCAGCACTCGGGTCTTAACCACCAGATTTAGCTGTCGACACCCTGTGCCGGAGCACTGCGCCTGGTGGACAGCCCTTCCTTCACCACCTACACCTGGCTGGCTTCTTCGCTTTCGAGGCCCAGCTCCACAGCCTTGCCTGACCCAGGTACCGTGGCAGTCTGGTTTCTTCCCTGTGCTCCCACCCCACCCTCCAAGCACTCGCCACTCTGCACTCCTATACTGGCTCCCACTGGTCTCTCCCACTAGACGGGCTGCCCTTCCAGGACAAGAGCTCTGCCCGTTTACTGCTGCATCCCGAGTACTCTGCTCAGTACCTGGCACACTACAGGTGCTCAATAAACACCTGTTTCATTAATGAAAGACTATGTACTTTGTGGAACCTCCGAACCACATTTTTAACCATGAGCCATGTGCATTATACTGATGCTACTAGTACTGCTACCAGTAATGACAGCAGATATTGACTAAACATGTATCATGTGTTAACGCACTATGATAAGCACTTTATACATATCTGTTACAATTCTCCCAACAGCCCTCCACGGCAGCCCTACTTCACAGGAAGGACAGGGGCCCAGAGAGGTGAGGCAAGAAGTCCAAGGTCACACAGCCCATGGCAGACAGCTGGCTTACCCTGCGCAGTCTGGCTCAAGGCCCAAATTCGAAACCATGACTGTATCAGGTTTGTGCACTTATCCCTCACCCACGGGCCACTCTCAAGCTATTCACTATATCCTACGGCACCTATGCTAATACTTCCTTAATATTTTTTCTTTAAATTACCCACTTCTTATATCATCTTGTTCTAAGCAATAGAATCTGAAAGTCACACATTTAATAGTTATATTTTGTTTTCTAAAACTCAGTCACATCAATGTAATTATGGAAATAAAAATATCCTCATCTGCATAGCAAGGACACTTACTGAATCTAACCAGTACCGGTGGGGCGTGTGCTGGGCAACTGAAGAGCGGGAGGAGGGACACACAATGGACAGGACACACCCTAAGGGTCAGCTCCTGTTTCTGCTCTCAGGAAGAATGTCTCCTCTGTGCCTATTTTCCCCCGGGGGCTCACCTGAGAGCCACCCCCCCACGTGCCTCCCCTCCAGGGATGGGTGTGTACTTCGCAGTTGGCTAATCAAGCCACCGCTCTCCCTAGCAGTAAAAGCTAACTCAGGGCTGAGCAAACATTTGGTCCCAATATGAGACAAGGAGAATCAAGCCTGAGAACTGACCACTGAGAGCCCGGGTGCTCTGTCTTGCCCGTCGGATATAACAACGAGAAGATGGGAGGTCTGGAGCTACTGTGGCTATCCTTGGCTTGCCAGGGGAAAGTGCTGAGGGAGGAGGCCCACACAGAGAGGGTAGCAGAGGTGGACCCTGGATCCAGCCATGTCCAAAATCTACGGGGGTCATGTGAGCCCATGAATCCCCTTACTGCTTCAATCAATTTGCATTCAGTTTTCTGATGCTTACCACCCAGAGCCCTACATGAGGCACAATCCCTCCAGAAGTGCTCAGAGAATTTATTTTTTAATATTTGGATGATAAAAATAGGCCTAGAAAAGTAGGTTGATAAAAAACTGTTTAGCTGAGTAAGCACTCAGAAACTAAAGAATCGACAATTTTGACTATATACATCACTCTTCCCTTTCCTTAGGCATAAATGAGTTGACCTGAAACAAAAATAATGACAGGCAGGTTATCTTTTCATGCCACTAAATTAATGAGTGGCTTGACAAGCCATGCATGTGCCACCAAACAACCAGAAAGCACAGTGCGATAAGGACAGAGGTGTTTGCAGACAGCGTGTCATTCAAACGACTCTAAGCTTCAGGTTGATTACCTAGAAAAAAACATGTTTGCAAGACTGAGTGATAATGACACCAATGCAAAAAAAACAGGCCTATTCTATTCATACTTCTGTGTGAAACCATCTATTTTCCACTTACTACAAGAAGTTACCGTTTCTCCCAAAGTTTTGATAACTGTTCCTTTTCTGTCCTTCAAAATAGTGAGCACGATGAATTCTTGATTCATTCATATGGTGGCAATGCAAATTCAAGAATAGCCGTGGGAGAAGTGAGTCAAGGAAGCAGGAATAAACACACTCCATATGAATTTCACTGCCCAAAATAAGACAATCCCATGATTAAAAACAAGCCAAATGCTCAGACTGCTCGTACTGCTTTTGAGTGCCAGCCCATTTCGAAGTGAGAAGTTTAAAAAACATTATCAATCAAAAAGGAACACACTCGTAAACAGTACTAAATCTTCTCAAAGTTGTAACACTGCGCAGGAACAGGAAATATAGCTGCTCGACCTTTGAAAGCCTCAAAACTACACAGTCAAAGATTCCCAAGTACATCTTATAAATCCCCATTACATACCAGTTCACTACTGCATGGGTTTTCTTAAACTGGCATGACTAGTATCCTATTAACCAGAAAGCTCCATTACCTAGAAATGCTGTTTCCCAAACTCCTTACGGTAGCTTCCATGATGGGGCTCTGGGCAGGCTCGCCAGCCTAACCTCACTCTTCTCCACATATTCTGCTCTAGTCACACTGGCCTTATAGACATTCTTACACATCTTGTGCTCATTCTCACCTAATGGCCTTTGCATATGCCTTTCCCTCTAACTGGAACACTCTGCCCCATCCTTCCTTCCCTTCTCATCCTTCCAATCTCTGCTCCTCTGTGGTCCACCCCCACCAAACGGCCTTCCCAACTAGGAAAGCAACCGCTCCTCCCAAAATGTCCCCACCAACCTTCGCCTCAACCACCTTTTACTGTCTTCTTGGTCCTTATGCTACCTGAAATCTGATTTTTCAATTCTTTGTTCCTGTCTCTCTCTCCTCCCCACCCCACCGCATCAAAATGTCCAAATCTGAACACATCTGCTCCTCCTCACAAACACACCTGCTCACCCCTTGCGCCAGGGAACAGTAGCCACCCTCCACTAGGCCAGCAACAGTCTGCATCAGCCTACCATCCGTTCTCTCCCACACCAAGTTCCAGGGCAGGGAGCAGGTCCCAGCCCTGACTGAACCTAAAACCCATCTTTAACAAACACCCAACCCCCTGAGACCCCAACCCAGACCAAGATCCACTCTCAGGTAAAAAACCTCCCACACAGTCTCCCTGTCTCCTACTGCTGCCAGCCCCAAATGAAGATGCTCCTCGAATCCTGCTAATTCTTCAACTCAGCCTCCTCTGTGACCCTGCACTACCTATAGAACAGTGGCCAAACCACAGGGCACACATGCAGGCCTCTCCATGACCCTGCCTCTGTGCAGTCGGGCTCCTGTCCCGGCTCTCAGACACCCTGGGCTGCACAGTCCAACCCCTCAAACACACCATTCCTGCCCACCCTTTTCAAAAGCCTTCCTTCCAGCCACCCCACCTTGTTCCACCTGCCAAGTCCCTAATCATCCTTCAAGATGTGGTTCAAGGGTTCCTCCCTCTGGAGGCCAGTCTTCAACTTTCCCCACGGAGTGAGCAGATTCACCTGAGAGCACCCATGCAGCCATTCCCTTCTATCGTTGGAAGCAACAGATGTGTTGCACAATAAATACATGCTGTCTGTCTTCCAGAGTCCCCGGGGCAAGGGCTTTGTCTTATTTTACCACTGTTGCCACTGTCCAGCACAATGATCTCCACGGAGCAGGTATTCAATAAGTGTTTGAACTCTGGGAATACTTCCTACACACCTCAGCCTATGCGACAGGCCCAATTCAGAGGGCTGGGGCCCGAAGGGAATGAGACAAAGTGCCTGTGCTCAGGGGCTTTCAGTCCAGCTCAAAGTTCTCAAACTGGGGCCCACAGGCTATATCCATTGTGCTGCCTACTTTCTTGTCATTCTTTAGTAGCTTTATTGAGATATAATTTTCCTATCACAAATTCCTGCTCTGTCTGTTTTAGTAAATAAAGTTTTACTGGAACACAGACATGCCTGTTCATTTATTTATTCTTTGTGGCTGCTTTTTACTACGGTGGCAAATTTCACT
Organism: Mormoops blainvillei; assembly: GCA_004026545.1. NCBI lineage: Eukaryota > Metazoa > Chordata > Mammalia > Chiroptera > Mormoopidae > Mormoops > Mormoops blainvillei. The sequence goes on from PVJD01000668.1 coordinate 178,440, forward strand.
GGTTGCAACAGAGATGATAGAGACTGCTAAGTGAAAAATATTTACTCTCTGGCCATTTACAAAAAGTGTCTGCTAATCACTGGTCTACTAAGGAGTGGGGCATACCCTAGACAAGACCAGCAGGCCAACCAAGAAAGAGATGATTTCAGGGGTCAAAGTGTTGTTTTAAAAAAAAGTCAGGGTCCCAGGACAGAAGGAGTAGGTAGGCAGACAGACAAGGTCCCTTTAAGGTGGTGACATCTGAACTGAGCCTAGGTATGCTGAAAAGGAGCCAACCATGCCAAGATCTAGAGAAAGAACGTTCCAGAAGCAGAACAATCAAGTGCACAGCCATGAAGCTAGATCAAGCCCAGCATTTCAGTCACAGCCCAGCAGAAACAGATGGCACAGTCAAAGGCGGAGGTCATAAGGTTTAATGAGGAAACTCTTTACAGAGGGACAAGGCAAAGAGAAACTAGCAAGGGGTGGTGACAAGACTCAAGGACTGGCAGAGGTGGAAAGCTACGACGCCACACTCCACCGGAAACAAAGAGGGAAGGGAGAGAGCAGTTCCTGGAACCCAGTGTGACACAGGTGGACACTTAAGGATATGTGGCCTCCAAAACAGGAAGACAGTCACTGCCAACCAAGGCCTGGCGGGGGGGGCGGGGAGGGGGGAGCCGGAGGAATAAGTGCCCCAACCTTGCCTTCCTCCTGCCAGCACCTCCCATTGACCACGAAGGCCAGACCCTACCAGAAGCTGGGGGCAGAGGAAACCGGTGCCAAAGTATATCAAGCTGCATTTCCTGGGGTACAGAAAAAGGCTGAATCCAACAGTAAATCCAGAAGGAAAACTCCATCTATATGGATCTTTTGTACATCTGAAAGTCAGAATGTGGCTTCAAGGGCTGTCAGGGGGGTTAATAATATCAACATCACACACTGTTGTGAGGTACCAAATATACCTACTCTTTGGGGAAAAGAGGTGTTTTACAAACGAAGGATGAAATTATTATTACTGCCTCTCTGTCAAAAATGTAATCCAGTGTGTGCCTCGATCAGCTGTTAACACATGTCAGCAATCCTGAGAGGAATTAGGTAGGAAAGCAAGAAAAGAATGACCTGCGTATCTCAGAAACCACACCTACATTAACTGCTTCCTGCACCAGGTCAGAAACGAAAGCAATCAAGTTCCTACTACTTAGGACCCAGAAGAGAAAGCCCTCCATCTTCCCCACCATGATGTTCTGATAGAAGAACAAGAATCAGGTAACACAGGACACTAACACTTGTGTCACCAAGTTATTTTTTAAGTGCTCAGTAAAAGGTACCTGTTGTTAAAAATTGGTTTTATTTTACTTAAAATCCTCATGTACTTTTCCAACCATTTTTTATTGAGATATAATTCATAATTCACTCTTTAAAAGTATACAATTCAGTAGTTTTTAGTACATTCCCAAGTGTATACAGCCACCACTACTAATTCTAGAATGTTTTCTCACCCCAAAAAGAAACCCTGTATCAATCAGTAGTCATTCCCAACTGCCCCACCCACCCACACCCCCCAGCCCGTGGTGTCTACTTTCCGTCCTATAAGGCTGTGAATTCTAGACATTACCTATTCATGGAATCATATAAGAGCACCAAGCTATTTTTAAATACTTTATTTAAGACCATTCTTCCGGCTGTGACCTTTCAAAGTTGGTGAGCTGATCAGCAGAGAGCATAAGCCTTCTGGTATGTCACCCAGGAAGCAGGCTCAGAGGCTAAAATGAAACAGATTGTGAATCCAAACCAAATGAAGACCAAGCATGCTTCACCCAGGCAAGAGTTGCTTCATGTGAAAACCTGACATTTATTCCCACAACAGCCACCTGCGGTGTGAATACAGCGAGGAAGTGACATGCAGGCAGTTCTCAAAGGGCCAGCAGAACTGGCAACTTGGCCAGTGTCGGGCATGTCCAGCCTCACTGCCATCATTACCAGGCCTGCCCTTCACACCAGTCTCGGTGCTCTTTCTGGCTGTGGCGAAGACTGTCATCCTCACGTGGCCTTAGAACCATTTGTTCGAGAAGTTTGGCCCACCTGCCCTTTCCAGAAAGGGCCTTTCTTAGGGTTCACAGATAAAGGAAAGGTAAAGAATAGATTTTCACAGAAAAACCAACTCTGATGAGAAGTGGCCTCCTAGGCAGGAAACTAAGAAGATTCTGGGGCTAATCCAAGACTGCCAGGATTGATAAATAATGCCTGCAGGGGCATGGGATGCAGGAGTGACAGCAAAGGACCCTGTACTTCACCTCTCCCTCAGAGGGTTATCAAAGGCGTGCGCTCTCAATCAGCTGTGATTTTATTGTCCTGCTGAGGTCAACTCCTCTAATTAACACTCCACTGTGTCTCCAAGGAGATGCAGCCCCAACACATTTGGTGAAACTTTGGCATCATCTCCAAGGAGAAAGGTTTCATCCAAACCACCTGAAGCCAAAGCTTGGCAAATAAAATGGCTAGTGTTCCAGATCCTCTGTACCTGCTCAGTGCTGGGCTCTCTGATGACGGGAAATTAGCTCTCGCCTACGTTCGGAGAAGCAGCCACGCCCACAGTACCCGGAGCCACGGTCCCTAAGAGAGTGGGCAGCAGGGTGGGGAGTACAGACAGCTCCCTGTCATGCTCTGCCGGCTATGCCGATCCTGGGGATTAGGCAGAACCTGGAATTAATTTAGCAGGGAATCGTCACACACTTAGAGAGGTGCCAGCCACTGCCAGGAGCCAAGGAAGCCCTTTGTTGGACTGATGTTCTTGCAGGGGTCATGTGGAAGCCACATTTGGGCTAACTGCTAAGGTAATGATCAAGCTGTCCTCCCCACTGACACCAAAACCCTGTTAGCGCCAGGGTTCTCCTGGCAGGAGGGCTGATCTAAGGCCAGCAACAGGCGTATTGGCAGCAGCATTCTTCATCCATTCCCCATGGCGGAGAAACAACTCAACTCCACAGGCACAGAAGACTCCTGTTTTGAGTTGGGATCACATCAACGATAATCCCTGGGCACTAATTAGTGGTCCATACTTAGTGGTCAGTAACTGTGTACTGAACTTGAGGCTAAGGGCTCCGTTTCGTTTCATCCTCACGCTCCCATTTTACAAATGAAGGCACAGGCTCAAAGATGCCCAAGGTTACACAGCAGGAAGTGAAGGAACAGGACTCCATTCAGCTCTGTCTGACTGAACTGCACACTGCACTATACCTGTTGGCATGGGGCCCTTCCTTGCAGCAGCATCTATGACAGAGCGGGGGAGGCCACAGGGCTTGTGGTCACTCAGTGTCTTCAGGCTAGTGTGGCCACTCCCACAGGATAAACTAGAGAAAGTCCCAGGTCCAAGGTGCTCTCAAGCACCTAGCTCAGTCTACCCTTTTAACTGTCACCTAAGCATGGCACCAACCTCTATTTGAAGTCCAGTAGAGGGGTCTGGGGTCCTGTAACCCAAGCCAGATCCTCCCCCTCTACTTGTTAATGACTGTATCATCCTTGGCTCATTTTCCTTGTGCTCTCAAGAAGATAAACATTTGGTAGCTCTTACGTTAGCTGTTCCTCCCAGAGGCTTGCTAAATTGTACTTGTTCATCTGAATTCACTGACTCAGCACGGTGGTTTTCTAACAACAGAACACACAGAATATCTCCAAGCATACACAGCCACATAATTACATTGCCATAAACCTTCTAAGCAGATCCATTTCCTCCCGGGATGGAACTTTCTCTTCTGATCAACAAGGTGACAGCAAGGACCAGAGTGGCCTACAGCACGGCAGCACAGTCCAACAGGGGACACCCAGGATGGAGGCACCCAGGACAGAGGCACCCGTCAGTGGGAATCAGCAGTGGAAGGGTGCAGGGACCGGTTGTAGGGAATAAGTGGGCAAGTCTTATTCAAGTTACAGTCATTTCTCAAATACTAAAGATGCCAAGCACCTGCCTTGTGTTAGTGATGGGGTTCAGGCCTGAGGATGACGAGTGAGACATGACAGAAAGAGCCAGGATCCCCTCTCCCATGGGACTTCAAGTCTAGAAGAGACAGGCCCTAATCAGAGGCCCACACGAATGTGTACAGTAAGTCCTCACTTAACATTATCAATAGGCTCTGCGACTTCAAGCAAAACAACTTAAAATGAAACTGATTTTATCATAGGCTAATTGATATAAACAAAAGTTAAGTTCCTACAGCAGCTCATCAACATTTTAATGAAATGACATTGAACAAAGCAAGGCTATTCAAAGACCTGCTGTGATTATAAACCGGAGTGAATGCTATGAAGAAAAGCCTGCCAGAGTCTACAAAAGAACAGCCTGTTCCATCTTGAGGGTCTCAGAGAGGAAGGGAAGCCAGCTCCCATCTCACCAGGGGGTCTGTGCATGGAGGAGACAGCCTGCCCTATCGATGCCACACGGGCCTGGGGGCTCACTTTCCACCTCTAGAAGTAAATATTTCTTTCTCTCCCTCTCTGGGCAATTACCTAAGCCTGCTGCCAAATTCCCCCTAAAATCCATTTTATTACAGTACTCTGAGAATTCTTTTAAGGAAGAGCAAAAGAGAGTGAGAGAGCCAAATTTCCAATTATTTATATGTCAACACCTGTAAAAATAAAAGAGGACTTTACATCTAATTGTTCTTAATGCTTTAATATAACAGTTCCCAATAAAACATCTCCCAGCAGTTTCACCTTCAAAGCAAGAGGAAATCATCTCCATAATTCAAATTCGAAGAAGGTAGAGTAACAGAACTGGAACACATCAGACAAATTGCCTTCTGGTTTTCTTCAATTTAAAGCTCAACAATTTGTCTTCCTGTCACAATGTCTTGCTACATAAAACTTTCTGAAAAAGCTGCATTCAAAAGTTCCGCATAAGGATTCAGAGAGAGGCAAAATGCGGGGACTACGAACAGAAGCTTTTGGCCTGTGGTTGTAATGCGGTGTGAGACTGGCTGAGAGGCTGAGAGGGGGAACAAGGGGGAAGCTTCAGGACCAGATGATATTTTGGAAGGTGAAATGTCCTCCTTACAGGATAAGGTGAAAGATGCAGCCCTTTTTAAACTATCATTATTCTTGACTGAAAAAAGCCAGGGCTGGCTGGGACCAAAAAAAAAAAAAAAAAAGCTATAGTCACAAATGTGACAACAGAGACACACTGTGACAATCACACAGTACAAAAATCACCCTGATGACTAAAACGAGTGATGTCAAGGGGGCCTGACAACAGAGTCTGAAGGCAGACAGAGCCCAACCCCCAGCCCTGCCTCTACGTGGGTAACCTTGGGCGAGCGGCTTAGCCCGTCACCCTCCTGTAAACTGAGAAAAACCACAGTATCAGCTCACCGACCACTGGAGGACTAACTGAGTTGATGTGTGTGAGGCAGCACAGTTCCTGGTGCACAAAAACTCTTTGGGGAGAAAAAAAAAAGATAGCTATTAAAGCATGCTTTGCCCATAATTAATGGGCAGCATCTGTTCCAGAGGCCTGTGGGCGTGTGCTATGTTTACGTCTCGGCCTGACACTGTCACCAATTATGTTGCTGCCAATACAAATTGGTCTCTCTGTGCAGGACACACGGAAAGAGTGCAGGGGAGGCCTTACTGCCCACTGTTTGGAGATGTTGGTTCACCCCATCTTATACAAGAGCAACTTGAGGTTCAGAGAAGGGAAGTGATGCACTTGGGATTATGCCGCAAGGAAAGGGCAGGGTTTCCAAACAGTTCTACTCTGAAGCCCCAGGCAGCATCCAGCGTGCCACATTGTCTCCTCTTCAGATCCATGTGAGGCAAAACCTTAAAATGACCACTCGGAGTTGCCCTGGCTTCCTAATCAGTAAACCAGTTTCCTGGGCTGGATGTGGAAGGTGATGGTTCAAATGTGGATTTGGGACTTCCTCTTAACAGGCAATAATTATGTAAACCAAGGATTCTACAATGCGGTGTCTACATGTATTAGTTATGTAAATAATAACCACTACTGGCATTGCTTTTTTCGAGAGCATGAACTGCTTATGACAACAACGCAATTACCAAAAAAAGAAAGAAAGAAAAAAAGACAAAGGGAAAAGAGAAACTTCCCTTGTTGGTACTTTCCCACCAGAGGTGGGTGCTCCTGGCTTCGCCTACAGAGGGCTGCGCTGTGCGGCTGGCAACTCACTCAATAAGCATGGGCCGAGCAGCCGCTGTGTGCCGACGCCAGAGAACAGCGGTGGCCCGGCAGGCCTGGCCCCACCTCGCTGAGCTGGCGTCTGTGAGTGGAAGGACGCCTCCATCAAACAAAAACACAAAGAAATGCACAAGAATGAGTAGTTCGGGGAAGTTTAAAAGCAGAACAGGGTAAAAGAAGATGACTGTGGAGGAGGGGGAAGACCTGTTTCAGGCAGGGCTGCCCTCCCCAGAGTTGAGGGGGAGCTGCCACACACAGAGCTGGGCCAGGAGGCCCCAAGCGGAAGGCCCAGCAAGAGCCGCAGCAGGAAGCGGGCTGGCGTGGGTCAGGTCGCACGAGTCCTCGCACCATGGAAAGGACTGTGGATTTTTGTTTCTGAGTGCAACACAGAATGACATGAACAGACTTACACTTCTAAGCAGTGAAATCAGAATTGATCTGGACAAAACCACTGTGAAGTTCGAGACAGCTAAGGGTCTTTAAATTTAGCAACTAGATGATACCAAGGAATTATTGTAATTTTATTGAACATGAGAATAGTGTATACTGTTATTTTTTAAGTCCTTATCTATTAAAGCCTTAAATATAACCAGTATTTACAGGCAATGAGTGGTAAGGATACTGAAAAGAGAGTGACAAAATGTTAATAAATGCTAAAGGTGGGTGGCAGGTGCATGGGATTTGTTATACTATTCTATCTTTCATATGTATTTGGAAAATGCCATAATAAATAAACGTTAAATAAGAAACATAAGAAAATAGATATTAAAAGTTTCACTCTATAGCTCTGTGGCAGGGGGCGGGGCGGGGGGAGCCATCTTAGCCTGGTTAAGGACCTCTGAAAGCTGCATTCTTTATTAGCAAGAACCTGGGAAGAAAACCCAGGTCAAATCCCACCCCGCACCTTGCATCCCAGTGCATCAGCTGGCTAAAAGATAACATCTCTTGCCCAGCTGAGCTATTTCCACTTTAGATAAAGGAGCCAAAATAGATTAGCCTCAATCTGCACAAATGAACCAAAATCACAAGCTGTAACCTCTCTGGTGACCCAGGGAAAACCTCTTCCTTGTGGGCTTGGGGCCTGGTGACACGGTGACCATGGTGATTACAGAGGAATGCAGACCCACACACACAATCTCAGGGTGTAATCACTGGGCAACAATTAGCTCATTAGCTAACTATTCCTGGTGGTGATAACCTGCCACACAACAGGTGTTTTTAGAGCTGTGATGCTGCCTCACTCTTCAAAAGACCTGCCTCTTAACAGCTTCAAGTCAACAAAGGGTGCACAGGTTCTGGAATGAGGTAAACACCCTCGGCGAAAATACTGGTGCCAGCAAGGACCTGGGTTGCATCTGGTGTTCTATTTGGAGAAGCTGTGCAAATACATCATTTACATTTACCCTCAAGAACAGAATGACTAGCATCATAAGTTATAAGTGTTGATCCTACCCACTATCTCACCTGCCATGTCTTCTCTCTGGAATCATTGGCCCTGAGTCATCTCTTGCCTGAATGACTCCAAGAACCTCCAAACCCAGAGTCGCCCCTCCAAAATTTGCCTCCTTCTGTCCAGTTCTCCATAAGGCCAGGCAGAAGGAACTGTCCAAGAAACAGATCTGATCAGTCACCCTCCTTCATAAAGGCCTTTGCTAGTTCCTCACTGTCCACACACCAGGGCCAAACTCCTCACTGGGGCCTTTGGAATCTGTCCCCAGGTCACCCTTCCAAACCTTCCTTAGTAGTTCTACAAACATACCCCAGACTCCAGGACTCCACACTGTAGCCAGTGTGAGCTACCTGCAGTTTCCTCAACATATCATCCTGGTCTATGCATCTGTGCCTTTGCACATGCTGTTTTCTCTGCCTGGAATGCCCTTCTGGGAGCTTCTAGAACACAGAAACCATGTCTTCAATCCTTGGCATCTAGAAACCATACTCGACTAAAACGGTGATAAAGATCATGGAATTGATATAGCAGGCCATTAGACAGACACAGACAGAGTAGGAAAAACAGGCCAGGCACAGAAAGTCTCCAGAGCAGAAAGCCCTGGGTGCCTAACGATGGGCAAAACTAGGAACGCAAGTATCGTAGGGTGGGACCCCGTCCCCACAGTGACCTTTTCTCCCCTAGCATATCGCTGGTCATGTGATATAGACCCCCTGACCTTTCATATCAATGGTCATGTGGTTCAGACTCTCCCCTGACTTTTCCTCCCCTGGCACGTCACTAGTCATGTGGTAGACCCCCCCTTAGTGGAGAAACAAGGGGGCTGAAGAATAGTCTCATATGACTCCCTTGCACAATCACTCCCTTAAGCACTAAGCCCTTAGGACAGTAAGGTTCTGACCCACATCAAATAATCTTGGGAACAATGCCTCAGGTCTGCTTACCGCAGAAACAGAGTTCTGGTCCAACTAGGGATGACATCTAGGCCTCAGCTGTGTTTCAGCTCCAGGCCCAGAAAAGCAGTAAAGCCAGAAGAAGCAACACCATGGCCGACATCCCAACCAGATGCAATGATCCCCTACATTAGCACCAACAAATCAGTAGAGACCATGACCCTGAAAGGACACCTGACAAAGCTGATGAATGTTCTATTGAGACCCTCCCCTGAGACTTCTCCTAAAAATCCTTACCTCTGGCCCTGGCTGGTGTGGCTCAGTGGATTGAGCACCAGCCTGTGACCAAAAAGGTTGCTGTTTCGATTCCCAGTCAGGGCACATGCCTAGGTTGCTGGCCAGCCCTTCAGCTGGCGGCATGCAAGAGGCAACCAATTGATGTATCTCATGCACATTGATGTTTCTCTCCCTCTCTTTCTCCCTCCCTTCCTGTCTCTCTAAAATAAATAAAATCTTTTCAAAAAAAATTTTTAAATCCCTACCTTTGGAATAGATTAAACCCCTTAAGATGAAGAACACAGTTCATGCTCGCACCTTCCCCCATCCTTCCCCCCTCCTTCCCCCAGACATGTTTTCTTTACTTTTGTTTCTCTTAAGATCCAAAGGTCCTTCTTTGGCCTCAGTAACTTGCTTCCTGAGTCCACACAGCCCAGCTGGCTCACTTCTTCTACCTCTGTGACTTTCTAAATAAATTTTCACTTGTATTTGAGTTCCTTGGCTCTGAATTCTTTTCTTAGCCAAACTCAAGAACCGAGGTATAACGTGGTGCTATTTTGCTATTAACAGGATGATGTTTAATGGCTCCCATTTATTAACTTCCTATACCTGAGACACCATGCCACGTTTCTTTACCTGCATTATCTCATTGTATCCTCACCATCACCCATAAGGAGGTTCTGTATTGTATCCTCACCATCACCCATAAGGAGGTTCTGTATTATCTCCATTTTATAGAGTATTTAAAAATTGAGCCTCATAGAGGTAAAGTAACTTGACCAGGGTTACATAGTTCACAAGTGCTTAATATAGGGATTTGAGCCAAGGTCTTCCTGACTCACAGCCATCCTGTCAATCATCATGGGGACAATCTGACATACCAATGACCACAGAACTTAAGCTGCCTTGTCATTTCACATAACAAAAGAAGTAAATTTTTCTAGTAAGAATTTACTATGTTCAAGGAACTGATCATAGACTATTATTTGCCTTCCAAAATACCTGTTCTTCCCTTCTTCTGTTTTCTTTAGTGACAACGTGCCCTACTAAAAAAAAAAAAAAAAAGACAAAAAGCACATTCCTCAGCATTTCTAGCAGAGTAAGGTCAGGTCACTAAAATGTAAGAAACTGTTTTTGAGAGACTTACAGGTAACCAACCTCCTTATAAGAAGTTAGCACACACTTTTTTTTCCCCTTCCCCTGCTTCACCCTTCCTGCTGCCTGGAATGCAGGTATAATGGCTGGGGCTCTTGCAGCCATCCTGGACTATGAAAGGACCTTAGAAATAGAAACCCAACACAGCAAAGCAACAACACAGAACTAATTGACAAATATTCATTTGCTCACACAACAAATTTCTGAGGTCTACTATGTACCAACCATTGTGTTAGATCTACCACAGAACAAACGAGCAAAGGTCCCTACACTCAGGAGGCTTATAAGAGAAAAGGGCAATAACAGTGAAGAAGTAACATATCAGATCACAAATGCTACTGAAAAAACAAATAAGTAGAGAAAAATAAGAAGTGAGAATGCAGGGAAGAGGAGAGGAGAACTTGAAATTTGACAAACAAATGAGTGAATGAGAAGAAATACAAGAAGATCTAATAAGAGGTAGTTAACTTTGCTCCCAGTGAAACTCCAAAACTCATTCTCTTGGGAAAGGAAAGAGCCTCACTAGATGGAGAAGAAATGTGGAGACCATCCATGGACTGAATTCAACCAGAACAGCTCCTTATTCCTCATCAGCAGAAATGAGAGAGAACTGGACTCAAGGGAAAGCCTCTTCCTCGCTAGGTGATCATTTGTAAGTTGCCTTTTTCATAAGGTTCACAGGGGAGAGTTTGTAGCTTAGTAGATGGTGTTCCAGGACCTCCCCTTTCCACATCAACCCACACATTACAGCTCTCAGTAAAGTTACACTTGGAGCTTCCAAGTAAGACTGCGTTTGAAGAAACAGTTCTGCTGCTGGAAAGAAAATGCTTGCATGATGGCTGATTGGCAGTAGGAGCAGTGTGGTGGTAGGTTGAGTTCTCGCATGTCTGTGCACTATGTTTGGCACCCAGTATGAACTCAGTGAACTTCTGTTTGTTCAGTGAACAAGAACTTTGCAAACTTCCAGAATCACTAGACTTGACAGTTGTCTCTCTTTAAACTGCATTACTGCAGCTGCCAAGAATAACTCCCCTCCACCCTCCACCGAGCTTCCTGTTGGTTCCCCTCCCCGGCTCTAAAATAACAAGAAGTTGCTTGGCAGTGATGTCATCGCCACTGTCACCACCTGCAGGGCATGCACATGCTGGCTATATTTAAGATCCAGGCTTCATGTTCAGTGACATGGAAATTGCCACCTTGTGAACCACACCGGAAAAGCAAGGTTTAAAAAATTATTTTCTCTGAATAACCAGTATACAAATTATGCCTCTCCCAAAGCAAAGAAGAAAAGCCAGGATGTTAACCTGAGCAATGGGCTCCAGCCCTGGGATCAGCTTATATCAGCTGTTAATTTCAAGCTTTTGTCTCAAGTAGCACAAACAATAACATTCACTTAGTAGCAACATCTCTCTTCCAGTTGCCCTCCTCCCCTGGGCTCTTCTGTTATCCCTCAAAACCATTCTGTTTTTATTTACTCCTCTAGACTTCTCTACCTACTTCTCATTTTAAAAGATGAGTTAATGGTAAACACATTTCCCTCCCCCCTGGATAATTACTGTAACCTCTTAATGAGTGTTCTACCATATTTATTGGTTTTGATTATTTTTTACCTCCTCCTGCCTCCGTGCTTTGATGACAAAAGTGGTGAGCTAAAACAAGGTCTCAAGTGCAATTTTCTCCATTTTCCCTCAGCAGCTGCATATTTTTTGCATCTTGATGAAACACCTACGTCCATGTTTGGTGCACATTTTTCAGGGAACATCTGGCACCAACTACTAACGGCTCTGACACTTAACCATTCATTGTGGGCACGTGCTTCAAAATGCAGATGTTCATGCAAATACACCTTGCTGCTTACTCCCTAAAAAGTTTAGTTTCGTCAACAAAATCTAAGTCTTTGACTGGAACTGGAAACAGAAAATAAGCATGTGGCTTTCTCCCTTGAACATGATTGCTTTAAGAAATGCCACTCTATCTGTTCCTGTCCACCATTTCCACATGGAAAAATATCTAGGAAAGTTACCATGGTCACAAAATTCTGAAAGGCTTGTGAAGGAAGTGATATGTCTCTCCACTGTTCATGGCGTTTAAGAAGGTGCTTCCATAAGTATAAGTTCAGATGGTAACAATTTGGCATTTTCTTTTTTGCTTTTTAAATCCTCACCTGAAGACATTTTTTTTCATTGCTTTCAGAGACAGAGAGGAAGGGGGAGAGAGAAACATCGACGTGAGAAAGAAGCATCAAGTGGTTGCCTCCCATACACACCCACACCAAGGATCATATTGCACCCAGACCAGAGATCTTCCGCATCTGGACCAGGAATCAAACCAACAACCTTTCAGTTACCAGACGATGCCCCAAACAACTGAGCCACACTGGCCAGGGCTTGGCATTCCCATTCTCCTACCTGTAGAGGATTCCCATGTCTTTAACTCCCATAAGAAAAATCAACCGGAAAATCATTCATACCAAGGATCCCTTCACCTTACACAGCAGCAAAAAGCAGAAGCCAAGGGGTAATGAATGATGGAATGACCTCAAGCTCTAGCGGGCAGGTCCTCCAGCCTCACCCTGGAGCCAGAACAACACATAGTTTGTGCCATTAAAACATTCACAACCTTTACCCTGTGCTCCCACTGCTGGGAATACCTAGTGAGGAATGAAGCTGACAGAGAGAAAATGAGCTACAGACATGAGAGAAGCATCTCAACCTCTGCTACAATCTCAAAAAACCAGAAGAAACTGAAACACTAACCTACACAGAAGCCACTAAGTAAACTGTGGTGTGCTAACCAGCCATTAAAAATGACACCGAGGCAGGCCCTCCACAAACTGCTGCAGGGGTATCAAGTGAGAACTCTTTCTTGTAAAAAGATTCTGACATATGAATCAAGAGCTTTTATAGACACTCATTCCTTTTAACACAGAAACTCCACTTCTAGGACTCTAGAGTAAGGAAACCTATTAAAATACGTGCGCGTGTGTGTGTGTGTGTGTGTGTATTCGTGGAGATACTACTCCTAAAAGGTGGAGTGGGGAGGAATGCTTAAGGAAATGGTTTGAGAAACTAGGACATATCCTAACAGAATTCCACATGGTCATCAAAAGTGATATCCACAGAAGTGAAAAACATGAGAAAATGTTTACATGACACTGCTTTTCAAAGTAGATTATCAACTTAAGGATTCAGAATGATTTGAATTATGTAATATGAATAAATAAACTTGGATATAATGCCTCATAAATAATAAATAAAACACACTAAAAATAATTTTGTTCTGGCCCAGCTAGCTAGAGCAACATTCTGATATGCCAAGGTTGCAGGTTCAATCCCCAGTCAGGGCATGTAAGGTAGGCAACCAATCAATGTTTGCTCTCGTATCAATATTTCTTTCTCCCCACAACCCCCACCTGCCCTACCTCCCTAAAAATCAATAAACATATCCTTGGGTGAGGATTTTCTTCTAAAGTGGAACAACAAATCGATGTTTCTCACTCTCTCTCTCTCTGATCCCCCTCCTCACTCTCGTTCTCTAAAAATCAATTTAAAATTTTTTAATTAAATTTTAAAATAATAATAATTGTGTTCAGATGATTTTCTTTTAAGCTTTTCTGTTCTTCTCAGACTTATGGATTATATTTATGCACTACCTTTATATTCTGGGGAGAAAAAAAATCTCTATTTGAGGCATAATTTGAAATCTGCATAGAAATACAAGAAAACATAAAGTAACAATAAAAATTGAATGTGCAACCTCATGGTGGTGTAACAGTGTAAAAATTGTATTTAAATGGACTAAGAGTGAAAATATTTGTTGTGCTAGAGTTGTGGGATTTGAGGCTCTTTTCTGCATTTAAAATTATTGTGTTATTTTTTACTTAAAGGTAATTGTTCGAAGCATGAAAACAAGAGCTTTCTCAAGAAATCCTGAACTGGCCAGTCATGGCAGAATTCTGTCCTAGAGTCCCACTTGTGTGTAGCATAACCTGAAAGCATTCTGTTCAACGTTGGGCGAGCAAAGCAAATTGCAGGACAATGGGCTCATGTTAAAAGCTCACACGCAGATCCTTCAAAAGCCACCAAGAAAGCAAGCCTACACACTGTTTACAGTTCACTGAAAAATAAAACTGAAAGCAAAAATGACAAATGTTAATAGTGCTAGTTCTTGTAGTGGGTCACAGAATTTTTCATATTTTTCAAACAAACCAACTAACAAACAAATGCTAACTCCCAACTCAGTTCTGAGGTAAACATCACAAGTGCCTTCAACTAAGAGCCCCAGTATTCTCAAATAATTGAACTTAACCTTTCAGATCATTATTAACATTCTGTTCGGGCCCTTGCTACTCCAAATGTGGTCTAGGTACCAGCAGCGTCAGCATCACCTGGGAGCTCATTAGAAATACCTAACAGGCCCCTCCAGACATGCTGAAACAGAGTCTGAAATCCACCATGATCCCCAGGTGTGCTTGAGAAGTGCTGCTCTAAACCACCAGCTGTCAACCTTGGTGCACACTGGAATTACCTGAGCAGTATGGTTCTCACCTCCATGGATTCTGACTTAAGTGGTCTGGAGGGCAGCCTGGACACAGTTTCAAAAGCTCCCCTGGTGACTGTAATGTGTAGCAAAGTCTAAGCAAGGCATTTAGCTCTCCAGCCCAGGGAATTCTTTGTTAGAAAGTTAGTTACATCTGAGCAACAGCAGGCTAGAAGAACTCTAGAAAGTGACTCTTTGCAGCCTTGAATAGAATAATTTACTTCCATAAAACCAATAATAATCATGGCTGGCTTTTACTAAGTACTTACGCAGGGCACTCACTGTGCTTAGTACTTTTTATGCATCAGCTCTTGCATAGTATCTATAAGGGAGAGACTATTATTAATATTCTCCCATACCCGTAGATAAGTATTACGGATAAAAATGACCATCTGAAATCATAAAGCCAGATATGGTGGAAGCACTTGCATGACCCTCAGAGTGACTGCCTCCTTAAATTTTGCACCCCCAAGCCTGACTCGCCTTTCCCTGGTCCCACCCTTGAGAAGTAGGGCTCAAGTCCAAGGCTTGCCTCACAACATTACACTATACTTCCTCCTAACAATAGTCAACTCAAGTGGAGCATAAGGAATCGTTAGCCAAAAGGTTAAAATCTTTGTTTAAATATCCTTCACTCCATTTTTAACACCTAGAGGTTAGAGTCAGCTGCATCCTGTTTATCTCTGTTTCACTAAGTTTAACACAGAACAGATATTTGATGAGTGAATCAACAAATGAACAAATGAGTATTAACTAACCATCCATCTTCCACTGAATTTCAGTAGCATTAGACTTCAGAAAATTCCTGAGCCATCTTGTCTCCTTCCCTGACACATGTGTCTTGCACTCATTCCGGTCCCACCCCATGCACTCAACTCTCCTTGGCTGCTCTGGTGTAAGTCATTAAAGACCTGTCAGCTGCTGACAAGGACGTGCTAAAGAATGATGAAGAGCACAACTCAGCCGATGAGATTCTGCCAAGTGAGAGCGCCAGCAACCTTGGGGAAACAAGTTTCATGCCCAAGGAGAAGTGAAGGACAGGAGAACCAGGGTGGGCTGGGACGCACTATAGTTCAATAGGGTTCAGTCTCTAGCCAAAAACTCTAAAAGAGGGAGGCGATTGAAAATGGACCAGAAGGCTGCTAAACACAGAATCCTCATGGTACACTTGTAAATGGTATTGAAAAGAAGAACACTGGGGAAAGAACTAAGGCAACTATTCTCGCTGGGGACCAGTACTGCCTTCTAGAGGTGTAGACACGATCGTTATAAAAGTTCTCCTGGTGAGTGTAACAGCAAAGCTGAAGCAAGGCAAAAGAGTGCAGACACTATCGCACATCACAGTGATGATGGGCTGCTCCCAGCACTTACAGAGTGGGGCCAGGGGTACGAGCTGTCCTGAAAAGCCAAGGCAGTCCACAACCATGAGCAACCTACATCCCGCCATACTTCCAATTGTCCTGATGGGCCTTTGTGTAGGTGAAAAACGTGTTTATAATCTCAGCCTACAATCTAATTCATTTCATATACATTGAATATATTAGTTTTTACCCTAGAGTCCACCCAGGTTCTGCTCTTTCATTTTCCATACTGCTTATAAAGAATGACTTCTGATCTTCTTACTGCCTTTAAATCCAAACTTATGCATTATAAGTAGGTGCAAGTACTTAACCACATCATGTTTTCTAGCAAAGCCATGCCCAGCCAATATATATTGAAATCTACTTTCTATTATAAATTACTTTCCTTTTCGTTCTCCTTCATATTAGAGTTAGCATGTTATAGCAATTTTTTAAGTAGTTGTATAGGTAGGTTACAAGGGGGGATCCAAAAAAAGTAGAATTTATTAAAAACTGGATATTTATTCTTACATGTTTAAACTTCAGTCACCTTCAAAGTACTCTCCAGTTCAGGCAATACATCTATCGAGACATTTTTCCACTGCTCAGAACAGTTTTTGAACTCATCGATTGTGGTGCCTTTTAGTGCTTCTGTCATTTTTTGTTTCACCTCTTCAGCAAAACGTTTCTGCTTGAGGACTTTCTTAATCCAGGAAAACAAAAAAAAGTTGCTCAGGGGAGAGATCAGGTGAATAGAGGTAGGGGCAACAGGGGTCATGACGTTTTTGGTCAAAAACTGCTGAACATGCATTGCAGTGTGGGCAGGTGCACTCGATAATCATCTATCATGAAAGAACAAACACTCTGAAAGAGTCTCCGGAAAAAAACTTCACTAAAGCTGAATGCAGCCTCTCACAACAACACCAGCTGGTACACTGACACAGGTGGGCTCCTGGAACACTCACCTAGCAGGGGAAGCCTGTACTACAAGGAGCCTGCCCTCCAGAAGATAATTCTGGTTTTATTGGGTCCCCCCTCATATTTTAGCTATGAATTGCATTTCGGCATAGTAAAAGGGGACTTTGTTATCAAGTACTTTTCTAAAAAAAAAAAAAATACTGATTCTGTTGAGACTAAGAACTACACGTCTAATGATGCCAAAGTAGCTGGATTCAGTACCTGCTGATGAGGTCAAGTTATTATCGAACAGTAAGATCCTACAAGGAACTCACAACTAGCAACAACTGGATCTAAAAAAACAAAAGCTAAGCAAACACCTAGAACAGGAACAGAACCACAGAAATGGAGCTCACATGGAGGGTTATCAGTGGGGTGGGGTGGGGTGGGGAGAGAATAGGGTAAAGGGTACAGGGAATAAGAAGCATAAATAGCAGGTACAAAATAGACAGGGGGAAGCTAAGAATAGTATAGGAAATGGAGAAGCCAAAGAACTTATATGTACGACCCATGGACATTAACTAAGCAGGGGGCATGCTGGAGGGAGGGGTGGTGCTGGGCAGAGGGGAATAAAGGGGAGAAAAAATATGGGACAACTATATTAGCATAATCAATAAAATAAACTAAAAAAATAACATTCTACAATGAAAGACACAGAAGAAAACACGGTGCAGGGACACTGAACGACAGCTTAGAATGGCTGAAGTCAAGGCTCACTGATCACAGCTGGTTCAAGAATAACAGCACAGTACCTTTACTTTCAGAAATCTACAGAACACAAGAGCAATGAGGAGGTGAGCCCGGTGCAGGGAACAGCCGCTGTCTTTGCATACCCAGCATCCACCACCACTCCCCGCATCTGATGGCAGGAGCCCCACGATTTTCCCCTCGAGAAAAGATGTCAGTCCGCTGTAGTCAGTGAGGAAAAGTTAGCCACCTCCTGGCTCCAGGGAGGTGGGAGGAGGATGTGACCCGGGCCTGTGCAGCAAGAATAACACATCCCACTAGGGAAATGAGAGTGAATCCCAAGATCTTCTCTGGAGCATTCAGGAAGAAGCAGTATCCTTCCACAGGGGTTGCCAAGCTGACAGGATTTATACCTGAGCTGCTGGGGGTCGTCTGGTCATCACAAGAGAAGAGCAGGTCTGAAAATGAAACTGTAACCAAGAGAGGGGAGATGTATAATAAAGTGGGTCCTGCCTGACCTCCTGAGCCCCTAGATCCAGCTGGCAGACAGCTAGTTCTTCTCCTAAACTTTTAAGTGACATGAGCCAGTCACCAGTACTTTCCAATAAGCCAGGTTCAAATGGGTTTCTGTCACTTGCTACGAGTAGTTCTCACTATCTACCTACATGAAGTGGTAAGAATTAAATGAGTGGCCAAGGGATTTCCAGAAAGCCCTAATGCCCAAAAAGTGACCAGAATATAATCTTAAGGCAGGTGATAACCATTAGCAGGTCTGAAGCTATGCTCAGTGTGACTGTATTGTGCTAACAGAAGAAAAGCCATCAAGATTTTGAAAGAGCTAGCATAACCCAATGAGACTCAGACCAAGTGACAATGTCACTGGTCCCATGGTCCATTTGCTTCCTCATTTTAACCAATATTACAGAGCACCTACTGTGTGCCGGGCATTGCGTTAGTTACAAGGGAAACACATAGGGTAAACACAAGAGCATGGTCACTGCCCTTGTGGAGTTTATCAAAAAGCAAGTTTATCTGAAAGGATACAGAACTAGGACTACCAATACTACTACTATGGAGGGATACTGGTTCCCATAGAAGGATGGCACAGAGGGACCTGACCTAGGCCATGGTCAGGCGGGAGGTGGTGGGCAAAGCCTCCTGCATCAGTGAGTGCTCTTGATGTAACAAGAAACAAAATCCAACTCAAACTGGCATAAACAGCAAAGGAGATTTACTGGTCCACCTAAGCAGGAAATCTGCCTTCAAGGGGAAGTTGGTTCAGCAGCCCATTTATGTCGTCAGATCCAGTTCCCTCATCCCTACCCCTCTCCATTCAAGATGTAGTAAAAGCCCACCCTATGGCTGTCTCCCTCATGGGGGTAAAATGAATAAAGAAGTTCCAGCCTTTACATCCTCACAGCCTATGGTGCAGAAGAAGGGAGCCACCCTAGATACCCAATGGCCAAGGGACCACCTTCCTCTCAAGTCCCAGCAAACCCCCAACCAGGTCTCCCAGGTCAGAATTAGATCACATGTCCATTCTCTGAAGAAAGTCCAATTACCACACCTACCTGAGTCAAGTCTGAGCCAATCACTGTGGAAAGGAGATAGAATTCTCTTGGCCAGATTAGACAAGTCAGGATTGAACACTGGTGCTTGGGAGAGTTCCACCTGCACCATCAATCAAGGAAAAGAAAATCAAGTCATGGCTGGTCCTCCAGTGTGACAGAAATGTAGAGGGTAGCTTTTAGAAAGACAATACTGTGTCCACTACAGCAACTCTTCTTCTAGTGAAAGAATCTGATCTTCCTCCCCAACTCTCAGTACATAAACAAGGGTTTTTTGAATCAGACAATAAAGCGAATGTTAATTTTTTGAAAGATGCACAAAAACTGGGCTTTATTTCTGGTCTCTACTCAACCCGAGAGCAATGTTTCATTGTTTTACATACTGGGTTTGACATATTCCTCCAGAGCATGTTTCTTTTACCAGACAAAACTGAACAATGGGACTTCTTAAAAAAAAAATAAATTCTCCCTTTTTCAGTCTCTTGTGCAACACTGCCATCTTGGCTTTGGGATTTTCTCAAGCAGCCTCCACTGCTGCACCAGTACTAGCATGGGGACAGTAAACTCTTGGCATGCCTGCCACCACTCCCTCTTTCCATGTCCACAGCAGACATTGCTAATCAGTAACAGCACTTCTTCTTGCTAAGCCCAGATGACAACCCAGAGTCCTTCGCAACCCAGAACCCCAAGCAGCCACTCTCAGAGTTGGCAACAGGATGAAAGCTATTGGTTTTCCCTGTCGGAGCAGCTATTATAACAGGGGAGCTGGCAATGAAAAGGCCCCATCCCTTGGTTCCAAAGTCTACCCCTAACCCAGGACAGGCTCAGATTTCCAGCCATAATCTCCCAAGTTTGACTTTCTCAACTCTGACCATTTGTTTCTTGTGATAAAAACAATCGATGGCATTAGCTGGACACTGAAGAAATTTATTGTCCTTTTTCACAAAAGCCATAGCCTTCATATTTCTCCAATAATTTAAAAACAACAACAAAAAAAGGCAAAGACCGAGCATTAGGGTAGAAACTGAGATTTAAAGCCTTCATAGAAAACCAATAAAGGTCTCCCGGTGGGGCTGGACAGAAGGAAATGAGCAGGGCTCCTACGGCCCGTGGTCCAGCCTGCCCTAGCAATTGTGCAGTACGGTTCTGCCTCACATGCCAGTGTCAGAGTAGATCGCTGCTCAGCAGCCCAACGGGGAAATATAAACAAAGGGACACATGCTGGGTAGGCAGGACTGGAAAAATAACCCCAGGAGGAGCTGAAGGTCAGATGAAGGCCAGTGGCAAAAGGTTCCAAGATGCTTGTTGCAGAGGGAAGCTAGGAAGGGAAAGAATCCACAGACCTGGCCCAGCCTCGGCACCCCTAGCCACCCGTGGGCAAGGCACCAGCTAAGAAGGCAGGGAACACCCACTAAGCACTTCCCATGAACCTGAGCTGCACGGACTGCTTTAGGAGCATCCGCTCATGTACTCTTCCACAGAATCCGATGAGGAAGCATAACCAACGTGACTTATCTGCCCACATGATTTAACTGCCCTGGGAACTTATGCTCACTCCTGGCCACAACAGGCCCAAAGAAGAGTCTTCCTAAAATGTTATCTATGGAGGAGAAGGGGAGTGTCTTCTCTTTGGATCTTGCATGAGGCGTGCTGCCCCCAGAGGCCAGCTGTGTGCAGCTGTGTGCGGAGGCCCTACCTAAGAAGGACACTAAAACATCCAGAGGGCCCAGAGCCAAGAGCAGGGGAGAAAGAGCACTGACCTCACTGGAGCACCCAGGTCCGGTGACGCCTGAAGAAACCAACCAGTTACAGCCACACAAAATTCTCGCTAATCCAAGCTAATTTGGTTTGGGTCTCCACTGCCAAAGGCATAATACTACTAGTTAACACTATATTATGCCAGGGCACAGTCACACAGCGTCCTTACATGAAATACGGAGGGGGGCCCATGCCACCCACCCCCATTTAAATTTTTAAACAGATGAAGAGCCATAGGCTCAAAAAGGTAAAGAGAATGGCTCTAGTCACACAACTGACACCATGTTCTTGTTAGTGCACCAGGGCTCCTTAACATGAGAGAAGAGTTGCAACAAAAGAGTTATAGTAAGGCTGGTTCCAACATGAGACACGAGAAAAGGCCTTGAGCAGTGCCCTGTCAAACAATCCAGGGGGTTGTGTTCACATCCTTAGTGAATAACAACAAACTGGAAGTGTCTTCATGGATCTGGCATGTTGACTGTTGAGGGAGCACTGAGAAAACACGACTTGCTCCAATCCAAACTAGGAAGCCTCATTAGTCAAGACTCAGAATTACAAATGAGAGAAGACCAGTAACAAACTGGCTCAAATACAAAAGGAATTTATTGGCTCACATAACTGAAAAGTCCAGAGGAAAAATAGCTTCAGGAAAGACTGGATCAAGGAGCTCAGATGATATCATCAGGCTTTTATGAACCTATGAACCTATCGCCTGAGCCATTCCCAGGTTTCTAACTCACAGAAATTGTGGAGGATCATAAGTGTTTATTGTTTAAAGCTGCCAAGTTTGGAGACAATTTGTTACACAGCAAGAGATAACTAATACAATGAACAGAAAAGAAAATGTCTCCCCAATAATCCAGCAATCCTGTTCACTTGCTTCTATCAAAGGTACTTCTCATGTCAATGTGTATCATCTTTCTGTAAACGCCTGTCTTGTAGCCTGAGTTTTCTTCAATCAATGGGAAGTGAGGCAACCAGTTACTTAGGGGACAAGATTTACCCTCCCTGAACTGCTATTGATTATAATGCCTCTGCCTCAGAAATGAGCCGCCTCTTGTGGCCACACAGCACTGGGCTGGCTATGTGGCCTTGCTCTTGGTTGAGCCATGATAGCACGAAACGAAAGCCATCAATTCTGAGCAAAAAAAAAAAAAAAAGTGTAATAAAATGCTCAATTTGTTCAGGGATATTCCAGTTTTACAGCTGGCATATACTCAGAGCCAGTAAAACACTCATACACACAAACATACTCTTAGAATACTTATAGCAAAAATAATTTTTGAGTCTGAAATAGCCTAGTACTTAATACTTTCTGCACCACTGCCATTAAACTATAACTTTTGATTAGGCAAGGTTTCTTAGTAATATAATTATGATACTAAAGAAAATTGATAATGATAGTTAACATTTATTGAGCACTTATGGAACACATTTATTGAGCTGACATACGGTCTCTCATTTTATTGTGCATCAACCCTATGAAGTAGAGAGTTTTCTTATCCTGAATTTATAACTAAGGAAATATAAACAGATATTAAGTAACTTGCTCAAGGTCACACAACTAACAATCGGTAGAGCCATAATCAGATCCCCACCGGCCACTGCCAGAATCCTTGCCACCAACCACTAGGCTAAACCACTGCCATTATGATACCTGCCACCTGAACACACGTGGACCTGAGAACAAGGTGGCTTCAATGAACACACACAGGCCTGGCCTCCACCCTCACTGTCCCACTGCCCCACTGCTCCACCGCTCCACCCTGCCTGTGCCCCACAGCTCCCAAGGAACAACTGACCACACAGAACACCACCATTTGATAACACTGACAGCTGCTCCTTCTGTGGCAAGAAGAAAGTTCTGACAGTTGGCAAAGGTCAACTCTGCCTGGAACGTGTCAGCAGTTGAAGTTTTCAAAACATACACGTCCAGCCTCTCTTTGCTTTCTTCTTGTTTTTTCCTGATCTATTTGCTTATTTTACAGATGTTCCTTCTACCTGCAAGCTGCAAAATTTCAGGCACCTCAAACTCTTAGCTACCCATTGGTTAAATGAAGAGGCTTCAGATTATAAAGTTGCCTGGTTAAAAAAAATTTTTCTATTCCATTCACAGGCTAAAATTTTCCTAAGAATTACCAGACACTAAAAGACGCTTCCTGTGAAGTACACTTGCAATAGCATGCTTGTGTCCAGAGCCATCTGGACTTCCACAAACGCTCTTCCTCATTCGATCCTCTCAGGTGGATAAATAAGATTAGCCTCTCCATTTCATCAATGAGGAAATGCACACTTGTGAAAGTTAAGCCATTTGCCCAGAAGCACACAATCTTCAAGCAGTGGAGCAGGGACTCAAGGCTAACCTGACCCCTAACGCAATCCAAAAGTGACAGAGAATATAAGTCTGTCTTTTCTGATGATTTGGAGCCAGAGTCTCTTCAAACTTCAGCCTTTATTGTGAACAAGCACCATTACTCCACAGAATCCTAGCACGGCAAGGTAAAATGGTGGTCCAGCTGGCAAAATGCCAAATTGGGAACCAATTACTGTTACTTGTCGTCATTTAACTGTCTCTGATGCTCTTGAGATGTCATTTTAAAATGTAAAGAAAGGGGAGAAGTTCAGATTGAAGTTAAATAAGGGATCATGGTACTGGCCTTCGATTACACATACATAACAATTACATCAGTGACACTCGCACTGACAGCACCGGGATGATAAATGTGCTGCTGTAAATTTACTTAACTCTATATTCCCTTGCACAGCCACAAGACATGTTTACCTCCTGGTCTTATTTTAAAGTAGTTTTAAATAACAACCAATAAATTCTTTATCTTACTTAAAATAGGAAAAAAACTAGAACTCCACCAAATGTTTATTTTAACATTTGTTTATGGTACATCAATTCAATGAAATGCTACATCCGCACATACAGAAATGGTTAACGTGAAGTTTAAGTAGCGGAAGAAACCAGACTAAGCAATGACAGGCTACAGATTTTAAGTAGAGTACATAAAAATAGCTTTCCATGTGAGCAAATTCCATAAAGATGCATGCTTTTATGGAAGCTGGGATTTTGGGGGGGGTTCACCTTATCATTTTCTTTAATAAGATATAAACAAAGTCACAGAAAAATAAAATGGCTCTAAAATATAAATAGGCTCAACCAGACTCTTAACTAAGGAAATAAAAGTGAAAAATATCCTGCCAGTGCCATTTTCACCTGCAATATTATCGAAGGCCCCGAAGCTGGAGCCAACCCCTGTGGGCACAGCTATGCAGTCATGCCCTCTCCCCTCTGCTGTGGAACATACATTGGCTCAGCCTCCGTGGAGGGCAAGTTGATGAACTCTATCCAACTGAGAGAAGCACTGAACTTTGACCCTGCAATTCTACTTCCAGGAATTTTTCCAACAAATACAGTCATATAGGAGCAAAATAATAAATCCAATAGTTATTTGCAGTAGCATTATTAGAGGTAGCAAAAGACTAAATCCACCTCAATGCCTGGCTGTTGGCACGCAGGTCAAATGAATTCTGGTGCAGCCAGACAATGAAATATGAGCTATTAAAGATGGCAACCCTGTGTACACCAACACAGAATAATCTCCACAGCGTGAAATGAATGGTGTGGGAGATGCATCACCATTGTGCATTAAGGAAGGAAAGAATAAAGGGAGGCAGGGAGGGAAATGAAAAGAAAGTACATGCACACGCATCAGCGTGTATATGCATGGAGCATCTCTGGAATGAGTGACATTGCCCACCTCCAAGCACAAACTGGGTTACTGGAGATTGCACACCTTAACCATTTATATTTTGAACCATGTGGATAGATATTATTCAATATGTATTCAATAAAATATTAAAATTTCAAATGCATAAATTTTATTTCCATTGGTCACTATCTTCTTTTAATTAAAACATGCTGGTAAAGGTGTACTTGGGTTTAATAAAGCCTCCCCACACCTACCTCCCAGCTCCTCTGCCCTCCTACCTTGCCAATGCCTGGATCTTTGTGATGTGCCGCTCCTCCTGCTCAGCCACCTTCCTTTTCAAGGTGTCAACCTCTTGCCGGAGGGCAGCTGAGTGCTCCATCTCACCGTCCAGCAGGTTCCGCAGTGATCTGGGAAGAGGAGGGCCCATCTGTTCAGATGCTATTAACCCAGAGTCCATCGAGCCCAGAACAGTTACTTACCTAAGTCAAGTCCTAATTCACTTGTTTTCCACAAGGCTCTGCATAAATCATAATTCAAGTCTACCCCATATAAATTCACCTAAGGAGATACCAAACTCTGCTCAAAAGCCTTGGAGAAATAATTAGGATGGGCCCCAGGGGAACTGTCTGTGGCCCAGGCTTTACGTCCCTGATAGCCTGTGGGCAGCTTTTTTAAAAATTTAATTTAATGTTAATTATTTTTATTGATTATGCTATTACAGTTGTCCCAATTTTTCCCCCTTTGTCCCCCTCCACTCAGCAACCCCCCCGCCCCCACTCCCTCAGGCAATCCCCACACCATTGTTCATGTCCATGGGCCATCTGCGTATCTTCTTTGCCTACTCTATTTCCTATACTGTACTTTACATCTCTACAGCTATTGTGTGACTACCTATTTGTACTTCTTAATCCCCTCACCTCTTTGCCCATTACCCCACACTCCCCTCCCATCTGGCAACCCCCAAAGCGCTCTCCGTGTTCATGAGTCTGTCTCTGCTCATATCAACAGAAACAATGTGTTGAGCGAATCCCAGGCAAGTCTCTTTACAGACATCCCACTCAAAGGTACAGAACATTAAACTGAGGCCACTTTGTCACAGCCACACTGAAGAAGAGATTTAACAAAGGAAAGAATGCCAGTTCAGACCAAAAGAATAATCTGAGCCATAAAAATTGAATACGGACTCAGACTATCCAACAGATGTCTACCCTCATTTCCACTTCTACCCACAAAACACACTGTACCCCTGTCCCTCTGCTCTCTCCAGGTTAAACAAGCATATACAGAGTTTCATAGAGCTCTGTAGTTTCACATCACAGATATCGTATTTTATACTGTATTTGGAGTTTTTTAACCCTCCAAAACACACTCACTTGCGAATCTGTCATCCTGGCTCTTAAGTAGCAGAGAAGACAGCAGCTCATGCAGAGATAGCCATAGATTAGTACCTAGAAGTGAGCCAGACATGGTTCTACTGACCATTTACTTCACTGGACCTCAAATGCCTACTTCTAGAAAACATTTACTGACTTTGGCGCATCTGCCTCCCAAATCTAGAGGACGCATGCCCTTTGACATCAGAATACAAGCAGAAGTGTCTGACCTCCCCATCCCCACTGTTCACCAAACTCTCCAAGACATGTGTTCCTTGAGAGTTTTGAGAAAATCCCTTCTTGGGGCCTGGGACCCCCTGACACAAATCATAGTACGATGTTTTTCTTTCTCTGGGAAGAAGAAATTGACAGGCAATGACTATTTTTTCTCACAAGGTGAGACAAAACCTATGGCTTCTTCCAAGATAACAGCTTCAGCTGGAGCAAGGGGGAAAAAAATCCTGCAGTGCCTATAAGCCCTTTGTTGAAAGTTTTAGTTGGAAAATCATGCTGTCTAAAGATTCTGTTTTTAAAAATTCTCTTTTGTTTTAGAAATCATGCTTATTTGCGTTTATGTTTCCATAAAGGATGCGAGAGAAGCTTGTCAAGCAGGGCCCAAAATAAGGTTTAAAAAGAAGAATCATGATTAAATGTCGCCATGGATGCTTAACTCCTGCTCTGAGTATACGAATAAAAGGGTAACACGAACAAACACCCACACATGAGAGTGCGCACATACAGGCACACAAACCACCCCTAACCCCCGGGGGGCAGACAAATAACTGTAGGCAAATCCCTCTACTGACTACCACGTAGCCAAGACAAGGTGCTGGCAGTGCAGAAGCTCCCGTTCAGGTAGCCAGGTCGTAGCAATACAGATGATACCTACCTGGTATCTAGCACTGATTTCGACAGGGAACAAAAGGCAAAAAACCTCTTTTCCTCTCAATGTCTGCAACTGAGCTTTTGGTAAGTCAAAAGAATTCAAACACCATCTTGCCCGAAGTGTCCCTTATTTGAGAAAACTCTAAGACAAGCATTCGAAGTGCCTGGAACATGGCAGATAGGCCCTCAGTTAAAGATTACCCAAAAGGCTGCTTGAGCAGATTGGAGGGTGACAGCTAAAGGGTATATGGGGCTTCTTGTCACATGATGAAAATGTTCTAACATTGTAGCGATGACTGCACATAGCTGTGAATGTGACAAGTGGCCTAAAAACCACTGAACTGTATACTTTAAATAGGTGAATTGTATGGTATATGAATTATATCTCAATAAGGCTGTTTTCAAAAGAGTTTACCAAATTTTTAATTTGTTCTAATGATTGTAAGGTTTTCATTCCTTGCTACCACTCAGACTACAATGCACATAATAAAGTGGTACTTTGTGGACAAAAAAATAAAAAATCATTGGTCACAATTCTGCCAATAAAGCAAAATTTTCTTCGTCTGTGATATTCTCTGTCTTAGAGGTAGAATGTCAAAGGAAGAGACTCTGCCTCGAGTCTGAAGATCACAATACCTGTTCTCTTCCTCCAGTTCATCTTTTCTGTTCATCATGGCCACGATGGCTTGTCGCAGTTCATCTACGGGAAGAAAGCAAAGTCAAAATTAATCAGCAGATCTCACCTGCTACACCATCCTCTCATCAATCTGGATTATGTGCTATTTAGAGCAACTCGTCTAGACAAGTTCCCTTTTCCTTTCAAAAGTAATTCCTACAAAGTGTAAGTTATTCAGTGGTCTCAGGTGATTGTTCTTATTAGCCACACAAAACAGAAGGGCAGGGCGGAGTGAAAATAAATGTGGAGGTGCTTCCTTGGTGAATATACTCAGCTGCACTGGGAAAAAACAGGCTTGTGATTTCTAAGTGCTTTTCCAAGTCCCTGCTACTGGACAACATCTGTTTTGAACAATGATAGATTCCCAGTTACAGATGTCTATCAACAGCAGATCAAGTGACATCTGGGTCCACACTGACATAAAACTACTCAAGTTTACTGAGATATCTGATTTTTCCACACCAATTTTTATATTTCGTATGCAGGCGACACTATATGGGGAAGGCTTTCCAAAACACAGTCCATAATTACTTATAGGAGCTACTATTCTGATACCTTCTGCATAGGAAAGAATTCACTGATAGGAAACCATGCCTTTAGTTAAATAACCACCCAAGTTTCCTATCTACATCAAACAACTGTTGTCACTTGTCCATCCACACATTTAAGACATTGTTTACCATATCTCTCAGATCTCAAGGCCAAGAACTTCTGAATTTCTCCAGGAGAACCAGTTTTATTTTGGGGTTTTTCCCCCTAACAAACCCTGTAACAAATATTCCCCTCGGAATTGGCTACCCGGAAGCTCACAGCCAAAATTATGCAGGTAGTGAGTGTAAATGGCCATGTGCCAACCGTGATCTTCTCCAACCTGTATTCCCATCCGTCCCAATTTACCTGTCACTGGCCTCATTTTATTTTTTATGTTTTAATATGCTTCTTCAAATCCTCTTTTGGAAAAAATGTTTGGCTTGTTAGTTTCTTCCTTTTAGCTAAAATTTGAACCCTTATACTTGTCAAGCTCTGTTCAAAGTCCTTACAGGCACTCTCTCATTTAATTCTTTATACACACCTAAGAAACGCATGTCACTGTCCCATTCTATTGGGGTATAAATAAAATATGAAGGAGGACAAGGAGTAAATAGGAGAGGAAGAATACATAGATAAACAGGTGGGTCTCTATCCCCTTACACTCAGATGCCCTGGGAGAAAGAAGCCCGCCAAACAACCTGAGGAAGAAATGCTCTCCTCAGACGTTAATGAAGGAGATAAAAGCCCAAAGCCCAGGTTTCATGGGGAAGGAAGGCAAGGAGTGAATTCTGGAAACTCCTCCACAGCCTCTAGGTCAGACACTGGAGGGCCCCTCTGTTCAGATGAAGCAGGATGGAAAAAAGAGACCCTCCCCTGGGGATATGACTAGGAAGTCTTCAGGCTGGCTTCCTCATCGCACTTTCGATGATGTGAAACCTGTGGGTTCTCCTATGAAAAAGTAAGACTTCTAAGGTGCCTGTGAGGAAGTACATGTCTCAGGTAACTCTCTCCTGATGTCACCAAGGCATCACCAAGGAAGATTCAAATGTCATTGGCTCAACACATATTCTTTGGGCACCTACAAGGTATAGGCACTATTCTTGGAACTCTGGGTGAAGAATGAACAAAATAGGCCAAAGTCTCTGCCTGCCAGCACAGAACACTCAGGGTGATGAAAAGTGCCAGGAGGAAAACAAAAGCACGGTGAGCTGAAATAGACTGACGGTGGGGAGCAGTGCCATTTCACATGGGTGCTCTGGAAAGGCCCCTCTGAGGAGAGGACAGGTGAGCAGAGCGTGCTGCTATTTGGAAGAAAAACACTCCACACCACTAAAAGCACGTGCCAAGGTCCTGAGGCATAAACTTGGTCACATGAGAAAGGGAGAGTGATATGAGGAAGGTGGGACTGGCACGCAATGAGGGCAGAATCCAGCAGACACAGACTCTGCCAGGGTCGGAGGGCACGGTGGGAGCCACAGCACATGGCGCTGTCCTCCAGAAGCTTCGACTCTTGAGGGCGGGATGACAGTTCTGGCACCGACCAGCTAAGTGTATCATGTATATTGGGTTGTTGGTACCACACTCAGCTCTGTGGGAAGCTATCTTTGAGTCCGTTTCATAAACATGCAAACAGGCTCAAAGGAGCTGAAATTTGACTCCAAATCTGCCCAAGTCCAAACTCTGTGTTTAACTCTAGGCAATAATGATAATTGCATGCAGAGATGTACGCGTAAAGACTTTTTTTTTTTTTATTGTTGTTCAAGTGCAATTTTCTCCATTTTCCCACCACCACTTTCCCCCACCCCACCCTCAATCCTTACCCCCTTTGGCTTTGTCCATGGGTCCTTTATGCATGTTCCTTGACAACCCTTTCCCCTCCTTTCCCCTGTTATCCCTTCCCCCCTCCCCTCTGGTTATTGTCAATTTGTTCTTTATTTCAATGCCTCTGGTTGTATTTTGCTCATTTGTTTTGTTTTGTTGATTAGGTTCCACTTACAGGTGAGATCCTATGGTATTTGTCTTTCACAGCCTGGCTTATTTCACTTAGCATAATGCTCTCCAGTTCTATCCATGCTGTTGCAAAGGGTAGGAGCTCCTTCTTTCTTTCTGCTGCATAGTATCCATTGCATAAATGTATCAATTTCTTGATCTACTCATTTACTGATGGGCACTTAAGCTGTTTCCAACACTTCACGATTATAAATTGTGTTGCTATGAACATTGGGGTGCACAGGTTCTTCTGAGTTGGTGTTTCAGGATTCTTGGTGTATAATCCCAGCAGTGGGATGGCTGCGTCAAAAGGCACCTTCATTTTTAGTTTTCTGAGGAAATTCCAAACTGTTTTCCACAGTGGCTGCACCAGTCTGCATTCCCACCAACAGTGCACTAGGGTTCCCTTTTCTCCACATCCTCACCAGCACTTGTTGTTTGTTGATTTGTTTATGATGGTCATTCTGACTGGTGTGAAGTGTTATCTCATTGTGGTTTTAATCGGCGTCTCTCTGATGGCTAGTGATGCTGAGCATCCTTTCATGTGTCTCTGGGCCCTGTGTACGTCCTCCTTGGAGAAGTGTCTGTTCCGATCCTTTGCTCATTTTTTAGTTGGACTGTTTGTCTTCCTGGAGTGGAGTCATGTGAGTTCTTTGTATACTCTGGAGATTGAATCTTCGTCTGAGGTGTCATTGGTAAATATATTTTCCCATATAGTTGGTTCCCTTTACATCTTGCTGATGTTTTCTGTAGCTGTGCAGAAGCTTCTTATTTTGATGAAGTCCCATTTGTTTATTCTTTCCTTTATGTCCTTGCTCTAGGGGACATATTGGTGAAAATACTGCTGGGTGGAATACCTGAGATTTTCATGCCTATGTTCTCCTCTAGGACTTTTATGGTGTCATGACTTATATTTAAGTCTTTCATTTACCTGGAGTTTATTTTTGTGTGTGGTGTAAGTGGTGGTCAAATTTCATTTTTTTCCATGTAGCTGTCCAAATCCCCCAACACCATTTGTTGAAGAGGCTACTTTTACTCTATTTTATCTTTCTGTCCCCTGTCAAATATTAATTGACCATAAAGACATGGGCTTATTTCTGGGCTCTCTATTCTCTTCCCTTGATCTATGTGTCTGTTCTTATACCAGTACCAAACTGTTTTGATTACAGTGGCCTTAAAATATAGTTTGGTGTCAGGTATTAGGATCCCTCCTACTTTGTTTTTCTTTCTCAAAATTGCTGTGGCTATTCAGGGTTGTTTATGATTCCATATAAGTTTTTGAAATGTTTGTTCTATATCAGTGAAATATGTCATTGGTATTTTAATAGGGATTGCACTGAATCAATAAATTGCCTTGGGTATTATGGACATTTTGATGATGTTAATTCTTCTAATCCAAAAACTCGGTATATGCTTCCATTTATTTTGTCCTCCTTAATTTTTTTCTTCAGTGTTGTGTAGTTTTCTGAATACAGGTCTTTTACATCCTTGGTTAGGTTTGTTCCTAGGTATTTTATTTTTCTTCTTGCTATAGCAATTGATATTTTTTTTATTTCTGTTTCTGATATTTCACTGTTGGTATACAAAAATGCCTTCGATTTCTGAATATTGACTTTGTGTCCCACTGCTTTGCCAAATTCACTTATTAGGTCAAGTAGTTTTTTGGTGGAATCTATAGGGTTTTCTATGTACACTCTCATGCCATTTGTAAACAATGATAGTTTTACTTCCTCCTTTCCAATGTGGATGCCTTTTACTTCTTTTTCTTGTCTGACGGCCGTGGCTAGGACTTTCAATACTATGTTGAATAGAAGTAGTGAAAGCAGACGTCCTTGTCTTGTTCCTGATCTTAGTGGGAAAGCTTTTAGTTTTTGCCCATTGAGTGTGATGTTGGCTTAGGTTTTTCATATATGGTCTTTATTATATTGAGGTATTCTCCCTCTACTCCCAGTTTGCTAAGTGTCTTTATCATAAATGGGTGCTGTACCTTATCAAATGCTTTTTCCACATCTATTGATATGATCATGTCATTTTGTCTTTCCTTTTATGTGACTTATTACATTTATTGCTTTGTGAATATTGTACCATCCTTGCATCCCTGGGTTGAATCCCACCTGATCATGCTGCACATTCTTTTTAATGTATTTCTGGATGCGGTTTGCAAATATTTTGTTGAGAGTTTTAGCACCTATGTTCATCAACAAAGACCTATTATTTTATCGATGTCTCACAGTCATGTTAACCCATTTTACAGATGAGGAACAATCCTGGGGAGGTTATTAAGACAGTCACACAACTGCACACCTTTAAAGGTCAGAGCCAGGATCAAACCAAGACTTCTGGCTCCAAGTTGATACTACAAAGATGCACAGCACTGACTGAGGTAGAAGGGCTCAGAAAAGGCCATTGTCATGTATATGCTATGTCCAGGACCAAGGCCACTGAATAGCACAGTCCAGGTAATGAGGCCACAACCAGGACACTGAGGGGCTCAGTTCCTGGCACACCTTGTAAGGATAGAGTCATACATGATCTTTTCAACTTTTCTCAATGTTTGATAATTTTCATTATAGAAAACATGGACAGAAAAACACATTTCCAGAAAGACCCTAAGAAAGATTAGAAAGATGGGGGAGATAACAGGACTAAGAAGAGAAGGAAGGAAAGGTTAGGCCCATGGCAGAGTTAATCAATCTAGAGAGACGGAAAAAGGCTGAGCTGCCTGCCCACTCCCCATATCCTCTAAGAGAAGGGAGTCGACACGTGAAACAGAGAAAGGCACAACAGAGTGGTCCACACTCTGCCTGGACTTCCAAAGGCTCAGAGCTCACTCATTTTTTTCATTCATCAGTAAACATCTATTGAGCATCTATTGGTTACAAGGGACCTCTCCAAGGAGAGAGCCAGGCTGCCAACTTACCTAAGGAAGGAATGTCCTTGGAGGATTTCTTAATGGAAGACAATAAATAATACACATTCCCATGTGCCTACGATAAGACAGAGTCTGTATGACTATATTCTGAACGTCAATAACTAAGGCTCTGGCTCAAGACCTTAGACTAGTGTCTCAGCCACTGAGCCTTTCTTTCCGGCACAAGGGGTGAAAAGTACCCACTTCGCCAACCTCCCAGATGTTGTAAGGTGCAGAGGGGAGATGAGATAGGACAGTGCTATGTCCACCATTACAGTATGTAACAAAATAGTTTCACTGCCATAAAATTTCTCTGTGCTGTACCTCGTCCACCCTCCCTCCCCCCAAACCCTGGTAAAATGTCCTCTTAACTAAAAAAAAACTACACTCTATTCTGTTCCGTGGCAGCACATCACGTGCACCTTGGACTTACACTAATGAACCGCTTGAACTGGATCTGAGGAGGATGAGGGCTTGGCTGAGCACACAGTACAGGCACCCTCACGGCTGATGCACTCCGCACAGGGTGCCCTGGGCTGCACGGGACAGGAATGTCATGCTCAAGAGGCCTTCGGTCTCTCGGCCAAGCCTCTGCTAGAGGGAACAGCTTGCCACTGCAAATGTGATCCTTACACTAACATGTTTGTGTTACCTTCTCCCGGAGTCACCAAGACGTCACTGACCCCTTTATTTGGCCTCAAATGCAGAGACACCAATCTGTCTGGGCCAGCACCCTCTGTCCCAAGGCCTTCCTGAGGGACTCTCCCAAATGATTTTATGGCACTGTTTTGTCCCTACCCACAAATGCGATAGCCTCTCCCTGAGTAAGATGCAAACCCAACAGAGTTTTTTATTGTGGTAAGAACACTTAATATCTACTGTCTTCATAGATTTTTTATTCGCTGTATGGTAGCACAGTGATGTACAGCAGATCTCTAAAGCTTACTCATCTTAGTTAACTGAAACTCTATACCCACTGAACAGCATGTCTCCATTTCCCCTTCAACCCGGCTCTGGCAACCACTGTTCCATCCTCTGCCTCTCTGAGTCTGACTATTTTAGAGTCCTCATTCTAGTGAAATCATGCAGTATTTGTCCTTCTGTGACTGGCTTACTTCACTCAGCTTCACGTCCTCCAGGTTCATCCATGCGCTCACGTACGTCAGGATTTCCCTCTTTTTTAAGGCTGAATAACATTCCAACAGATTGTTATTGTATGGATTTCTTGGTCAGAAGTTGTCTTTCCTTGTTTTCACCCCCAACTCCCAATCCGATGAAATTGACAGGAAAGCCCTCCCTGATTCCGCTACCCTTGAAGCAAGTTGCAGATTGTGCAATAATCAACCACCTCTGTCTCCTGTAATTAGTACACAACTCCTTACAGGTACACAGCGTGTCCGGCATCTTGTGTCCTGAGGGCTCCCACACATTGGGTGCCCGGTGGAAGTTTAAGGGAAATGAGTGGCCCTGTGAGACTATTCCTATCTAACTGTAGTACTACTAAAACAGCAAAAATAGCAGCTGCCATGCAGTGAGCACTTTCCATGTGCAGTGTCAGCACCCGATAAGCCTTATTTCAATTCTCACAACCGCCTGGGAGGGTGCACAATACGCAGGAGCAGGAAACTACGCCGGGACCAACTGTCTGCAAGCTCCTAAGTGGCATTTTAACCCCAAGACCAAAAATTGTGGAAATCATACCGGGCAGGACCAAGAGCTGAAGACAAATAAAGGGCTTTCACGGGCAGCTGCAAGGGGCAGGAAGGTGGTCAGGTGGGGCCATCCACTAGCTTCCACTGCAATGACAGAAGCGGGATCCACGGAGAGCTGCTATCAGCAGGCTCCTATGCCGGACACATTCAAGTTCAAAACCCAGCTCAGCTACTTACTGCCTGCTTATCTATCCCGGGCAGGCTTCTGCCTTTGCAAAATACAAAATGGGGATAATGCCACATTCTCTGCAGGATCGCTGGAAGAGTAAATTAAAGTTCCCAGCCTGGTGTATGCACTGCACTGAATGCCAGGAGGCGGTTCGTGGTCCTGGATGTTAGAGCACAATCTCTAAAGTCAGGGTCCAGTTTCAAATCCTGACTCTTCAGCTGGGTAACTTGGGCAAGTTACCTTCCCTCTGTGAGCACCAAGTCCTATATCTATAAAATGGGATCTTAACAGTCACTATCTCATACAAATGTTGTAAAGATTCAATAATGTAATATGTAAATGAGGTGCTCAAACAATGCCCAGCACACAGAAAGCATTCAGCAAGTGTCACTGATCATATAATCAGTGCCTTTTCTGGGTGGTGGAAAGGCAGGGACAGTGCACCACCAAGTGTGTAATGGTTCAAGGGAACCCATTTTCAGAAGTTAGGAGACTTACTGAGCTCCTGTGTACCTCAACCTTGAGAAATAAAAAGGAATGTTTAGAAGTAGCCTATCCGCTAGATCAACAGACTAGACAGCGGGATTTTCTGAAGACTCAAACAGGACCACCCAGGCCAACGGTCACACCCAGAGAGTGAGGGCTCGCCTGGAGGAGGCTGGGCAAGTGTCTGGATTCTGGGCTTTTAGGCACAACACGGTGAGGGGGGAGTCCCAAGTACTGCCTCCCAGACTTTGCAGGGGAAAGTTGTATGTCCCGTGGGGAAAACAAAACCTGGAGGAAGAACTGCTTCCCAGGAGTCCCAGTAAACATACAAATGTACTTCTGGCAAAGAACAGCCACGGGCATCATAACGAAAACTCTCAGCCTCAGGCTCACGTTGAAGGGGGCACGAATCACACTGCACAGAAGCCACAGAAACGGTGAATGGCCAGCGCTGACCCAGTCCCACCATCATGCTCACAGAACACTTCCCTTCCATGCTGTACATTTCCGGCCTCGTGAACCTCGCCCCTGCATTTGCATCAACGTCAAAATGACTGAGGACACAAATAAAACAGTATCCTGATACTGGGAATCTTAGGGGGAAAAAATCCATCACAGAAATAAGACTGTCAGGCTGTCCCTTCTGATGTCCCCACACTGCCATGACAGAATATTCGTGGTAATGGTAGAAAAGGAAATGGTCCAAGAGTTGGTATTATACCCCCTCCCCCACAAAAAAAATGTTTCTACAGGCTTTAACTTCATATGCATTCACTTTGCTGACTCTTCTTGGGCAGCAGTAGGTAACGTTTGGGTTGGTTTCCATATATCACATAAATATTATATTTCTCCAAGCCAGTGACACTCACTGGTAGAGGCGCTACCTAACTTGTAATTTTCTCTTCTCTCCCCAGCACCACACATACCATTATTTGTTTATTCTATCACTGTGATTTCCTTCCTCTTTATTACCTGCCACAGCACACATATTACCTGCAAGAGACAACAGAGCTGGGTTCCTGCAGTGAAGCCTCTGCAGAGGCTGGCTGAGCCAGGTCTCCCTCTCCCCAGCATCGTCCATCTCAAAATCAGTTCCTGGCTTGGCTTCAGAGAACCAAACAGCCAATCTGGTCAAGTCCACAGGAGAATGTTAAGTTCAACCATAGGCAGTTGATATGGGATAAAGAACAGCATTTCAAATCATTGTGGAAAGGATAGATTTGTCCATAAATGTTGCCAGACAAGAAACAATTTTGGAAGCAAGAAACAAAACTTAAATCTCTGCTTCTGCTATGTATTGAAATAAATTTCAGATAGAATAATTTAAATATATGAAATGCAACAATAAAATCTCTATAAATATGTGAAAAAACATTTATGCCATCTTGGGACAACAGGGGCCTTTCTTAACGTGAAGCAAAGAACGAGCTCATTAAGGAAATAATTTTGATTTTTTTTTTTAAACTTCTGTACAGCAAGGACCAATCTATCAAATCTAACATCAGGACAGCAAATGGGCGGCGTAGAAAGAACACAGGTTTTCTAATCAAATCCCACAGTCCCCACATCTCACCTCTACAGCCCTGGGTAAATAACCATCTCTTTGCTGCTCAGCTCCCTCAGCTGAAAAAATGGCGCTAATATTGCCAAGCTCATAGGACAGGCCAGAGGTCGGTAACAGTTTACTGGAACACAGCCGTGCTCATTTGTTTTCATATTGTCTATGGCAGCTCTCATGCTACCATGGCACAGCTGAGTTGTTGTGACAGAAACCAAGGGGCATGCATGGCCTGAAATATTTGCCATCTGGTCCTTTACAGGAAAGGTTTACTGACCCCTGTCTTAGGAGAACATCCAGAAGCTCTTCCCTCCTCTCCCCCACTACCAGCCCTCTCCAGTTCAGGGCTGGCTCTCTGTGGTGAGGCATGTAGCCCGCCGGACACTCGTGCCAATCGGTGGGGCTGCTGGCTAGGCACCAACAAGAGACTGTGGACCAGGCTTTAATATATGCAAAACAGCAGTGAGCAGCTGCTGCCACAGACACTGTGCCTCCTTCCCCGCCTCTTCGAAGACGCCCTCGGCCTTGCCTCTGGCCCCGCTGGCCCGGCTGGCTATTCCCACTCAGCCTTCTGCCCTGGACCTTCTTGCTCCAGAGGCGGCTGCCTCTACCCTGCAGACACCCGAAGCTCCAGCCCATGTGCACCACAGCCCCTCCACTGGTTGAGGCCTTGGCCGGCCTCCTTCACGCCTCCCCCTGCATCTCCCACCACGTCAAACCTGCTCCCCTTCTTCTGTGCCGCTGGGCCTTTGCACAGGCTGCTCCCAGCACCTAGAAGGCCTGGCTACCTCCCCTATTCAGTTTCAGCACAAGATCGCCGCTTCTGTGACACCTTCACCCACCAGCTGTGGCAGATGTGCGCGCCAGCGAGCCTGTCCTGTCTCATGCCCCTTCTCTGTCCCTAGTGGCCTGCAATTCTCGCCCATCCCCAGCTGCAGTGGGTGGGACCTAGAGGGGCTGGGTGAGTCAAACTAAGCCAATTGTACAGAGTCTTCCAGAAGTTTGGGATGGGCCAATTATACGCCTAGAGATGGAGGAGGGTGGGGCAGGTGCATCTCTCCCAGGAGCACAAGCCCACATTGCTCCGCCAGGACCCACCTAATAAAAGGCAAGTTGAGGACAGTGTGCTGGGGCTCTTTTCCCAGTGGGTGCAGAGGCCTGGCCAGCCACAAATGAGATGCAGGCAGGAGGCAGCAGCCCAGCAGAGAGAGGAATCACTAACACCTCTCAGGGCTAGCCCTCCCAGCACAGAGAAAATGCTGAGCCCAGCAAAGGGGCTGGCCTCTTAAATGTCGTATGTGGGCGACAGAGCCCTGCAGCCTGACCCTGGGCAATGCCACAGAGGCAATCAAACCCTGAAAAGAGCCCCTAATGACTTGGTAAATTTACCTTTGGCTGACTTGGTTTCTTGCTGTACAAATGTAACCAAATAGCTCTCCGGAGGAGGCACGGAGACACCATGTGGACACGGGGATAAGCAGGCCCAACACAGGAACGGCCATTCTGGCTCCCGCCAGACTCCGACCCAGGCCCCGGGAGCCCTTCGATACTCTCTGCCCTCGTAATCTAAACTGAGCAGGTCCCGTGTCCTCACAGCCAAACAAACCAAGGAGAGTTCATTGGCCCTTCTTTCCCCAAGCTCCCACCCATCCCCATGTATATATCTCCAAGAAAGGACTCTGTTCACCTGCAGGCCTGGTACTAAAGCCCCACTCCCATGCCTCTGAGTCCCTCGAGAACAGGGACCCCTGGGCCCAGCACAGCCCCTGGTCACAGTACACACGAGAGGTCTGAAAATAATAAATAAATAAATGAGTGAATGACTGACAGCCAATGGGAAAATGTGCCCCCCAATCTCCAAGAAGTGAGCATGGGTGGGCTGGGCAGAAATGTCAACTGCATTTAATAGTAAGTTCAAGGCCTCACCAGAGAACGCTAATCATCGGGTTCACAGTTGTAATTTCCTGTCCCAGTGACAGGGATTCAGACTCAAATTAAGCTTTTTCCAATATGTGTCTTGGGACTACATATACATGGAAGAGAGGGGGACATATTCTCATATATCATTACCATGATCTAAAACTGGACAAGCCTACAAAACCATTCCCCTTTTCCTTGGCACCACATGAATCCCCTGATTTCAAACCAATCGGAAGAGAAGAGACCAACCTCCAGCCCCCAGGGACCCAAACAAAACACAAGCAGCTGCTATAGATAACCTTCACCCTTTCATGCAATGATTATGGGCGGCAGAGGCTGCTATATATAAAGTACTAAAACAGTGACGTTGAGGGAGAGGTGAAAGCCTTCCCATCTTCAGCCAGTAAAGGCCCTCCAGGGGGCAGATTATCTTAAGATACATTGATCTTCAACTCCCTTTTCCAAATTAAATAGGAAGAAGACTCGATGAGTATGATGGCTAGATGCATACATCTGGATATGTGCAAGTACGCACACGCTATCTCTCTGTCATATACAGAGATCTGTGTAATAATTCTTTGGCTTTCTATAGCATCTTTTTCCAAAGGTCTCAAAGAGCCATTACAAACACTCCCCTGGGGTCCATACCCAGTTACATTGAAAGAGAGTTCATGAGGGCATATGCACAGAAATAAAAACATTCTTCTGTGGATAGATACTTAACCTAGACCATAGTTTTTCAAACTTAGCACACTGCCCTTTTTTATCTTTTTCTGCCTACCCACTCTCTTTCTCTTTATCTCCAAGGGAAAGAATAATCTATATTGAGCTCCAAACATAACTTTTAAAAGCAATCTTGGGCCATTCTAGCTTTTTGTTCTGTTTCTCTCACCTTCCTCTCCCTCCCCGCAAACCCCTGTTCACTCAGGATATCAACTTTGCATTTGTTAGGATGGAAAAAATGCCCCAAAATATGTTCCCAGAACTCAGGTAGCCAGTGACTCCCATGCATTGATTGTTTTCTGTAGCCCAACAGGGCAGAAGGGACTTTGAATGTTGTGAGAATTAAATGAGAATACACAATCTCGTTTAATTCTCACAACATTCCCTGAGAAGCAAGGATTACTACACCCATTATATGAACTGGGGAAACAGAGCCCAAAGGAGGGAAGTGACTGCCCCACCCCACACAGCCAGGAGGCTGCAGGGCAAGGACCCACACTGGTCAGGCTCCCACAAAGCCTGTCCCAACCTGCGCAGTACCCCTCCAGTGGAGCACATGCCCTCAAGTCACTCACCAACTCCCAGTGTGGCCTCCGGCAACCTTTCTCTGTCTCCTTGGAAAATCAGCAATTTGATTCAATCTGCCCCCAACCCCATCCCTCAGCTTTAAAACTATTGTTTCTACATGATCTGGAAAGGAAAATAAAAGGTTTAAGAAACCCATGGAATGGGCTGAGAAATATGAGAAAATCACAAGGGACAGAAGAAAACTACCTTCTAATATCTTGATAAAGTTCTAGATCTTTCTCAACTTTTCTGTGTAATTTGGGGTTCTCTTATTCATGTGCATGTGCTCGCTCTCATGCGTGCTCGCTCTCTCTCTCTCACACACACACACACAGTGTTTGTTTATAGTGACATGTACAAACTTTAAGGCAGGTGTCCCAAAAGTAAAAACAACGAACGCAACGAAGGCCTCAGAGTGGGACGGCGGGAGGCGGGGCAGTGCGCTGCTAAGGCAGCAGCCCCGACCTCCGCCCGCTGTCTCACGCAGGGACGCAGCCCAGGCTGCCCCCACTTCCCATTTGTCAAGAGCATCTAGAATCCATGTTTTTACACAAACCGATTTTAAAAAGCTATTAACTCAAGTTCTCACCAAGCAAGCCCAACAGATCATGGCGATAAACCACCACTTTGAGACCCCTCTGCCCTAAAGTTTGAGTTCCTGGCCACCAATCAGCTTGACAATGTCAAGATAAGTAGCACACACATGTACAGCCATTTTTAAAAAATCGGTTTTCTGTTAAACATAAGAGAATGTCAAAAGTATAGAGTTGGAAGAGGACTGAGGGGCTCTAACGGACGCAGAAACCTCCAAGAGACACAGAGAATGGATAGTGACTAGATACCCAGGCTAGCTCCCCAGAAACCTCAAAATGATTAACTCAGAGACCAAAAAGGGTCCGAGCAGCCCTGCCCTGTCCCACTCAGAAAAGCCTAGGAAAAACCTGGGTACACCTGAAATTGTCAGAAGGTTACTAAGAGTAACTTGGGGTGGAGGGAATCTCTTAATTTCAGACAGTTCCACATTTATTCGCTAAAGTTAATAAAAAGGTATCAACACATCACTTTGCTTTAGAGGGGTATCTCCAGAAGAACTAAAAACAGATACAGTTTCAAAGGCTGCTTCAAGAAGAAGAAAGAAGAAGGGTAGAGTTGCGGTTTTTAAAAATAATGTATTGAGGTGAGATTCACATAACACAAAACTGACCACTTTAAAGTGAACAATTCAGTGGCATTTAGTGCATTAACAGTGTTGTGTAACCAGCACTCCACAGTGACACCTCTTACCCGTGAAGCAGTTTCTCTCACACTTTCCCCTCCCCTGGCAACTACTATTCTACCCTCTGGCTCTATGAAATCTCCTATTTTAGATATTTCACATAAATGGAATTATACAATATGCAACCTTCTGTGACTGGCTTCTTTTACTTAGCAATAATGTTTTAAAGTTTCACCCACGTTGTAGCATGTATCAACATTTCATTACTTATTATGGTTGAATATTTCATTATAGGCAGAGCACATTTTGTTCATCCATTCATCCACTGATGGACATATGGGCTGTTTTCACCTGTCGGCGATTGTGAATAATGCTTCCATGAACATGTGTGTACACGTACTTGCTCCGTTTTTAATTATTTTGGGTATGTACCTAGGAGTGGAATTGTGGGATCACACAGTAATTCAATTTCACCTTTCAAAGAACTGTCAAACTGTTTTCCTCAGCAAGGAGGCATAGTTGTTTAAAATCACTACATCTCACAGAAAAGTTCAGAAATTTATATGGTAGATCTCTATGTCCTCACCACCCAGCATGGTCAATGTGTATTATTTTACCTTACTCATTTCAAATATATTTTAACAATAAATCATTACAGATACAGTTGAAAATAAATTATGGAGAATGAGACAGGGAGTTGCGGGGAAAGGGATGGAAGACGGCCGCTCGCCGAGGAGGGATGCTACTGCAGGGCGCGGCGGGGTAGTTTACTTAGCCTCACACGCCAAGCTTGCTCTCCTCTCCTTTGTCGGAGTGCAGGGAAGTGCTAGTTTCTGGCAAAAATATTTTATAAAGAAATTCCCGGTGAGAAACATGTAACCGAAACCAGCGAAGTGTCTGGGTTAACATGGCAAGTGGAATACAGGTGTTAATTAGATAGTGTTGGAGGAATGTGAAGCTTTGGAAAGCAGGGCCTACCTGCTCTTCATTGCAAAACGGCTAACTCAGTGGGCACCCACAGAGATGGTACATTCTACAAAGGTGTTCACGTGGGCAGTACTGAACCACTTTGGTCATCCTACTGCTGCCACAGAGTGATTCCACTTCGTAGCTCCCACCCACCGGCCCACACCCTGACCCACCAGGCCTGTGCTGTGCAGTAGGGACCAGCAAAAAACAGTATGTCCTACCCCACTGGACCCCACGCCTATCTGGGGTTTTACCGGCCTGGGTCCTAAAGTCAGTGACTCTATAACCCCTGGGTTAACTGAGGAACCACTCTCTTCCTTTGGAGTCGTGGCCGAGAATCCAATCCCTGCCACAGGATAGGATCCCAACTGAGACTAAAATAGCACTGGTAACACCACTCCTTCCCCTCTAGTTCCAAGACTCCACTTCCAGAATTCCCTGGCCTCATGACTTCACAGATTTGTAGAAATATATCAAAAGTAGGTCCTTCACAGAAAATGATCTCTAGGGACTGACCAGATGCTATCAGCATCCTGGATGTCCATATACCACCTTAATCAGGAGACAAGGGGTAGCCCCAGCCCATTGTGCCTGGTGCATCTCTTTAATGGGTGCAGGAGCCTCCCCCCTGCTAGTGGATTGCAGAGAGTGAAGTGCCTGCTGGAAGAGGTAAATTTCCTGGCTTAAGCCCCTGGGAAAAAGGAAGCCTCTCTCCCAGATCTCACTCTCAAGGATCTGGACCTGGCATAGCCTAGACAGAGTAAAGCAGCACCCAGGTAGTTGGGGAACGTGGCCTTGCCACATGGGGACAGAGAGATGGTGGGAGACACCAGTAGGTCAGTGGTTCTCTATCCAGGCTGGGCTGTATATTAAAACCACCTAGGACGCTTTTTTTTTAATGCTCAGACTGCATCACAGATAAGCTAATTCAATGTCCAGGTGGGATCAGGCACCAGCATTTTTGTGTAAAGCTCCTCAGTTGATTCAAACATGCAGCCAAGGTTAGGAAGCACGGCTGAAGGAGACCTCAAGCTGAAGATGACTCAGCACAGCAGCAGTGGCAGCAGCCAGCACTCAACAACTTCTACTGTAGACCAGGCTCTTTCTAAAGAACTTCACAGGCATCACCTCAACCACTCCTCCCCCAAGCCCCAAGGTACATGCTGTCACTGTTCCTATTCTACAGACAGGCAAGCTAAGGCTCAGAGAGGTAAATGATCTGTTCAGGGTCATGCAGCCAGGAGGCAAGGTTGGCTGTGTTCTTCACCACTAAATTGCACAACCAGAGGGGTAGGTCCCTGTCCCTGGTCCTGAATGATCACAATGGTTTATCTGGGGAAGTTTGCAGGTGTTTTTCCTCTCGGGGGAAAGGGACCCAGAGCTACCTAAATGCAATGGTGCCCCTGGATGCAGGAGGTATGAGAGCGCTAACACTCCCTTATTTTACTTACGCGGGTTGCTGCCACCAGCACCCAAATGAGTCACATCTCAGGCGCTGCAACTTAGAAGCTACACTGAACTGGCACTGGATCAATGGGATATGTGTACCCCAACACCCAGACAAGCCTTATTAACTGTTCCAGCCTGGTAACAGATGTAATCATAAGGAGCAGAGACTCCATGGGAAGGGCTAGAGCCTTAAAGGGGAGGCAGCAACCCCAGAGGAGACAGGGGTTTCAGTGTAACTGGTGAGCATGCAAAAAAGGAAAAGCAGATGGAGAGAAGAGGCAGGGCCTGGGGTTCTAGCTGCCCTATACGTGACAAATTTTTCATCCACTGTCAACCTTGAAGGATAGGACTGGTCTTGGCTGTATTAAAGAAACCAATGAATTCCTTATTTCATGGAACTGGTGTGACCTGCCCCCCCACCCCATTTTACAGGTAGGAAAATTAAGAGGTTATAAATGACTTTCCTATTAACAGCTGCAAGCAGGGCATATACCAT
Organism: Mormoops blainvillei; assembly: GCA_004026545.1. Classification (NCBI taxonomy): domain Eukaryota; kingdom Metazoa; phylum Chordata; class Mammalia; order Chiroptera; family Mormoopidae; genus Mormoops; species Mormoops blainvillei. The sequence continues at coordinate 222,581 of PVJD01000668.1, forward strand.
GTCCAGACACTGGATGAAACTCTGCATAAACTGTCTCATTAAGCCCTTCAAACAACCCCACAAAGGAGGTCCTAGAATCAAACCCATTTTATAGATAAGGAAACTGAGGCACAGAGATCAGAATACAGGCCATTGGACACTGGGACCCACAACCACAGTTACCATGTGATACTGTCTCTCCAACCCTGTGGTGGATCTCAGAAAGAGGCAGCCAGGGTGCCATGCCAGCTCTGTATTTTCTCCCAGAAATCACCACGCTCAAGATTTTCCCTGAAGAGGCAGAGACTAAGCAGGTTCTGGGCAGAGTCAGCTTGGCCGCAGGTCACAGATATGCTTTCACCCAGTTTCTCCTCATTGCACCTCTACTAACGAAGCCCTCGGGGGGAGACCTGGAGACCACCTGATCCTGGGGACCCAGAGCTACCTAAATGCAATGGCACCCCTGGATGCTGGAGGCATGAGAGCGCTAACACTCCCTTATTTTACTCACGCAGGTTGCTGCCACCTGCAACTAAATCAGTCCTATCTCAGGCGCTGCAACTTAGAAGCTACGCTGAACTGGCACTAGAGGCAATGTGACCAGTGAGGTGGGAGGTACACAGGGTGAGAAAATGACATTATAAGCAAAGATGTGTGATATGAGGACAAGTAACAAATAAGGACTCCAGGTCCATGGTTGGCTCAGTTGCTAACTGGCAAGTTGCTTTAGGCACTCACACCCACTTTGGGTCTCAGATGTTCAGTCTATAAAACAGGAGATTGGACAAGCTGATCCTCTAGGATCTTCTAGCATTAAGATTCTGTGATTCATCAGGAGCAGCAGATGAGCCTTTCTAGTTTCTGGTTCCTGCAAGTAAATGTGATATGAGGCGTCCCCGTCACCTGTTCCTATCTCCTGGCTGGACAACCAGCAGAAACATGACCGTGACCTGTTTAAAGCCCCAGGTCTGCTGTGGTCCCGAGGGTTGCAACACCGACATCTGCTGCAATTGGCCTCACACACAGCAGGGTAGTGGGGTTAACTGATGGCAAGGAAGATTAATTGCATGTGAGATACCCATAAATAATTAGGACATTGGCTGCACAGCTTCCTTCCACCCTCAGGCTGTGGTATCATGTGTACGGACAACTCTCAGACAGACTGACCCATACACATAGTCTGCAGTTAACTAGAAGCATACAGCCACTGAGACAGCACAGGTGGATCTCACACCAGACTGTGTGGACCAACTCTGTGCTGTCCTGTTCTAAATCTCGACACTTTGATGGTTGTTACACAGGACATGAGCTCCATGTCACCAAGATGGACTGGGTCCTAGTCCCAGCTCTGCTACTTACCTCCTGTGCAGCTATGTGCCTGTTGCTTGCCCTGTCTGGTTCTCAGTTTCCCACCTCCAAAACAGGCATTAATGGCACCTACCATCCACCTCCAAAGTTATGGAGGTGACTTAAGGTGAGAGAAGGCATGAGGTGCTTTGTAAATGAAGGTACCACTCCAAGTCACTGCCCCATCATGAACATCAGGAAAGAGAAGTAGAGTGATGCTCCCAAATCTACAGTCAAGGCAACTGAGGCCCAGAAAGGAGGAATGACAACGAAGAGACACCCAGGCCCTGGCCAGTGTGGCTAAGTTGGTGGGAGCATCATCCCGTAACTGAAGGGCACCTACAAGAGGCAACTAGTTGATGCTTCTCTCTCGCATCAATGCTTCTCCCTCTCCCTCTCCCCGGCCAAAAAAAAAGCAATGGAGAAATATCCTCAGGTGAGGATAAAAAAAATTTTTCTTTTTTAAACAGAGACACCCAAAACACAAGTGGCAAGAGACAATGGAAACTGCTTGGCTCTCCTGACCCCAAGCCCACCACGCTGTTCCTGAGCCTGGAGTTTGCCATCACTGCTGAGTGCCACAAGGACTCCCTCCAGGTACCCTGATTATTGAGAGCAGAGTATATTTCTAACCTCAGACAGAATACAGAGGGGTTCCCTTCATCCAACAGGAAGAAGACAAGTTATCAAACGGTCCCAGCACAGATAACGGACACTTTTAAGCTAAGAATAGGATACTCAGGACCAGCCATATTGGAGGAAATGTATAATTTGAACCTGAACAATTAGTGGCCTTTGACATTCATAGATTCAAACTTCACTCCTATTTTACCTTTAAAGCCTGGTTAAAGAGAGTTTCCTCTCTCACAAGAAGCCTTCCAGACTCTGTAAGATGAAACAAATTCCTCTCCCTGAGGAGGCCTGAGGACCTCAGTTTTAGCTTGTACAATCTTCCCTACTAAATAGAGTGTTCTATGAGGGTACGATTCAGCCCATCACCTCTGAATTTCCCTCCTGTGTCCAGCCTAACACAGTGACTGATAGCAGAGACTTTAGCAAAGGTGTGTAGATAGAACTAACTCAGTACCTGGCCACTTTGGCAGCCCAAGGACCGAAAAACACTGAGTTGCCTCTTCACCGGGAACCTTCTATTACCGCTCTCATTCTAGTTCAAGAAGTTTCAACAGATGGGGTGAACTGCTGCTTTCTGAGCCGAGTTCCAAATTTAAGGAAGTGCCTGTGGCTTGTCGCACTGCCACTATGGACCAGCAACTGGGGTTCCCTTCTCATCCCCCACCCTTCTCCATCAGAGGCTCAGGGCCCTAAGGTTGAGACCTGGGTCCCTCAAGGGTGGTGAAGGGAAAGCTGACAAGTTGACCCTAAGTGGATTTAATCAGTACCTGATCACAGTTTCAGCAACCGAGGGCCAAAACACCGAGCTGCCTCCTCACCAAGAGCCTTCTGTTACCACCCTTGTTCTGGCTCAAGAAGCTTCAAAAGGCAAGAAGGAACAATAAGCTCCATGGACTTCCAGTTTCCAGCAAAGTCACATAGCTTGGAACACCTACAAAGCTCTGCGGGCCCCGTGTGCACCCTCTGCTGGCAGAGCCCTGGGAATGAAGACCACAGGGTGGCCGAGGCTGTAGAAACCCCAGAAGAGAGACTACACACTGAACGGCATGGATATTCCATCATACCTCTTCCAGAGGAACTGAAGCAGGCAACAGGGGGCTCAGGAGAGCAGGCCACCCCCACAGTATCAAACCTGAACTCTCTCTCTCTGGTGATCTTGCTTCACAACAGCAGCCTTATGAAGACCTGTCATTCTGGGCTTTCCTAAATTGTCTAAATTTACTCTCTAAGGCATTCTAGCATTATGGTCCTGCCAGCTGCCACCTGCACTGTTCAGTCTGAGCAACCCCTATGTCACACTAAACTAAACTGACTATTGTGAGGCTATAGCAAAAGCTGCCCTCCACCATTCCCCGTTGCTGCCTTCCATCTTACTAGCTGCAAAGTCAGAAACTTGCTTTCCCAGTTTTCCTTGCAGCTAGAGGGATTCAGTTCTGGTCACTGAGATACAAAGGGAAGTCTGCTAGGTGGTCTTTTGGGAGGGCTTTTATCTTCCTGATAAAGAGAAGAGAAAGCAGGGGCTACCCCTTCTACCTCGCTTCCTGCTTGAAAATGGATATAGTATCCAGAACAGTAGCATGCATTTTGCAAACATGAGGCAACGAGCATAAGGATGAATGCCAACAACTACAGGTGCTGGGTCAGAAAGAGCCTGAATCCTTAGCAGCACTGAATCTTTACTAGCACTGGCTGGTAAACCATGCCAGCAACCACCGACATCCAGACTTTTTTTTTTCCTTTTTTCTTTTTTAATTGTGGTTCGGGTATAGTTTTCTCCATTTTCCCGCCCCCACCTCCCGCCCTCAGTCTTACCTCTCTTTGATTTTGTCCATGGGTCCTTTACACATGTTCCTTGACAACCATTCCCCTTCTTTCCCCTGTTATCCCCGTCTCCTCCCCCCTCTGGTTACTGTCATTTTGTTCTTTATTTCAATGTCTCTGGTTATATTTTGCTTGCTTGTTTGTTTTGTTGATTAGGTTCCACTTAGAGGTGAGATCATATGGTATTTGTCTTTCATAAACTCAAGATAGATACAAGACTTAAATATAAGTCGTGACTCCATAAAAGTCCTAGAGGAGAACATAGGCAGGAAAATCTCAGATATTCCATGCAGCAATATTTTCACCGATATGTCCCCTAGAGCAAGGACATAAAGGAAAGAATAAATAAATGGGACCTCATCGAAATAAGAAGCTTCTGCACGGCTAAAGAAAACATCAGCAAAATGAAAAGGGAACCAAACGCATGGGAAAATATATTTGCCAGTGACACCTCGGACAAGGGTTTGATCTCCAAAATATATAAAGAACTCACATGACTCCATTCCAGGAAGACAAACAATCCAATTAAAAAATAGGCAAAGAATCTGAACAGACACTTCTCCAAGGAGGACATAAAGAGGACTCAGAGACACATGAAAGGATGCTCAGCATCACTAGCTATCAGAGAGACGCAAATTAAAACCACAATGAGGTACCACTTCACACCAGTCAGAATGGCCATCATAAACAAATCAACAAACAACAAGTGCTGGCGAGGTTGTGGAGAAAAGGGAACCCTAGTACGTTGTCGGTGGGAATGCAGACTGGTGCAGCCACTGTGGAAAACAGTATGGAATTTCCTCAAAAGACTAAAAATGGAACTGCCTTTTGACCTGGCAATTCCACTGCTGGGACTATACCCTACGAATCCAGACTTCTCGTTAATAGAGATTGCAGGTCCAGTACAGGCATACCTCAGACACTGCAGGTCTGGTCCAGACCACCTCAACAAACTAATAGGGCAGGTATTGCAACAAAGCAAGTCATAATCTTTTTGCTGGTGGAAAGTCTTGCCTTCAATTTATAAAAAACATCTGTGAAGAGCAATATAGCAAAGCTCAATAAAATGAGGTCTGTCTGTATAAACACTTCTTTAAGTCAGTTAATTGGGTTTCTGATTACTTGCAGCTGAAAGCTTTCCTCACTGATTTACCACCTCCCTCCCTCTTGGGCCCACCTGTAAGTGAACAATGACATTGACCCTCTGCCTCTGACGCTCTCTCTTGATCACCCCCACCCTGAGCTCAAATGTCACTGAGTTACCTGCCCTCTCCAAGCTTTGGAGTCCCCACCTGTTACAATGGGGATCAAACTACCTATACCACAGGGTGGCCCTGGGGACTAAATGAGATAAAGTACTTAATAGCATGGGACAGTCTCTCACACATGGTAGATCCTCAGTAGTCATTCAGTTCCCTGGGAGGCGGCACAGCACAGCTGAAGAACCCCAGCTTGGTGGCCAGATGCGCTTAGGTTTCATACACCCGGCTCTGTCGATTACTAGTTGGTTACTTCAGGCAAATGATTTAACCTCTCTGAACCTGTTTCCTCATCTATAAAATGGGGAGATCAACATTCACCTCCTACGTCTGTTATGGGGATTAAATGAGAACGAGTAGCTGCCACCAGGCACCTGTAGGAACTTGAAGATCAACCCCTCCCTCCCTCTATTCATGCCCCCACCCAGAAGAGGATCACCCCACATCAAATCCTCCAAGGGCAGCACAAAAACACAGCCACCTCCCCTTTGTGCAGCCAAGTTCCTTTCAGCTCCATTTCCCAGCGGGAGAGAAGTACGGAAGGGAAAGCGTGGCACAAAGAAAACAGGCTGAAAACCTGCTCCCGGCAGAAATGGTCAACCCTTGACTCTCCCGGGGCTTTACACCTAACATCAAATGCAGCCCAAGAGAAAGACCTCACCCTTTCAGGCTGAATGCCCATTCCCAAGACTGAAAACGCCACGGAGGAAGGCTGCCCTGCTTTCACACGGTGCAGCCTGACACCTTGAGACCTCGAGACCTCGTCCCCACAGGCCAGCAGGGAGGGAGCATAGGGAAGGGCTGCCTCTCTCACCCATCCCTCTACCTCCAGGAAGCCCAGCCAGGGGCTGAATGACACTCCCCAGCCAGGCAGCAGGCCTCCCCTTTTCACACAAACCTGCAGCTTGGGTGTTCCCTGTGTTGAGAGTCACAAATCCTGGGCCACACTGAGTATTCACAGTAATTCCTGGCAGTGAGACTCCAAACTGCCGTGAGACCCATAGGATCAGGGTGCAAGATAGTGGCCAACTGAGCACTCAGGCCGCTGACCTGAGCCTGTAGGCATCCCCGCATAAGAACACACGAGACAGGAGCCAGGTGTTGTGAATGACCCCCAGGCATGAAGCAGGGGGCTCATGGATCCCACCTGCCCAGCACGCCTCAAGGAGGAGGAGGTGCCACCCCAGCACACAAGCCCTGGGGCTCACTCACCAAGTGGCACACAGAGAACTGAGCTCTGGCCAGCCCAAATCCGGGTTCCTTCCTCACACCCAGCCACAAGCCCATTCTGGCCCAGGCTTCTGGCCCAGGCTGGTTCTAAAACCAACGGAGTGGGGAGAAGGAACCCATTTGCTCCTGGACCAGCACACTGGTCTCTGCCTCCCAGCCCTGCCCACCCTTCTCTAGCAAATTCACAACTACCTGCTCCAAGAAGGGCACGCAGCTCCTCAGGGCTCTGATGGCTCCAGGTTCTCGCGCCACTTCATGCCGTGGGCAATTTGCAATGCCACACACCTGGTGCACTGCAGTCCCCTCCCAGGAACATTCATCCATTCATTCACCAACTACTCCCGCACATCTGCTGGGTGCCACGAATGGCACTAGCCCGTGGATTCAGGGTCCCTCTCACACAGTTTCAGGCCAGCAGGAGAGGCAGACACTAAACACACAAAGAAATCATCACAAACTGAGGGAAATGCTGAGATGGGAAAAGAGTGAGAAGGACCAAATTACGTGCAGAGGGAGTGGTCGGGCAAGGCGGAGGAAACAAAGGTGAAATCTGTTGGATGACTAAATAAGAGTCTATCGGGTAGGCAGAGGGGTTGGGGGAAGGGAAACATGCCAGGCATTAGGAAGGAATGGATTCAGTGCCCAAGGGGAGAAATAACTTGGCGAGTCTAAAGAAGTGCCTTAAGGCCAGCGTGGCTGGAGAGTGACAGGCAGAGTGAAGAAAAAGGGCAGGTAGAGAACACAATGGGCCATGGTAGAAATGTGGATTTTGCCCCAAGTACCAAAAAAAAGGCCACTGCAGGTTTCTGAGGAGGAAGTGAGCCTGGGAGACAGGATATAGATGTGCGCCCGTGTCCCATCTCCCCAGACAGACCACCACCTCGCCACAAAAATGAGCGCAGCATATCTCGTCACTGTCTACCTTTCTAGGAATCCTTGTTCACATCCCATTTTATTAAAGCCTTGGACCCCCAAGGAAAAATACCATTTCCTATTAATAACCAGGTTTGCTTTAAGACAGGTTTGCAGCCTGTCTTAAAGGGGCCTGAGCCTGCAGACCTTAGGCAGAAAGTCACCATGTAATGGAGTCACGCTACAGAGGCTGGCTTTAGACACCAATGCCTCGTTTGACATAATCGACGTGGGGCCGTGGTGTGTGTATGTGTTTGTTTGTCTGTTTGTTTTAAGCCTGGGCCACAGTTCTGTTAGGGAGCCCAAAATTCAGGGGTGAGGGGTAAGGCAGCCCAAGGTCCTTTCACTGCTGCTCCCCCAGCGAGATGCTCCCCTGTCCTGTCCTGTCCTCATCGCTGGGCTGGGTAGGCAGGGAGGCAGCCCTGAAAGCTTGTTTCTGCATTCCTCATACTCTATGGTCTGAGGCATCTGTGTAAAACCCACTCATCTGGAAAGAAGAAGAAAATCTGTGCCAAGTTCTACCGTGAGAGCCAGAAAATTAGTCTTTAATCAGACTAACACATGGTCACCATTGTGGGCAGCAAGAGATATTACATGGGGGAGGACTGACTGCTGAATCCCATGAGAACAAGGACTGGCTGAGCAGAAGTAAACATAGCTTTCCACCTCCGATCTGCCTCAGGAATCTCTGGGGGTAAAACTGTCCCCAGGCAGGAATACGGGAAGAGTTATCTGAAACCTGTTGCAGTTTAAGACAGGAAAGCTGTGGTACTGAGAAGCTCCCCCCACCCAGCTCATGCCCGATGCCACTCTAGCTCACTGCGGGGCAGCCCTGCATTGTTTTCAAACCTCCTGCAACTCCTCATTCAATCTGTCCTGTGAGGAAAGCAGGCAGGTGAGATCACTTCCAATTTAGAGATAAGGAAATTGGAAGCTAACGGGGGCCTGTAAGAATGTCCATGCTCTTTCTAAAGTCTGGTCCTGGGTTTCTCAGCCGGAGACCCAGACAGCTTCCTACAGGCTGTGTCCTCTCTGGGCTCCCGTTGGCAGCTGCTCTGTGGTGTGCGCACAGGGGCCTGCATGCAAACGATGAGGACCAATGTGGAGGCAGCTGGGCATGGGGGATCCAGCAGAGGCTTTGAAATTGAGCCTGGGTTCAAATCCTCACTCCAGCAACCACTAGCTGCGTATCTATGTTACAAACTGAACCTCTCTGGCCCCCAGCTGTTACATTTGGGCTCAGGATATGATCACCCAGCTCACAAGGTTGCCGAGAGAGTTGAGTTACAGGCTATAAACTCATATGCGCCTACCAGCACAGTGACACAGAAACAGCAGGCCCCCAGCAAGCCTGGATGTCTCTTACCCCTCTCCTAAAAGAAGAGACGACACAACACTTACAAGACCCAAAGGGTTAAGGGTGGGACCAGGCCCAGCATCCAAGTGCTTCCTGTGCACAGGCTGTCTTGGTTTCCCATGGTCAAGTCCAGCCCAGCCATCCTTTCTTACGGGGGTCACTAACCAAGTCTCCCTGGGTCCTGGCATGGCACTTCCCTTAAAGAGAAGAATCAGGACTGCCAGTTGCAAGAATAATGTGGCAGTTTCCCCCAGACCTACCGAAGCCCCTTTCACATTTCCATCAGTGCTTCTCAAAGCAGTTAGTAAAAATCAACTTCCTCGGCCACCAAAAGGGCTTCTCATGCCCAAGGATTGGCCAAGAAGATGCTAGCCTTCCAATGCCAAGCCCATCTGCCATCTCCGCTAGAGTGGCAAAACTACCCTCTTTGGGATAGCACACAGGAATTATTTATCCTCAGGAAAATCTCTATGGTTCAACACAGACCTTTCCCTTATTCCTATATTTTTCTAGCAACTCCTAATACATTTCTACATCTCATTTGGGGGCTGTCAATCAGTCCTTGGCCTTAAAAGAAATGCTCATGGCTAAAGTCATTTCATAGCTTCCTCCGTCCCTAATTCTATCACTAAAAACAAGCTCTTAATCGCTCTAGGGTGCAGTTTCTTCATTTGTAAGATGGACAAAAGAACTCCTTCCTGTAGAGTCACAGGGAAGAAAAGAGAGGACAGAGTTCACAGCCAAGAAGAGGTCTGGCATATGGCAGGTCGTCTACATATTGACACTCACTAATTGCCTTCATTCTGTTCTGTTCACTCAACCAACAACTAAAAATCATTCACAAGGTGCCAGGCACCAAGCAAGATATTAAGGACACACAGATGGATGACAGAAAAGACACAATCCATGATCCCAACCCTGCTCTCAAAGAGCTTACAGATTTGGCAGATGTGCTGACAGGCAACCAGTGTAAGTCTAGATTGGCCTAATGGAGATAAGCAGAGAGAGGAGATGTTACCAAATGTCTCTGGGATGCAAGGATCAAGAAATGCTTCCTTGGAGGAAGCTCGTGCAAAGGCTTGAAGGATGGGTAGCTGACCCCCCAAAATTGGGTAAGGCCCTCCAGTAAAAGAGAGAACTGCTATGTTAGAAACTGCACACTCAACTGCCCAAAGGCACAGGCAGGAAGCTGGCCAGGTGGGACTAGGAGGAACTGGTAATGGCCTTTTTTAAAAAATCTATTTCTTTATTTACTTTTAGAGAGGGGGAAAGGAGGTAAAAGAGAGGGAAAGAAACATCACTGCAAGAGAAAAACATCAATCAGATGCCTCCTGTACATGCCCGACCAGGGACCAAACCCGAAATTCAGGCATGTGCCCTGACTGGGAATCAAACCGGCGACCTTTCACTTTGTAGGACAATACCCAACCAACTGAGCCACACCGGTCAGGGTGGCCAGTCATGGCCTTTTAAAGTGGGCAGCCACTATTTGGCTACTGCTGAATGCTATACAAAAATGCTAGTAGTCACTAGATATTCTGATTTTTCCACTGAGGCCAAATGGTTTGGTTTGTTGTTGGGTTTGTTTGTTTTTTTTTTTAAACATGAAAATCTCCTGATGGTTAAATATTGGCAACTAATTCAAAAAATGTTTTCAACACTGTGCAGCCCCAACAAAACCCTCTGTGGACCACCAGTTTGAAACCTGTGAACATAAGCAGATGCAGAAAATGAAGGAACCACACAGTAAACGTGAGAAAACTGTCAATAGTTTACACACTGTTTCAAGATCAAGGAATGGCATGAGATGAGGCTACATGTGGACAGGGTCTACTCATGGAATGTCCTAGACTTGATCCCGGGGGGATGGGCAACCTCTGGAGGATAAGTGTCACCTACAGTGATGGTTACATGAATATATTCATGCAATTAAATGTCTAATTACTACTACAGCTACTACACACACACACCAGTTCATGTAAAAACTGGTGAAATCCACATAGGGTCTGTAACACTGTCAGTTCCTGGTTCTGATCACGTACTCTGGTTCTGTAAGATGTTATGACTGGGCCCTGACCGGTATGGCTCAGTTGGTTGGGTGTCGTCCCGCAAGAGAAAGGTCACTGGTTCAATTCCCAGTCAGGGCATATGCCTGAGTTGCAGATTCGGTTCCCAGTCAGGGCATGTACAAGAGGCAACCAATAGATGTTTCTCTCTCACATCGATGTTTCTCTCCCTCTTTCTCCCTCCCTTCTCCTCTCTCTAAAAATAAATAAACAAAATCTAAAAAAAAATTTTATCATTGGGGGAAGCTAGGGGAAGGGTACCTGGAGATTCTCTACTATTTTTTACAATTTCTTGTAAGGCTTAAATTCTTTCAAATAAAAAAGATTAAAGATATATATGCCCCACAAAAGGTGTCATGGCCAGAGTAACAGTGTTGTCGTCCACCTGGAGCAGGCACCAGCCACCCCACAGACCCATTTTCTTCTTCTTCTATAGCTGGTCGCATAAATAAAAACACTTTCCACCTTCTCCTGCAGCTAGATGTGGCCATGATTATGCGCAGTGACAGTGAGGTGAGTGGGAGGTGATGGAGAAGTTGGGGTTGAGCCTTTAAAAGAAGGGGCCCTGCCCCCTCTGGCAGAAATGTGAGTGTGATGGATGCATGGACAGAGCAACATCTGAGAAGTGACAGAGCAACGAGATAAAAGAGGACTGAGTCCAACCTGTCATGTGGGAAGAAATAAAATTCTATCCCATTTAAGCCAGTGTTACTCCAGGTCTTTGTACAACAGCCAGAGTAACTTTCTGCTTAATATGCTACCGTACGCATTTCTTGATAAAGCAACCAACGTATTAGCATGGTGACTTTTCAGTCCCAACACTCAGCCCATACAGCCAGGGATGAGCAAATGAAATTTACAGGAGACAGTCCTCTCAGGTCCACGGTGAAAGCATCTCGCGCTAGGCGCGAGACAATCATGCTGCAGTGCCTCTCCCTCCTCCTGGACGTGATACAGATGGAGATGTGTGTTCTATCCCCCTAGAGATGCCATCTTAGTGAAGATGAATGATGGAGGGACTCCTCAGGGAAGCAATCACTCTTCATCTCCTCCCACGCCAGACCAAACAGCACGCCTACCCCAGAGCTCTCTTTGAAAAAGGTCGGTGTCCCTCAGTCCCAACTCTTCAGCTCAATCATCTGAACTTAATATCTACACAAAGAAAACTCTGCAAAACTCTCCTCTCCAGAGTGACTAGTCCACTTCAGGGAATATGGCACAACCAGATAACAGGAACATTCTGATAAATCTAAAGGCTTCTGGAAAGAGAGGGGAGAAGGGACAGGAATCCCCCGAAACACAGACAGCACTTTTCATCATCTTTTGAGTTTTCCATTGCTAATATATTACCTGAAAAAAGACATCTGCTACTCTGTCATTAGTGCTATAAGAAAAGATCTAATTTAGACTACAAGGTCAAACTTCATTAAGTATACGTTAGTAGATTTTCGTTTCCAAATGCTCCTATTAAATTGGTTTCTTAGTACAGTCCGGCTTCATATTTGAGTTAACTTGGCTCTAACTGGAGGAAAACTGCTCACTGTGTTGTCTCATGCTCCAAGGAATGAGGCTGACTTCCCAAAAACACCCCACGTAAGCCTCAATCTCCTTCCTGCATTGATTAGCCAGGGAACTAGCAAAAAGAAGCCTTCATAAAATGCAAGTCAGTCCAAGTTCAGAACCAAGTCAACAGGCCTGTGGTGAGTTGACCAAGCTGACATTCCCAGCAGACGTTTGGATGCAGCAGAGGGCAAGTCTTTGGCATTCTTTCCAGTTCGATTTCCTGAGAGTAATTTGTCTTTTGGACCTATCTCTGGAAGGCAAAGAATGCTCTGAATACAATATGCAGCAATAAAAACAAGGGTCACCAATTATTTTGAACAAAGATTTGTGACTTCCGGCCAAGATGGAGGCGTAGGTAGATGTGCTTTGTGTCCTCACACAACCACATGAAGAACAATAACGAATTTAAAAACAAAAAATAACCAGAACTGCCAGAATATCAAACTGTATAAAAGGCTGACAACCAAGGAGTTAGAGAAGAAACATTCATTCAGACCGGTAGGAGAGGCGGAGACGGGAAGCCTGGGCAGAGAGGACATGGCAAGGCAGCGGCTGGAGGACCGGGGTGAGCAAGACAGTGGCTGGCGGACTGGGTGGTCCCACATTTGTGTGCAGAAAAAGCAGGAGGAACAACTGTGGAGTGAGAGAGACCGTGCAACCCAGGGTTCCAGTGTGGGAAAAGAAAGCCTCAAAACCTCTGCCGGTAAAAACCTGTGGGGGTTGTGACAGCAGGAGAAACTGCCAGTCTCACAGGAGAGTTCATTTGAGAGACCCAAAGGGTCCTGGAATGTACACAAACCCACCCACCTGGGAATCAGCACCAGAAGGTCCCAATTTGCTTGTGGGTGGCAGGGGAAGTGACTGAAAGCAAGGTGAGAGCTAGCAAGGGGCACTGTTCCCTCTCAGACCCTTCCCCCACACACAGCACAAGGCAGTGACATGGGTTGCCCTACCCTGGCTAATACCTAAGGCTCCACCACTCACAACATAATAGGTGCACCCAGACAAAAAAAATATGATCCAAATGAAAGAATAGATCAAAGCTCCAAAAGTAGAACTAGGTGATGAAGAGATAGCCAACCTATCAGATGCAGAGTTTAAAACACTGGTATTCAGGATGCTCAGAGACATGGTTGAGTATGGTCGCAAAACAGGGGAAAAAGCAAAGGCTATGCGAAGTGAGGTAAAGAAAAATACACAGGAAACCAACAGTGAAGGGAAGGGAACTAGGGCTCAAATCAATGATTTGGAGCAGAAAGAAGAAAGAAATATCCAACTGGAACAGAATGAAGAAACAAGCATTCAAAAAAATGAGGAGAGGTTTAGGAATCTCTGGGACAACTTCAAATGTTCCAACATCCAAATCATAGGGGTGCCAGATGAAGAAGAGGAAGGCCAAGATACTGAAAACTTATTTGAATAAATAATGAAGAAGAACTTCCCCAATCCGGCAAAGGAAATAGACTTCCAGGAAGTCCAGGAAGCTCAGAGTCCCAAAGAAGTTGGACCCAAGGAAGCACACTCCAAGGCACATCATCATTACACTACCCAAGATTAAAGAGAAGGAGAGAATCTTCAAAGCAACCAGAGAAAAGGAGACAGTGACCTACAACGGAGTTCCCATAAGACTATCAGCTGATTTCTCAAAAGAAACCATACAGGCAAGAAAGGACTGGAAAGAAGTATTCAAATTCACAAAAGGCAAGGACCTACATCCAAGAATACTCTATCAACAAAGCTATCATTTAGAATGGAAGGGCAGATAAAGTGCTTTCCAGATTAAGTAAAGTTAAAGGAGTTCATCATCACCAAGCCCTTATTAAATGAAATATTAAAGGGGCTAATCTAAGAAAAAGAAGATGATCAAAAATATGAACAGTAGAATGACAACAAACTCACAACTATCAACAACAACTGAACCTAAAAAAAACAAAAAGAAAAACAAACTAAGCAAACTGCTAGAACAGGAACGGAGTCACAGAAATGGAGATCACATGGAGGGTTATCAGCAGGGAGGTGGAGGGGGAGAATGGGGGGAAAGGTACAGGGAATAAGAAGCATTAATGGTAGGTACAAAACAGACAGGGGGAGGTTAAGAATAGTATAGGAAAGGGAGAAGCCAAAGAACTTATATGTACAACCCATGGCCATGAACTAAGGTGGGGAATGTTGGTGGAAGGTGTGTGGTGGTAGGGTGGAGGGGAATAAAAAGGAGAAAAAAATGGGACAACTGTAATAGCATAATCAATAAAATATATTAATTAAAAAAATATTTGCACAGAAAAATGTAATAGATTTCCAGTATTCACAGTGATAGGTACATCAATTATTTTGCGTGCTATAAAGAACACTTCAACTACAGTGGGTAAAAATGATAGCTGCAACCCAAAGCTAATCCTGGAGCAATTCTGGATGAACCTACGCCACCAGGCAGCGTGGGAGATAAGAACTTTTTTAAAAGAACTGGCCTCTGAGAGCTCTAGCAAGGGTGATCTTTGTGTCTGGTTCCCTGGCATCTAAGTGCCCGCAGGCATCAAACCACATCTTGACTCAAACAAGGCACATAAATAACTACATGATGGTCTGTGACCAAGTAGCAGCCACAGTTTCAAGGAAACAATTCTGAGTTTTTGCTGCCTTACCCGGAATGAGAGCCTGAGATGTGAGTTACCAAATCCAGGAAACGGAAGTGAGTAGGTGTCTTTTTCTTTTTTTCAACTATAGTTCATCTTTTTATCAGCGAATTTTAGAAGGGCCCTAATCACACAGTTAGGCCTTTAGGAATGAATGAATAAATTAATGATTTATTCATTAACAGTGATCCAAGAACACCATGGAGAAATGATAAATGGAAACAAGGACACATTAAAAGGACACTTTCCTTTTTCATTATTATCAAGAGACAGCTGTGACTAACTAGAATTGCCCATATAAAATGATTAAAATTAATTAGGGATCAATAAAGTGTGATTACTAAATGGAGGAACACAATGAAAGGAAGGCTAAAGGTTCTGAAAGGCAAAGTGGAGCAAAGAAAAACTACTTTAGGGTGGCTGGTTTTAGATGAGAAAAAAATAGTCTTGAGAAAGGAGAACAAAATAGGTTGCTTCCTTCAGCCTAGTGGAGTGCCCATTCCCTCTCCATTCTAGCAAGAAGTTAACTGATAATTTCTAAAAAGCGCTGGTTCAAGAAATGGTGATTAAAGAAAAGTTCTGAGCTGCAGAAGTAACAGCTCGAAGATTTGGAAGCACACTCTCAGTCCCAGGAAGAACAGGGCTGGAAGTGAGAAAGGCGGGCCAGGGCCAGGTCTTTTAGCCTTGGGCATGTATTGTGTTGATCACTTAAATTTCAAAAAAGCCCTACAGGTTATCCTCTTAAGCAGTGTCCCAGGCCTCCTCCAAGTTACTGGCACCTGCTGCCTGGACTGCGACGCTCATCTACCAGCTGTTTCCCCTTGCCCTCCAGTCCACGCAATCTCCACCCAGCGGCAACGGTGGCCCTTCTGCCCTGGCAGGGTGGCTCAGCTGGTTGGAGCAT
Organism: Mormoops blainvillei; assembly: GCA_004026545.1. NCBI lineage: Eukaryota > Metazoa > Chordata > Mammalia > Chiroptera > Mormoopidae > Mormoops > Mormoops blainvillei. Next base: position 238,285 of record PVJD01000668.1, read on the forward strand.
CATCCTGTGCACCAAAAGGTTGGTCTGATTCCCGGTCAGGGCACATGCCTAGGTTGCAGGTTCAACCCCTGGTCGGTGTGCATACGGGAAGCAATCAATCGATGTTTCTCTCTCAAATTGATGGATCTCTCTCTCTTCCTCTCTCCCCTTTTTTCTCTCTCAAAAATCAATAAACATATCCTCAGGTGAGGATTAAAAAAAAGGGTGGCCCTTTTAAGATATGTCAGACTGTGTCACCCCTCTACTCAGAAGGCCCCGATGGTTTCCCACCTCACTCAGAGTGAAAGCTAAAGCAACCTCCACCCCAGCCTCTCTGTCTTCATACCTGCTGCCCCGGCTCATTCTCCTTAAGCCAAACCCAGCACCCTCCACCCCAGGCCATTTGCATTAGCTATCCCCTCTGCTTGAAACACTCTTCCTCCAATATCCCCCTGGCTCTCTTCTTCACTCCATGCATGCCTCCTCTCAAAAGTCACCTTATCAGATGGGGCTTCACAGACAGCAAGACACATTGGCCGCTCTGGCCACTCTCCACTTCTGTTCTTATTCCACTTCATTTTGCTTTAGAGGACAGAGTATCACCTGATATATTTATTTACGTTTGTGGTCTCCATGCTCCCCCACTAGAATGTAAGCTCCATGTTTCCTGCTATATCCCTAGAACAGTGGTTGTCACCTGAGGGGTGCGTTGCCCTCTCCCCTGGAACATTTGGCATCAAGTGGGGAGAGGGCAGGGATGCTGGTAAACAACCCTGTGCCCAGGACAGCCCCCAGCAGAGAATGAATGATCCAACCCAAAGGTCACCAGTGCCAAGGTTGAGACCCCCTGCCCAAGAGCCCATCATAGAGCCTAGAACATAACAGGTTCCCAGAATTTGTTGAATGGACGGCTGAAAAAATCATGAACGGTCAGACACGGTAGGGTACAAAGCCTAGGAGCCTGGGACATGAGGTCCCGCATGTTCCCATCAAGCACCACCTGTGTGACATTGGGCAAGCCCCTTAATCACCATGGAGTAGACAGGGCTAACAGGCCGGCCCGGTGGAGCCGATGTGAGGTTAGACGAGGGAGTTAATGCACTGTGCTTACAACACTGTCTGGCACATAGAGCTCCTCAAGTTCCTGATGCCTGGTGATCACTGTTCAGAATGCACTCCAGAGAAACAGATGTGTGACTAGAGTCCTCAAATAAAAGCCTGCAGAACCAGCCAGTTGCGAGGGTACTAAGATACAGAGCGGGGGTGGACTGCAGGGGAGAGGCGGGCCAGCATCCCAGAGGCATAGGTACATCTGAGCACTCTGCTTTCTCCCCCAGAAAAGCCCAGCTGATGAGAGAGCATTCCCTGAAGTACATTTAACTTTGCACAACAGGCTGGTGCACTTCCTCCCAAATACCTAAGTCTGAGCACAAGAGGGCAGGGACACCGTCAGGACCAGCTTCCGTGTGCAGGCGGCAGGGCTCCAGCTACACCGGGAGCTGAGGCCAGCAGAGTGTTGAGGAAGAACCCCAGAGGCAAGAAAACAGCCGCCTAAGACTGCTGCATCTACCCCTGTTCCCTGGGGCCCCCTTGCCTCCACTATATTCAGAACGTGTGGCTAAAGGAGTCAGAAAACTCAGGTGGAAGAGGGTGTATATGTGGGAAGGGGGGGAGATGGAAACCCACCTAGGCCATGGCACTCTCTCCCCCACTCAACGTGTGCCTCCCACAGACACCCAGCACGTGAGCACCTGAACACAGGAGGCACTAAATCAAGGGCCACTAAATACTGAGCTGTAGGCCGTCACCTAATGCTGCAGTTCCACGTGGCACCAAATCACTGGCCCTTCCTTAACCAAGTTCAAGTTCACTACTAGAAATGCACCCCCATTCAACAGATGTGCCTCTAGTTTCCCTGCTTCAGGGAGGAGACGTGGGTTTCGAGAAGGATCAGGGGGAAGGGTGGCATGATAAAATAAAACCCAGCAATCAATGAAGAGGATCATGGACTTAACACTTGGCAGGTCATCTAGCAGGTTCAGAAACCATTCTTTACACGCCTTATTTTATCAAATGTTCCCAGCAAATCTATGAGGTGGAGTTATTGATCCCATGTGCAGAAGAGAAAACAGAGCCCAGGAAAGTCACCCACCAGTGATCATATATCTAAAACAGCCTGAAATCTAAATGTTTCTTCCCAGGCGAGGTGCTCAGGGTTGGAGGGGAACAGCCAAGTCTCTGACTTGTCATTTCCATGTGGAAAAGGTGCCCTCCAATTCCCCACCCCACCCTCTCTGCCACTCACTCACTGCTTTCGCTCACTGCTTTCAGGAGGGAGAGGTAACTTATCTTACTCAGGAGCCTCAGAGGAGGAACAGTGCATGCTCAGCTCGGCCCCCGTGGGTTCTCTCTCTCTCAGGGGTCACCCATTGCTCACCAACTGACCAGACCCTAGGCCCCAGCGTAGGCTTAGCAGCTGCCCCATGGGATCTCCACCTGATTGGTGAACTCAGGGATGATGGTTTTTGCAAGCCTGCCTGCCCACAGGTTTAAACCTCTGTTTTCCAGTCAGCTTTTATTGATAACAAAGCCACCATTTTGATCTGTATCTCTGTCTGGAAGAGGTAACAGCTAAGAATGCATGAGCTCTGCTCAGGCCAAAAAGGAGGAAGGGAAGGGTGTTCCAGGAAGGACCAGCCGGCGTGTGCGAAGACCCAGAGCCACTCAGCACTACTGCAACGCAACGCAGCAGCCTGTCGAGGGGCATGGGGCGGCCAAATGCAAGGGCCAGCGCTCTCTTTGTCTGCCCCTGTTCAGTCTGGCGGCCGTGCTCTTCCAGCGCTGACCTCCAAAGCTTAGGGTCTTGGGAAGGAGGGTGCTGTGGGTGGCTGAAAGGAAAGCGGAAGAGAAACTCTTCACTGTGTCCCATTGCTATCTTTATCTTTTGAGTTTTTCCATGTAAATGTGTTACTATACCAAACAAAAACCCTATAGTAATTTTTAAAGTTAATATTTAAGATCCAGGGGAGGAGGAAAAGGAGTTGAGGTGGGGGAGAGGTAACAGAAATTCAAGGAGGAAGAGAAAGACAGAGAAAAAACTGGGCTCGAACCCACACATAATAAGCACCCCCTACATGTAACAATCAGGCCCTCTGCACCAAGAGTGTGCAGCACTTCAGAGGTGGGTATTATTCACCGCCTCTCAGAGATAAGGAAATGGGGGTGTCCAGAGAGGGAAATTAGAAACAAAGCAGAAAGCAGGGCCATAATATGAGCCCACGTGTCAGGCTGCAGGAATAGGGATGTTTCCCATTCTCCCAGCCTCACTCCTCCCTCCCCCTTAATAATTACAGCACAGGTTGACCAACCCAGTTCTACCAGATGCTCAACCCAGCCAGGCTCCCCGACCCCTGAATTGAAACCTAGTAACTGCCCCCGCTGCAACTCTATAAACAATGCTGCCCTAGCTCTTCTGCTGGTACATTTCAAACAAAGCTGACATTTCAAACAAATCTGAGCGGTGCCTCATCCCCTGAGCGAGAAGCCTGTTTTGGATCAGCTCTGAATTGCATGAAACTGTTACATAAGCTGTGCCAGGCCGAGAGCAGGAGGAGGGAGAGAGGAGGAGAAAGAGAGAGACAGACAGAGACAGACAGACACTACTAGAAAACTCAAGACTGAAAGTAACCAAGTCAATCCTAGCTTAGAGGTTAATAAGCACCCTCACCTAAACATTTGTAAGCAAATTAGGAGTCAGAGTTGTTAAGGGGCACTAAGTAAAAATGTAACAGGTCCCAAGTGGAAGCATAAAATTCCAAAAAGAATTTTAAAAATCATGTTCGGCTAAAAAAAAAAAACCCAAAAGCACAGATATGATTCTGAGACCTGGGAAGCTCATGCAGCCCCATCCATGGATGACCAGTAATAGGCAGTGACACCAGCCTAAAGCAGGAAGTCACTCTGAAAGAGTTACTCATGGACTAGGCAGGGCCAGCGTCTCCAGGCCAGGCTTAACACAGCCTTCCCGGGCCAAGCCCCGCTGAGTCCCAGCTCTGCCCACTCACCTACCAGCAGCTGCATGATGCTAGGTCAGTCACTTCACCACTGCGGAGTTCACTCTGCCCACCGGTGACAGCAGCCCCTCCTTTATGGAGTTGATATGAACAGCAAGTAGATGTAGCAAGAGGACAGAGGACTTAGCAGTAGCATCACCATCACTTCCTGAAGTGCTTCTAGATGGTGAGAAGGGCCTCACCTCCCCCCAGGTTGGGAGTCTGGAGGTGGAACTCCAAGCCTTAGTCTTTCATGGGGCCTCTGCACACAGTTGCCCCTCCCCAGGGAGTGATCTCCTCCCCTTGTCAAGCAACCCCCTCTCTGTGAAGGCTGCCCTAAATTCAATGCACCCACCCCTTAGCCCTTCCTCCCACACTCTCTCTGCACAGCCCCCATCCTATTACATTCACCCCCCGGCTCTCAGCATTTTCCCCCTCCCCCACCAGGCATGGGCAGTGAGGAAAAAGGCATCTATGTGAATTACAGTCAATCCAAACATCAGGTTAGAGCGCCCTATGGTTCCAGGTAAGGAGTGAAGCTGTACTTTGTGATCTGAGCCTCTAATCAGGATTTCCCACTTCAGGGAAACTGTACAAGGTGAGGGTGATGGTAGACCACTACGGAGGTCACACTGCCCATAGGCAATAAAGAATACATCATTCTCGTGTGACACAGTTGCCTTCCTTTTTCCCCATCCAACAATTCTTTGTTTCTGCATTTTATCACCGATGCTATTTATTTCCACTGGATTTTAAACTCCTTGTGGGCAGGGTCTGCATAATGAGAGCCCACAGGTACTGAGTACTGAGTGCATTGGCATAAGCACCTTATGCAGGGTGGAGTAAATGTAGGTTTACACTTGCTTGTATAGAAAATAATAGAATAATTAATAAAAGGTAATACAAGATTAAACTGTGTTTCACATGCTCACAACTGTAATAGTACTTTTGCCCCACCCCGTACATATGTATTCCCTCATTTAGTCCTCACAATCTATGATGCTGGCTCTTATAACTGTATTTTAATGATATGGAAACTGAGGCACAGAGCTTCTGAGCAGCAGAGCTGGATCTCCTTCACATTTGACTCCTCAGCAGCTAAAACAGTACTAGGTCTGTGGCAGATGCTCAGTAAATGAATGTAAAAAGCAATAAAAAAGTGAGACATCTAAATTCCATCTAGAACATTCCAGTTACCACGTCAGTCACCGAAGGTCTCCAGTTGATAAAATTCAGTGGTAATGAGACAGGATAGTAAGCACTATCCCAGGAAGTACCTGACTACCGTTCAGGGTTTAAGTGAGATAGAATAATGAGAAGCCAGGAAAATTTCTTGGCAACTGGACTAGGGAAACTGAGACAGTTGAACACAATGGCCAAGCAATTTACAGCCACCAGAGGCAGGTGCAGATGGTCACCAGGGATGACAGCCGAATGCCTGGCATGGGGCGAAACTGGGAAAACAAGGACCTTGCCCCCCAGGTAACTTCTTCTCTCCTGGCCTTTCCGCCCTGGAGATGATATTAAAGAGATAACGACTAGGCCTCGGTTGTGTCTCAGCGCCAGGCCCAGAAAAGCAGCAAGGCCAGGCAGGCAATGGACAGAACCAACTGCCATAACTGAAGACCCCCTGTCCTGTCACTGGCCAATCAGTGGAGACCGTGACCCTGAAAGGGCACACCTGGCAAACTGAGGAACATTCTGTTGAAACCCTCCCCTGAGACCTGCCCTACCATTCTGGCCTGCAAGAGAGAGATAAAAGCCTCGAGACAAAGGATCCAGCTCTTCCTTTCTTCCCCACCCTGCTCCCTCCCCACTTCTTCCTTCATAGGCACATGCCTCCTAAATTCTAAAGAAAGAAGCAGCTGGCATTTTGTCCTGGGCTGAGCCCCTGAACCTGCCCCCAGAGCCCCCTTTTCTCTGACCTCCCAGTGAGCTAAGGCAGCCCAGCCGGGGCTCTCCTGTCGCTTCCTCTCTGCTAAGCCCTTCCTTGTTTCTCTGTGCCAGCTTTAATAAGTGTATCCTCATAGTCACCTGGACTGGTGTTGTGAAATCTTTCCTACACGAAGTCGAGAACCCCCACACTACAGGTGGCCCCAGGCGGACCCGCTCAGGGCCGGGCCCCTGTCCGCTAACACTAAGTTTCTCCTTTAAAGAAACTTGCCCAACTTGAGGATTTGTATTGGCTGTATCGGTTCAGTTTGCTCCTTTCTGTTAAGGGGCAGGGGGCTCAGGGCCACCAGGTATTGGCCGCTGCTTCACCATCTCCTCCAAAAACTGTATCATCAAACCCTCAGCCAGGCCGGGCCAGCTGCTGGGCCATGCCATCTCCCTTTCCATCATTACTACAGCACTCCTCAAGCTGCCCAATGTTTGGAACTGTGTTGCCAGGCAACGAGCCAGCCCTCCTCCCTAGTATTGAGAATTCCTTCCAATAATAGCTAGAAATAAAAAGCACCTGCTCAACAAGACCTATTGACAATGGAAGATGTTTTTTCTGGCCCTCTCTGCCCTGGCTCAAGATCAAAAGTGAGGCAAAATCAAAAGAAAACAATCAGGTTGATTATCTGGGCTCACCTCTCTCCACTGCCCATCGCTCTCTAACCCCACCCCACCCCAAAAAAGGAAAAAAGGCAATGATAACATTTCGAATGCTGAATAAATATCCATGGGCAACCAGTTATAGCTCATGAAAAGCAATGACAAAGGAGAAGTATTTTCTAATTAGCTGCATATTACTTTTCAAAAGAGGACCAGACACCTATACCTCCCCTTCAAAGGCATGGCAATGTATGACTATAATTATGTTAATGGAAAATAGAATGCTCTGTACAGGACTGATGTTTTTCACATAGAAAAGACCACTGCTCCCTGCCACAACCACCACTCCACCTCACTGTTAAAATAGCGCAACAGCGCTGGACATCAAAAATTAAGATAGCAAAATCCCACAGCTGCAAAAGCAAAGCAAAGAAAGGGCCAGAGCGCCCCCTGGTGATCCCAATGCCAACCTTCCTGCAATCAGCAGACACAGGCTGAGCCACTTGCCTTGCAACTTCCAGCTCCGAAATAATCAGTCAAACAAAGAAATTAATTCAAGAGTAGAAACTTATTTTTTAAAGAGGAAGTGGAAGAATGTGAGGCTTACATGAATACCAATAAATATTAACTAGAGGAATTTTCAATAGGTTCCAGAAAAACAGCACCAATGAGCTCACATGTTGAATATGAATGTGTGTCTGTAGCTATCAGGTGGAGATCACTTATACTGATACATTCTATAAGTGTTTATTCTTATGCACCTACAGCCCCTCCTAAATCATTTTCATTGCAGGAGTGATGGAACTAAACACCTCCCAATTACACACACAAAGACAAATGGTTTCTGGGATCTGTCATTTCATTTAGGATTGTTTTTCTCCTAAGTTTCATTCCCTGAGCCATGCAGGAGGCAAGTGGTTTTAAAAAGTGTCTGAAACAAAATATGGTTCCTGCAATATAACCCCACTGCCTCCTTCTTCTGTTCAGCATTTCTCATCTGCAGCACTACTGAAATTTGGGGCTGGTTCTCCGGTTTGGGGCCGTCCTGTGCACTGTAGGAAGTTTGGCAGCATCCCTGGCATCAGCCACCAAATGCCAGTAGATACTAGGTGCAATTATCGCCAGCTGAGTGCCTAAAGTACTACCTTAGATTCCTCTAAGGTCTGGAATCCTTTCAGGGAGAGTGATGAAAGCAAAAGACCTTCTTCCCAGGAAAATCCACATATTAGCACAAATACACAAGCATAATTTCTCATACTTGAGAGAGGCTTCTGAAGTCTCTGGACCTATGGGCCTTCAACGAAGCACCCAGACAATATCTTCTAGGTTCTGTGCTAGACGCTTCATATACCTCATTAAGACTCCTGCAAGCAGGCAATATTACCCCCGTTTCATGGATTGGGAAACTCAGTTCAGAGAGGTTAAGGCATTTGCCCAAGGCAACATAGCTCTTGAATGGCATGCCTGACCCCAGTGTTCTTTCCACCCTAAAAGGTGGCCCTCTTAACCAAATTTATCCAGGACTACCTACACCAGGGTAGTACAAAAATAAGGAATTCATAAAGTACAGAGATTTACATGTCAATCTTCTAGCAGTGCTGAGGACAGAAACATGGTAGTGACAATGTAAGGGCTGTCTGGCCACAGAAAATGAAAACCTGAAGATGATATTTGCCTTTCACAAAGAAGGCTAATCCACCTTTACCAACTCCAGTAAGACACTGTCTTCTCAAAGCAGGCCACAAGAGTCCAGGCTCTCACACAAATACCATCCCACCCTCTCCAGCCAATTGTGCTTCCTACAGTGGCCAACACCTGGCCTAGAGTAGAAAAAGTCATGGGCCAAATGCCAAAACCAGTGTGTTTATGGATAGTAGTTCACCTAGCCAAAGGTCAAAGTCAACTCAACAGTCAACACATTTGCAAGTGTGTTGCAAATGTGACAGTCAACAAAAACAGTCAACAAAATTAACAAGACCAGGAAGACAGGAGAGACATTCAGACTTCAACAACTTGGCTGTAATTATTGCAAAGGGGTATGTGGGTATCATGATTTGTTTCCCAGAACAGATGGTTAGAAACACAAGGACTCCTTGAGGATAACATCTTAAACTTTACAGTTAGGGAAACTGGGGCACAGAGAGGTTAAGGGGCCCACTGCTATCAGAGCCAGAATCAGAAACAAGTTTTCCTGATTCCCAAGTTAATGCTCCTTCCACTACAACCATCTGCCTCCTCCCTGATGAAACAGGAGAAAGGGGCAAAAATGTACTCATTTATTCACTCCCTCATACCAGGCTTTAACTGATCAAACCAGAGATGCAACGGAGATTAAAACAGATGTAAGCTTCCGGTCAAAATGGCAGATAGGTAAACGCAGTACTCAAATTCTTCCACTACCACATCAAGATTGTTGCTAGACAACCACCACCCAGAACTGCCTGAAATCTAGCTGAACAGAACTCCTATAACTAAGAATACTGTACAAAGAAGAGACCCCTTCAAGACTGGTAGAAGGGAATGGGAAACGAAATGGGCTGGTCCCACACCCACATGTGGCAGTTAAAAATCGGACAGAGTATCTCCGGAGCAGAGATCCCCCCTGAGGAGCGGGGGTCCCAGCCCCACCCCAGGCCCTAGAGCCCAAGGTGCCAGTGCCAGGAAGAGAAATCCCCATAACTTCTGGCTGTAAAATCCAATGGAAAGTGTAGCTAAGTGAGCCTGAAGGCTCCTATAGTTCCAGGCATTCCTCTTAAAGAGCCTTGTGCAAACTCGCTCTGAGCTCCAGTGCTGATGAAGCAACTGGTGCAGGGACATGGGAGGAATTGAATTGTCTGGCTCCATGGCAAGAACATGAGGGCAACTTTCTCCCAGAGAGAAGTGCCAAAACCACTGCTCCTTTGCTGAGCCCGTCCCCAGCAGAGCCCAGCAGGCAGCACGATGTCTGAGTCTCTCAATCTGGTTCACGCTGGTGGCCTGGCCCTGGTATTCCCTGAGACCTTGCCCCACACCACCCCACCTGCAGGCCTACCCAAGCCCGTTCCAGTGGTTTTTCCATACAGTTGGCCAGTCTTGGCTCATGGTGCAGACTTTCCTAAAGTTTCCCAAAGGTTCATAAGCCCCACACAAGCAGCAACTGGCCTAGTGTGTCCCACACCTCTTGCTAAGTGGCCCCAGGCGTGGCACTAGCAGCAGTCCTCCTTGGTTCACAGTTTGGCCTCTCCCAGACACCTCCAAACCCAGCACAAGTAGCAGTCATCTGCAGATCACTTTGTAGTTCATGCCAGGAGCCCCTGGGCTCAGGCAGTGGCTGACCCTGCCCTGCACCTTCCAGGAGGCCCCAGAGCCAGCACACCTGGAAGACAGCTTTGGACCACTCAGAAGCACCACTTCCATGAGCAACACATTCAAGGGGCAGACTCAGCAGGCACCAGAGCCCCACTAAAGTGAGTCCTGCTCTGTGGGGTCAGTCCTGCATAGCTGTGCTCATACCTATTCCTTACAGTTCATTGACCTGGGGGGTAAATACCTCCCACTGATGTGCCAACAGCAACCAATACTCAGCTACAACAGAAGGGTATACACAGACCACACAGGGATGGGGGAGCACCTAGAGTGCCCAATTTCTGTGACCAAGGAGGCTGTGCCACTGGGCTCTTCAGGACACCTACTACATTAGGGTACACTACCAAGACTGGGAGATGTAGCAACTCTACCTAATGCATAGAAACAAATACATGGAGGGGGCCAAACTGAGAAGACAAAGAGACATGTTCCAAATGAAAGAACAGAACAAAACTCCAGAAAAAAAAGAAACAAAATGGAGACAAGAAAGCCTCCAGATGCAAAACACTGGTTATAAGGATGCTCAGTGAGCGTAGAGGAAGAGTAGATGAACTCTGTGAGAACTTCAGCAAAGAGAAAGAAAACATAAAAATTGAGATGGAAAACATACAAAAGAACCAGTCAGAAATAAAGAATACAATAACTGAAATGAAAAACACATTACAAGAAATCAGCATTGGGGTAGATGAAGCAGAGGATCAAATCAGTAGTTTGGAGGATAACGAAGTAGAAAACACCCAATCAGAACAGCAAAAACAAAAAAGAATCCAAAAAAGTGAGACAAGTTTAAGGAGCCTCTGGGACAACATCAAGAGTACCAGTATTGGCATCATGGAGGTGGGGGAGGGAGAGGGAGAGAGAGAGAGCACGCGCACATGCGTGGAACTGAAAACCTATTTGAAAAAATAATGATGGAAAACTTCCCTAACCCGGTGAAGGAAATAAACATACTAGCCCAGGGAGCACAGAGAGTTCCAAACAGGGGAACTGAAGAGGCCCACACCAACACACATTGTAATTAAAATGCCAAAGGTTAAAGACAAAGTATCTTAAAAGCAATAAGAGAAAAGCAATTAGTTACCTACAAAAGAAATCCTATAAGACTGTCAGCTGATTTCTCAACAGAATCTTTGCATGTCAGAAGGATTGGCACGAAAAATTTAAGAGATGAAAAGCAAGGATTTACACAAGGTTACTCTACCCAGTAAGGTTATCATTTAGAATTGAAGGACAGGTTAAAGAGTTTCCCAAACCAGAAAAAGCTAAAGGGGTTCACCACCAAACTAGTATTACAAGAAATGTTAAAGGGCCTTTTTTAAGAAGAAAAAAAGATCAAAAATATGAATAATAAAATGGCAACATGGCAATAAATACATACCTATCAACAATAACTTTAAATGCAAATAGATTAAGTGCTCCAATCAAAAGACACAGGGTGGCTGAATGGATATGAAAACAAGATCCTTACATCATCTGTCTACAAGAGACTCACTTCAGGGGACCACCTTTAATACATGCCACTAAGGGTATCATGGCAACCCAAACCTCCTCCCTAAGAATATGAATGTGATGACTCTTATGAAGTGTTTGACTTAACTGAGTATGCAAGAAGACACCACAGGCAGAATCATTTTTTGGCCACAGTTCTGGACCTATGGTAGAAAAATACTCAGTAGCCAACCAGATTGTAATGGGTAGAGCGACTGGCTAGAGTACAGGATTTTGGTTTCAGAAAGTTGGAAAACTTGCAGCAACTGCAGTAGGTGGTGACTTTCTTCTCCTTCAGATTGCTAGTCACTGTGGCTATGTACGGACTGACTGGAAGAAAGATGAAAAAGGTGTAAACAAAGCAAAATGATGGATTAAGAAACCAACAAATAAGACAGCATCTGAAATCAACAACATAATTGAGAAGGCAAGAGAATTTGTCAGACAGAACATCGTGATACCCAGTGGATTTGTGGGAGGTTTTCTGCTAGGCCTCGCTTCTTAAGGATATGTTGTACCACAGCAGAGTCACCTGAGAGAAAAAAGTGGCAGCATCAGGCAGTCTCTCAACATTACACCTGGCTCTCCAGGGTGATGAGAAACAACTAGCTGGACAATATCAAAATCACAACTTGCATACTGCCATCTTAAGTGTGGTAAATTAGTATCTGCTGTGAAACAGCCTATATGATATGTGTACAATAGTATTCCTGAGCAAAACATGGCTTTCATTTATTTAAATCAGATGTTCTGCATTGTGCTTTATAGTATAGTGCCAATAAATAAAAATTGGTATTATAGGTGCAACATTAGGGCTGGCATATTTTTAAAGATATGTTTGCAATAAGCTAAAAAATATAACACCGTTTTGTGGAAGGACTTAAAAACAGTATTATTAAAGATATTAAACAGATTTAATACCAATTTTTAGGTTGTTTTTTCTTACAAATCTTACTTTGTTTATATAGTAACTATAGTAAACAATATCAAGGAAGTCCCTCCTACAGAGGGACTACTTTAAAAGCAGCAAGAGAAAAGAAGTTAGTTAACCTACAGGGGAGTTCCGATAAGACTGTCAGCTAATTTCTCAAAAGAAACTTTGCAGGATGGAAGGGATTGTCAAAAAATACTCAAAGCTGTGAAAAACAGGGACCTACAGCCAAGGCTGCTCTACCCAGCAAAGCTATCATTTAGAATCAAAGGGCAGATAAAGAGCTTCCCAGATAAGAAAAAAACTAAAGGAGTTCATCGTCACCAAACCATTATTATACAAAATGTTAAAGGGACTTATTTAAGAAAAAGAAGATCAAAACTATGAGCAATAAAATGGCAAAAAATACAGATCTATCGACAATTGAATCTAAAATACAACTAATCAAACAAGAACAGAGACAGAATCATGGATACAGAGAGCGTTTTGTTGGCAGCCAGACGGGAATGGAATTTGGGGGAATGGGTGAAGAGGTGAGGGGATTAAGAAGTACTAATAGGCAGTTACAGAATAGCCACGGGGATGTAAAGTAGAGCACAGGAAATGGAGCAGCCAAAGAACTTATGTGCATGACCCATGGGCATGAACAATGGTGAGGGGACTGCCTGAGGGAGTGGGGGCGCTGGGTGGAGGGAGGCAAAGGGGGAAAAAATCAGGACAACTGTAATAGCATAATCAATAAAATATAATTTTAAAAATTGAATGTGAGATTGATCATGTTCTTTCTTTACTCTCTTTAGTGCCTTAGTGCTAAATAAAACTCAGTTTTCTTAATAAAACAGAGAGAGAGAGAGACTCACTTCAGACCTAAAGACACACAGACTATAAGTAGAGGGATAGAAAAGATACTTCATGAAAAAACAATTTTTTTAAAAAACTGGGTTAGCAATATTTCTACCAGATAACATAGGCTTTAAAAGGCTATAACAAGAGACAGTGAAGGACCCAGCAATTCCACTTCTTCATATTTATCTGAAAAAAAAAAACCAAAACACTATATCGCAAATATCTATACATCCAGATGTTCACTGCAGCATCACTTACAATAGTTGAGATATGGAAGCAACCTAAATGTCCATTAACAGACAAGTGGATAAAAAGAAGTGGTGCATACAGGCAGTGGAATATGACTCAGCCATAAAAGCATGAATGAAATCTTGCCATTTGTGACAACATGGATGGACCTAGAGGGTATATATTGTGCTGAGTAAAATGTTAGACAAAGAAAGACAAATACCATATGGTTTCACTTATATGTAGAATCTAAAAAACAAAATAAAGAATAAGCTGATCAAAAACAGGCTCACAGAAACAAAGAACATTCTGATGACTGTCACGTGGGAAGGTGGTTGGGGGACTGGGTGAAAAGAGGGGAGAGATTAGGCAGTACGAATTGGTTGTTACAGAATAGTCACGGATGTAAAGTACAGCGGAGGGCATATAGTCAATAATATTACAATATCTATTTGTGGTGTCAGATGGGTAATAGATTTATCAGGGTGATCACTTCATAAGTTATACAAATGTCTAATCACTGGGTTGTACACCTGAAACTAATACAATATTGTACATCAACTGCAACTGAAAGATAAAAAATTATTTAAAACAACAACAGCTGTGAGCCTGCCCTTGGGGAACTCATTTTCAATTAATTCCTACAGAATGGAATTCTGTACTTTTTAAATATTTCATGCTTGCTGGAACTAGAGTAAACATCAGTTCATTTTATGCATTCCTTCATTCCTTCAATTAATGTTTCTTGAGCAACAAATCCATGTCAGACAGGATGTTCAACACCAGGGACACAGCAGTGAACAGCAGGCAAAGTGCCTGTCCTCAAGGAGCTTACATTCCAGGAGGAGACACAGAAATAAAGCCTATTCAGTCATAAGGGTTTCAGGTGATTGAAGTCAGCAGACATGAAAAACTGAGTGCGCAATATGATGAGAGTGTGGGAAGCAAGCCCTTTCAGACAGATACTCACAGAAGGAAAACCTCTTTAAAGAGGGACAATTTTATCGGACTGAAATGCTTTCCTCTGAGGGACGAGCATTCCAGAAGCTGTGGGTTTCCAGGAACAGCAAGGAGAGAGGGAGGGATATGAATCTAGCTCCTCCACATCCTAGCAGTGGGGCCTGTACCACAGCCTTTCTCAGCCTCTGTTTCTCCAACTATAAAACAAGGCCAGCACTCCCACTTTGCAGGGATGATGTGGAAATTAAGTGATAATATAAACAAAGCGTGGTTTGCAGTAGGCAAAATAAATGAGATGCCTATATCATTAATCTTTTCCAGGAACTCCTTGAAGGAAAATCTGGACTTTCCCCAGAAAGAGGTATGAATTTAGGGTTGCAATATCTATTTGGGGCATCAGATGGGTCATAGATTTATCAGGGTGATCACTTCATAAGATAATGTTTCGTTAGGGGTCGATTTGATATGTGAAGACTGGCAGAGGTGATTTGAAAAGAGCCAGGATAGAAATGTGAGAGACCAGACTCTAGAATTCTCAGGGTTTGGGCTCTGACTACGGCTTAGAACTTGAACCCTTGGAGCTACTGAATGGGCTCAAAAGTTGATCTCCAAAGAGCATCTCCAGAAATGATTTCAGAAAAAACTGGCCTCCCTGGAGTGATGCCACCACCTGACACCAAAGATTGTGAGATGACACTGAACATTCGCACTGAATCTCTCATTGTCCTGGGTCCTGGCCTGGTCCTCAGCCTCCCTGGGTAATGATCTGACTCTGAAGAACTAAGAGCAGTGATGTTCACACCATCTGTGGAAGCTTCCAAATACTTGATAAGGCTCCAATCCATATAACGCCTGGTTCAGCACTCAAGTCTCCTGCCTGCATGCATTAGTGTACTTAACCCTCTGAATAGCCCTGAGATGTTAGTGTATCTTCATCTTACAAATACGGAAATAGAGCCTAGAGTCTGAAAAAAAAAAAAATGAAGGAGAAAGAAAGGGACACCTAGCTAGGAAGTACTGGAGCTGGGGCTTGACCCTAGGAAGGTGGCTCCAGCCTCCAGATCACCCCCAGATAACCCCGCTTCCTCTGCACTCTCTTGTAGCGCTTAGCACATCTCTTTGAATTATGGGTGTCAACACATGGTACTGAGGGCACAACCTGGGCACTGTCAGGGGTCCCCACCCTGAGAGTCACAAGGGAGGCCAAGAACAACTCATGCAATGAAGGGCCAGCAGAAAGGGAGGAGAGCCGAAGACCACACTATTAAACAGCCTGCCCTTTGCAAGAAGAAATGGGAAAAATCCCATCATTCCTGGTGAAGCCCCTCTGCCTGCTTCCCACTGCACTTAGGACAAAATCCAGACTCACCACCCTCTTACAGCACCCTCCCAGTCGGCTGTCCCCTCTCACCTCTGGCCAGCCGCACTTCTGATACAGTAGAATGAGTGGCCGGAGGGGAGATAAAGGCAGGACCCCCCCCATTACAATCTAACAACTTAATACAGGAGCCTGGCAGCAAAGAAGGACATCTCACCAGCCGACTCGGCAGTTCTGAGCCTGGCTCAATAAGGCTGCCAGGCACCCTGAACAACAAGATGGCGTGGGGGTGGCTGGGGGGAGCCCTGAAAAGTCTGTGTGTATCATCTCCACTAGTTGGGAAAAGGAAAACCTTAAGCCTGTGTATTCATCCCAAGGCCTGGAAGGAGGAAAGGGTGGGGTCTACGGTGCCCAAAGGAAAAAAAAAACAAAACATAAACCGGCTTTAGTTAATTGCCTGCCTCCCATCATAAAACGGACAAATAGAGTCTGGAGTAAGATAAGGTTTCAGGCCAATGGATCCCACGCATACATACGTGTGAGTAGTCACATCTCCCTGGGGGAAAGCTGGCACCACCTTCACCCTTCAATCAGTGTGTAACCCCCTCACCCCCATCCACCAACTACGTAAGCCCTCGGAACAAAGGACTCGCTCTCTTGGCTCACAGCCCTTCCTTGCCACACGGGAGGCCCCTGGCCACTGGCCTCTGGCCACCCTTGCTTTTGTTCTCCCATTAGAACTTAGCACTAATAAACTCTGCTTGCACACTAGTAGGCTTGCTGGTCTGTAACTCTTTACTGTGTCGACAAGAAGAACCGAGTTTCTGGGAGTTTCTCCCACCAAAACTGGCCCAGTCCCCTCATCCCACAGGCCTCAACTCCACTGTCACCAAAAGAAACCCAGGTAACCCACCTTAAAACAGCAACTCTCCACCCCCACGCCACCCGTGCTTTGCCTTTCTAGCGACTGTACAGATTTTTAAGGACAAGTTCTGTGACTGTTAACATCACTACTGTCTATCTTCCCCAATGACCTAGCAACCCCTCAGGGCAGGACTTCGACTATTGTTCACCGATATACAGGCCAAGATTAGCACAATGTCTGTCACACAGTAAACACTGAGCATAAACAGTTTTTGAATGGAAGAAAGGATTTAGCAACAGTGAAAGGAAAAAATGGGAAAAAGAAAATAATAAGAAACAAAATGGAATTTTTTCTTCATCAAGGAAAGCACTCCCCAAAAATTTAAGAGGCTAGATGGTATGTTAGGTGGTCTCATCAATCAATCAATCAATCGAGTGGGATAAAACTTTTGGAGGAGAGGGATGTTTATGGCATAGATTGAGGTGATGATTTCACAGGTGTATGCTTATCTCTAAACTCATCAGGTCATACATATTAAATATGTACAGCTTCTTGTATGTTAATCATACCTCAATCAAGTGTTTGAAAAACGAAAAGAACAGAAGAGCACTCTCCTAAGAATTCTAAATGCCATTTCTCCCTCTACCACTTACACTGTGTGACCATGGACAATTCCCTAGAGCTCTGAGACAAAGCTTTGCATACAAATCAGGGCTATAGAGATTGAAGACTGATGTTCCAAGTCTCAGGACAAGGAGAACCATGTCTATGGCTTTCAAAGAGTACAAGGTAGCACCCATGCCCTCCAAGCACCCTTTGGACCTCAAAGGAGACACCCCAGAATGTGGCACCTCCCTCTGGTGATATGTAAACAGTCACCAAACACTTGGCCGGCTTGGACCCCACCAACCCCACTTGCTGCAGCCCTTCTGCAGGCCCTTTCTTGGCCTACAGGACTTTCTGGCTAGATCCAACAGTGACATTGTTAGCTGGTTGCAGAGACCAAGCTGATGGCAGGTAGCATGGGACGTCCATATCGCAGCCTATGTGGATGGCGCCCACCCTTCCCAGGCATAAGGCCTCAAGAGACAAGCAAAGTTGGAACAGGACATGCAATGTTCACAGCTCCACAAAGGACCAGGGTCCCCTGTGGCGCTGGTACTGGAAACTGGAGTCCTGTGTATTTGGAGCCCGGTTGCCTACCAGCTCCTCCACAAGCATATTTCAAAGGCAGTGGCAGAGCTACTAGCAGTAGTCAGGTTACCAGGTTAGCCCATATAAGGCAAAGACCTCTGCTCCCCAACCTCACCGACACCGGGAAGAAGAGAGAGAAAGGACAGTTGGATTCGGGGAGCACGGCCAGAGACGTCTGGCTGTAGCACCTCAGTCACCGCATTCAGCTTCTGCTTCAGGGACTTTCCCATCTGTTCAAGGGGCCAGTGATGCCTGTACCTCGGTCAGTGTAAAGCCAGGATGACTTCAGAGAAGCATCTAGCAAATGCCTGTTGCCTTACCATTTTTGAGTACTAATCATTACCATAATTATTACTGGCCACCAAGAGTCGGTCTTACACCATCCCAATGAATCACGTTTGTCTCTCAGTCTTCAGTATTACTTACCCTGACTTATTACAGCCTACTGATCACACAGACTAATATACTCCTGGCCAAAAGTGGGGACACTTGATATTCCAAAAAGACTCCCTGCTCCAGACCGGGGTCAGCTCCATCACAACATTTCATATCACTTCTCTCTTGCCCCCAACCCCAATCTGTACCCCCTTGGACCCCAGACTGGGACCCACAGCACTATTTAATCCAAAACTTTGTTAAAACATTGTTGCCGCAAATTAAGTTTAAAAGACTGCCAATAGTTAAACAGAAATAGAAAATAGAAAATGAAATTTTATTCATTATAAAATTTGGTGTTTGGCATTAAGTCAGCATAAACAGCAAATGATTACAAGAGGAAGAGCTGTTATGTGCCAATTCCAAGACGGTTTCAGAAGGATTACAAGGTATTTTTAAAGCCATTTAGAGGTTTTCAAAACGGACTCCTTATGTCTAATTTCACTTCAAAAGTATACAACTTTCTTTGGCTTTGATATTAGGCAAACTTCTTTTCTACTGACCCATTAAAATTAAGATATTTTGGTCTCATAAAAGAGAGACAAAGATTTTTGAGATAAAACAGAAAAAAGGAAAAAGAAAATTAAAAGGATTTGAATAATTTTAATCACTGTTTACTATTTTACATAGATATAAAATGATAACCTAAGGTAAAATTCTCTAAACCATCTATCATGAAAAACACACCAAGAGTTGCTAACATTATGCGTTCTTAGAAGGGGAAAGGTGGTGACGGGGAAAAGAAAATACTAGAGCTAGTTCCTGGACCATCTACCCAGTAGCACAGTAATCTGGGACAGCTTGGCTGTCACCTGGGGCATTTCTGGGGCTAGTGAAAGAAGGTGAATTGGAAGGTAGAGGTGCGGCAACTTGCAAAGAATGGCAAAGAATGGCAAAGAATGGTATGGACTAGAATTCCCAGTTGCAGTGTTCACTGCCTCTCTAATTCTCAGTCCGCTCAGGCTGCTCTAACAAAACACCACAGACGAGGTGGCTTATAAACAATAGAAATGTACTGCTCATCGTTCTGGGGACTGGAAGTCCAAGATCAGGGTGCCAGCGTGGTCAGGTGAGGGGTCTCTTCTGGGTCATAGATTTCTTGTGTCGTCACATGGTGAAAAGGGCAAGGGAGATCTCTGGGACCACTTTTATAAAGGCAATAATCTTATTCATAAGCGCTCCATCCTCATGACCTAATCACAACTCAAAGATCCCACCTCCTAATTCTATTTCATTGGGTATTTCGAAATATGAATTTTGGGAAGGGACACAAACATTCAGACTACAGCACTCAGAGCAAAAAGTACCCCTGAAAATAAACAAGTTTGGCATGCTCATCCTGAAAACCTAGTATCTTCACTTAGGAAAATTCCTTCATTTAAAAAAAAAGAAAAAAGGAAAAATAAGTGTGAAGTTCTCAGACCTGAATGCCCACCCACTGCTGGTGCAAGGCTGCACGCCTGGCTGGGTGACAGTGGAACATGTCACCTCAGGTAATCTAGAAGTGGGAAGAACTGTGAAGGCTTTGGAGTCAGAAAACCTGGGTTCCTCACACACCTCTCCATTTAATCTACCTAGGAAACACACCTGGTACATAGTAGGTGCTCCATAACTATTTGCTGAATGATATCCTAGCTGTGAGGTCTTGGATATGTTACTTAACCTCACTAAGCCTTTGTTTTCTTATACAAAAAGAATAATGTTATCTGTACCTCAAAGGTTGACGGGCTTAAATAAGAAAATGTAAATTTAAACACTTAGGCACAATCCTTGGTACATACAAACTCTGCCAAAGCATATTACTACTTTACTAGGTTATGTTTTTACATAATGTTAGAGTTAGCCCATCCTTCCAGCCTTCTCCCCGAGCCACACAGCTCCACAAAAAGCGAAGAGCTCCTGTCTTAGTCCCATGCCTCCTATTCTCATGCTCCTCTCCGAATCAGGCAGACTCCAATGGGAGAACAAAAGGCCCCAGCACTAAAGGGTAGAAACCAACAAGTCACGCCAGGGAAACAAATGTTCAACAAGAGCACGGACAGAAGCTGTCCCTGAAGGAAGGCAGTCACACAGACGCAAAGTGCCATTTTCCAGTTTTCAAAGTAGCAAAAACGCATTACAATGTTAGCACCTAATGTTGGTGAAGTGTGAAGAAACTGGCAGCTGTCATACCACTGGTCACAAACTAACTCAGAACACAAAACGGCTGCTCACAGAAAGCCCATAATGGCAGGCCCGCACTTTGGTCCACTAGCCCAAAACCAGGAATTTGCCCCAAAGAAACAAGTAAGCAGAAAACAATAATAATGGGCAATATTCTTAAAAAGGCACTTACAAGCCCAGAGCTTCTCATTTTTTCTTTACAATGAATAAAGAAACTTAATGCAAAAAATAAAGAATACCTGGTGACCCTCCCCCAAAAAATAATCTAGTAAATTGTAATAAATCAAATCATAGACTATTATGCAGTCATTCAACAGGATGACCAAAAGATGAAGAAAAAGATGACTATGAAATAATGTTAAGAAAGCAAAATACAAATAAGCACATTGAAAATAGCTAATAGTTATTGACTCTTGGCTCTGATCCAAATACTCTTCTACGAGCATCACAGTTAATCTTCACAAGGACCACCTGAGATGGGTATTCATACTCTCTTATGTTTAGACAAGGAAACCAGGCACGGAAAGATTTACGTCCGCCCAGCTGGAACTTGAACCCAGCCAGGCAGTCTGGTTCCAGAGTGCGCCCTTCTGGCTGTGAGACAGCACAGTGCCCCTCGAGCACCAGGCACGCTGCAAGTCCAACCAGGTGCGACTCTGCCACCCAAAAACAGGAACTGCAGAAATGGAAAGTACCTCTGAGGCAGAATGACAGGTGTTTCGGTGTGCTCCAACTGTCTTTAGTACTTCGCTAGATAATTAAATTTTCATAATGGGCTTCCATGCTTTCTTAAGTACCAAAGAGCCTTGCAGAAAGAGACAGTAATTTTTTACGTACAAGACAGTAAAGAAGCAGTAATGTGGGTCTGGTCACACTATCTTCCCTTGGGTGCTAAACAATGATAAGGATATGCGCCCCAAAAGCCCAGGACAAAACCCTTTGCCATTTCCGAGACATTCCAGGGGGCAGACTGCTTGGCAGAGGACTCATCAGTTACCCCAAGCACTGAGGACTGAACACCCCAGCTCCAGCTAGGGGGCGGTGCCCAGGCGGCCACCTGCACAGATTATTAAATGAGGCAGAGAAGCCACTTGGCAGGACATAAGGGAAACGTCTGTTGCTTCGTGTAGCATAGAGTTGGCGTTCCTTTGCCAGGCTCTTCGGGGGTTTGTGAGAGTTGAGCATCTCTGGAGTGGAATCCTGTGTGTCACATGATGGGATGTCATTCTTAATCTGTGTTTGGATCACTCTGGGACACCTTTTCTGGGACACCCTGTGTCATAAACTGAATCATATCCCTCCAGAATTCATATATTGAAGTCCTAACCCCCAATGTGACTGTATTTGGAGATAGGGCTTTAAGGTTAAATGAGGTCATGGGTAGGGCTCTAATCCACAGGATTTATAAGAAGACGAGACACCAGGGATGGGTGTGCAGAGAAAAGGCCAAGGAGAGAGCTCTCACCAGAAACCAACCCTGCCAGCACCTTGATCTTAGACTTCCAGTCCCCAGAATTATGAGAAATAAATTTCTTTTGTTTAAGCCTCCTAATCTGCAGTATTTTATTACGGTAGCGCAAGCAAACACACCCTCCTTAGCCAGAGAGACATGGGGGGTGCAGGAAGGAAGGGAGTATGCAAATCAAAATACCCCTCTACTCAAAGTTTCTAAGAATCCTGATTTCTCATCCAGAACATGCACAGGATGGACGACAATGCTGTCCCCTTTAGGGTCCCTGAAATTTATGGCCATCTCAGAAAACAAAGCCCCCCATATATACAAAATTATCCCCACAAACCACATTATACAAAATATCAAGGGTCAAAATGTGGACATAGTGACATATGTCCTCAGAGATTCAATTGTAAACTCCAGATATGTCTCTACTTGCTAAAGATAAGAAATAAAACTGGATTTACATTTTTAGAAAACTGTATGAGTGAAAATAAGAACAGTTTACATCCCTGCCATCAGCATAACTCGAGTGAGTGTGTTCAGAGCAACCTCCTTAGTGAAAATACACAAGCAGGGCCGGCAACTTCCTCAAAGACAGAAAATGGCAGAGGAAGACCCACAGACAGTGATCTCTGTAAACCCCAAAGAGCAGCTGGCAAAGCGAACTGCTTACCTGAGAGGGCGGGACCTCAGCCCAGGGAGCAGGAAACCTACTGGGCAGCATAATGCTGGGTGACTGCTGGGGTGTGTGAGGATACCTGGAGCCCTATAAATGTGCCTAGAACAAGGTGCCCACAAAGCCTGGTATTCATGTTCCCAGTCTCAGGGTCACTGTCCTTTTCGAAACAAATGGAAATAAGGCAAAAACCACTGTTCTTTAGAGCAGATGCACCTACAGTCAGAGTCAAGTCTCACCCCTCCACACGGAGGTGTACCCACATTAAGAGGGGGTGCCCCCAGGTGCTGGGAAGACAATGCATTAAATAACAATGATCAGGGAAGACGGCTTCCTTTCCCATCTCCAATCCTTCTCATTACTTCCAGGAAAACTATCTGAGGTAGTGCGAGGACAGCCTCCACACCTTTCTAATGCTTCTCCCTCACTGGTCTCTCTTTTTAATAATGATCTCAATCATAACCAAGGACAGGCAACAACATTAAGCTCACTTTGTAATACTGTTTCCTTTTCATGGTCTTTATTTTTACAGTTACCTACGATTTAAGTCTACTCATTATAGCTCTCCAGTCACAGTAATCATATAAACTTTCCTTTTCAAATAAAGACTTTCAAGTTTTTAAGCGTCTGTTCAAAAAAATTACAGGGTAAGTTAAATAGTACCATGGGTTAAAAACAATTTTTTTACCTGAAATTTGAAAACCAGCAGCCTTAGTGTTCTCCTAGCCTGCATGTCCCATATCCTGGGTGATTGTAAACAACTGCTCAGCTGAATCCCAGGCTAAGGAGTGCCCCGAAAAACTACACGCTTTCATTGTACAAAGTGAGGCAGGTCATTCCCGCCACACCAGCCTTACAGTATCTATTCATTTCCTTCTTCGCCCTTGAATCGGAGGCCACTGGTTTTCTCCCAAACGCCACTCTTCCTTCCTTAGCATTCAAGACCCTAAGTTGGAGGTGGGGGCACATTGCCTCCCAGGCCACAGGACTGACGTATGTTGGCCATCCAGCTGGGATGCGGCGTGCGCCTTCTAGGAAGGGTCCTGACAGCTGGGACAGAGGGAATCGCCTTTTTGTGCCACAGACCCATTCTGCAGTCTGGTGATGCACATGGGCCTCTCCTCAGGAAAAATGTTTCAAATTATAATGTATAAGACACAAGATTACAAAAGAAAAAACTGATTATAGTGAAATGGGAATTATCCAAATGTAAAAAACAAAAGCGGCGTAATAATACATAGGATTCTTTATCATCACATTTAAAAACTACCATATTTTCAAGCAGAAATGACATTCTGAGATTTGTTTTCACATCACAGTTGTTGCACGTGCCTGTGACTTCTTTCAGTGACACAGTCACCCATTTTCTAAGCATTTTCTATGGTTTGCTGCTACTTCACAATTAAGAAAATGCTAAATTTCAATCAGAGGCTACACGTTTTTTTTCCCTGTGTAAGTTCAGCCCCTCAAATCCTGTCTAGGGAAATGGAGGACATTCTCCCTTGGCCCCACTTCCTTCTGGCAACCTGAGATGAGAACAGGACGGCTGGAACCGAAACAGCCATTTGGGATCTAAAGCAAGACAGGATCCTGGACTCTGATGACCACGAGCCGCACACCAGCCCCAGCCTGCCTACCTCTGGACAGGTATTTCAATCTCCTTAAGACACAGCTGGTTCGTTCTTTCTTATATAAAGGCACTTGAACCTGATATAACTGCCATATCTCTAATACTTTTTCTGGGTGATGAGTTAGAAATAGTTTGAACTTGATCACTAGCAACTTTTATTCATCTTTGAGAGGCGCTCACTTCCTTACTTAAAAAAATGATTCCTCCAGAGCTACAAAGGAAAGTCAACTAAAACAGTTCCCCTATAGCTAACAGCTTTCTAGGAGGCAAACCCCAAAACCTTGAACAAGAGAAGATTCCCGTTTCCCCGGCTGCTGTAGCTCAGTGGATTGAGCATCAGCCTGTGAACCAAAGGGGGTCACAGGTTCAATTCCCCAGTCAGGGTATATGCCTGGGTTGTGGGCCAGGTTGCCAGTAGGGGGCATGTGAAAGGCAACCACACATTTATGCTTCCCTCCCTCTCTTTCTCCCTCCCTTCTCCTCTGCCTAAAAGGAAAATAAATACTTTTTTTTTTAAAAAGAGAGAAAATTCCCCTCTAACTCAGTGCTACTCCATCTCTGAAGTGTGTCCTTGACAGCATGACAAACCCAAGCATCATGTGTAAACCACAACCAGGAACACACACGTTTTGCGAAGTCCACAGTCATGTAGGGGTGAGCGCAAAGGCACTGCCATGATGTACAGGCCCAGAAGTCATCCCTGTGCTGGCGGAGGCAACTCAGAAAATACTTACTAATTGTCATTGACTCTGGCACCGAGGTGGAAGGTAACAGGCTGCTCAGAGGACTTCCTTGGCCCGGAGAATTCGCTTCCACACTGGGAAAAGGCAGGCGGAAGGAAGTTACACTCAGCCACTTGAAATGCACAACCTCACCATTCAAAAAACTAAGTGGTACTAAGTTTATTCGGCTATGATTACTAGAAGGAACAGAAGGCAGTCCTTTGAAATCCTCTTTATTTGCAATTCCTTATTGACAAATTCACCTGCTGACTAAAATTTATTGGTAATCCCCAAATTAATAACCTCGGTGCTTTCATGCTCACCCTGTACACGTACAGTCCCCAAATGTGCATGCTCCCAGGTGACACCAACAAGGCGAGCTCTGCCTTCTTTCAACTATCACACTGTAAATGTGTCCTTTTGATGGATTATTTAGTGCCACATTTTTCACATTTCTTGGTGATTTTGCTATTTAAAATGGCCCCCAAGCACAATGATAAAGTGCTGTCTGGTGCTCCCAAGCACAAAAAGGCTGTGATATCCATTGTGGGGGAAATACATGTTAGGTAACTTTTTTTTTAAGCATGAGTTACACTGCTGTTGGTCAGGAATTCAGTGTCAGTAAATCAACAATATATGTTAAATAAGGTGTCATAAAACAAAGTTCTTTATTGATTGGCTGACAAAAATGTTGTGACCAGAGGCTCACAGGAACCTAGCCCTGCATTTCCCCTAAGAACAGTCATTCAGTTCTCACAGTACTTTATAGAACATAACTATCACAAATAATGAGAACTAACTGTATATTTACAAAGAATTTGCAACATAGAAAAAGAATACATCTTTCATGAAACAGCAAGGTCACAGCATGGTTAAAACACACATGTGCACACACACCTACCACTAGGCGAAAAGGGACTATGAAATAGAGTTGGGAGTTACAAGCGATTTTTTTCATTTAATGCTGCATTTTTCATTTTTTCTAAGATAAGCAGCAAAAAGGACTCAGAGTCCTGGATAGATCCGGGGACACCAATCCTTCCCGACCTTATACTAACTGGCACAAGCCCCCTACCGACAGTATCATTTTCAGAGAGCGGAGCCCCCTACTGGGGGTGAGGCCACACCACCAAGCGTGGTCTGGGGCAATAGTGACTCTCCGCCTGGAGCTAAGTATGCAAATGCAGACATGGTGTCTCCCTGAAACACCAAATTAAATCATAAAGAGAAGAAAAACACAGTAACAGCAACAAGGATCATATATAAGGGAGCCTTCACACTGCCACCAAACAGCCAATGACTTTGGGCAACTCAAAAATCTTTGGGATACTTTAATCTGAAAAAAGAAAACCAACATGATGCTTACTATTATATGCCAGACTAAGCAGTTACAAATACATGACATGTAAACAGCTTAAACACTATATTAATATTATAATTATTCAATTATTATCAAATATTAATATTAGCAAACAGTGACAGAGGAGCTACCCAAATATGTCCCCAAAAGTGCACAAAGTAAATGTGGTATGCAAATGAAGTTTAACAAATCCTGTTTCTTATAGAGTCTTTCACGCTCTGTAATCCTCAACAACTTCACACTCTGTGATGTTATGACTAAACCTGGACACAAATGAGGCCTTGCCCTTCAACCCTAGAAGGTGCCCTCCTGTCTCCAAAAAAGAATAAAATGCTGAATAAAATTCAATCCCAAAGGTAACCTGGCTTCTGAACGCTGACCTGTACCGAGGTCCGGGCTCTGGGAGCACGTGGTCCTCAGGTCCTGTCCCATTCTCCAGGCTTCCGATGGGGGCATCTGTGAACAGAGAGAAATCACAGAGACAAAGTCAGCTTTCTGCTTTCATTTATTTTTCTCCACAAGACAAGGATACAAGGCAGATATTTTAGCACATCTGCTAAACCAGTTGACTTAGAAATTTTTTCCTCATCAGTACACTGCATTTTTATCTGCTACCAGTTTCATTTTTTTGGTCATAATTTCAGATTCTGCATCAGTCACTGATAGAAAGCCCTTACTTTTTTTACTTTAGCCACGGAATTACCCATGAAGTCCATATTCAGAGCCAACCACAGAATCATGGAATAACAAATCAGCTTTTAGACGAAATAGCTCCTGCTTGTAGTGGCTCAAGATGGACATGAGAGGGCAGCACAGTCTAATCGCTGACAGTGTCTGCTCAGGTCAAAACAAAGTGACTGCCAATTTCTAAAAAGTCACTTGCCTGCATTCAGTGGCATGTGGGAAAGGCATCTGGAAGAAGTGAGGCCACAAATTATCTCTAGAAACAATAGGCCAAACGTATTACATATTTTCATAAATGTACTAGCTGCTGTTCTCTTTCCAGGAAAAAGTACAAATCTTATTACATCCCGTAGGCTAGAAGGTGAGATTAAAGCCAATTTCACTCAGAACATTTGCTCACTGGAGAAACTTCTGGTCTGTCAATGCCCACAACAAAACCGGGCCGGGATGGGAACAGAAGACAGTGATGGAAGGGAAAACATCTGGTTTCCCTAAGCCATCCATCACAGCCTCCTCTGTGTCACCCCTTCAGTTTATGCGAATTTTGTCCTGCTCAAGACTGCCCAGCTCTTAAGGGATTGAACTAAGAGAACTCCAAAGGGAAATGGTTTTGCACCTTTTTCACCCTGCTGTCACCATCACGCTATTCCACTTACTCCTACCTCTTTCAAGAAGTTGGAAGGGGAAAGAGATGGTGTCTACTTGACTGCCTCCCCTTCCTCACTGCCTGGTATTGTAGTTAGTTTAAGAATGAGGGCTCTTGCCTGGGTTCAAGCCCTGCTCCCAACTTTAACTTGGCAAGTAACTTACATTCTTTGTGCCTCGGTGTCCTCATCTACGAAATGGGGTGCCACCCCTGCCTACCATACAACATTTAAATGCCTACCACATAATAAGGTCGTGATGTGTGTAAAATTCAGTGCGAATACTCAATGAATAAGTGCTAGCACCAACACATTCTATAATGAGCTGTTTCCTCATTTATAAAATTAAGATAATAGTAAAATTAAGAAGGCTATCATCTTCCCAGTCAACCGAATTGCTCTCAAAGGACCCCAAGGAACACTTCCCTGGGTCCTTCTCCCACCTTCCTGCAGCCGATGACAAGGTTGGGAAAGCACTCCTCCTTGGAGCGCTCCCCTCTCAAAGATCATAACAATGATCTTTGGTCCTCCTCCCCCCACCAACTTTTTCTCTGATTCCTAAGCAAAGTGTCCCTGAATCACAGCTCTGTGGCCTCTGTCCCCCTAGTAAATCAAGCAAGGTCTTAGTTGCAGACTTCACCTCTGCAAAGGTGACAACTCTCAAGCCCTCTCCTCTGGCTAGGAGCTGAACCTTGAATCCTAGTCCCACATTTCTAACTGCCTAACAGAGATCTCTACTGGAGATGTCCTACGGGGCCTACCAACTGATCATGACCTTCAAAACCACTCCTCTTCTGTTAGCACTTCCCACTGGGCTATAACCTCAGGAAAGGGTGGCACTCGCCCTCCCTCCCAATACAGAGCTTTGTGGTGCCCAAGACCTGCCAGTTCCACCTAGTTATCTCCCACTCCTTGCTTACAAGCTGTTTTCACCCCAGTTCAAAGGCCTGATACCTTCTAGAAGTCTCGCGCAGCAGGTCATCTCGGTTCTGTCTCACCCTCTCTAATCTGGCTCAGACTCTGCTCCAAGAAGCGAAGATGAGAGGACTCCAACATACGCAGGGAATCCCCAGGTTGGAGCGAAGGCCCACGTCACCCACCAGCATCCCAGGTGCAATGCTGACTCAGCCCAAGTGGATTTCCCTTCATAACGCACGACCACAACTGGCTACAGTTGTAGTGGGTCTGAGGCACTGGAGCCACAGAGCAGTCAGAGCCGCAGACTGTCTCACTCATCCTCAAGGTCCCTTCTGAGACAGGTACTACTATTATCTTAATTTTATAAATGAGGAAATAGACCTCAAGGGTTTAAGTTACTTATCCGGGATCACACAGCTAAAATGCAAGGATTTGAACCCGGGTCTGCCCAGTGGCAGAGCTGAGCCCTTGCCCACTTCAGTCTCTCTCGTTCAACTGCTTTGAAATATTTGCTTTTCCCTCTACAGGTCTCTGCTTTCTCCCTCTCTAGACTCGGCTACCAAAACATCCATCCTTCCCCGCCACGTCCCTCTGCCCCATTTTTTATCCTCCTCCCTGCCTCCCTCTTTCTCTAAATATCCCAAAGGCAGTGACAGCAAAGGTACTAACATTTTCAATGATGGGAAAGTCTCCTAAGGTAGGAGGCTTCTATGTGCAAAGTCACCACTAACCACACGAAATGGCTCCCAGCCCTCACTGAGAGAGAACAGGTTAACGCACTCAATCGGGGGCGTGAATCAGAAGGAACACTAGTCAGAAATGGAGGGAAAGAAAAGGAGTCTGAGAAAGAAATCTTGGCAGTGTCCAGTGCTGTCCAGGGGAAGGGTCCCCCTGTGGGCAGGCCAGTCCTGGCACCACCTGGGCCACATGCATGCCATGGAAACAGGGCATCAGGCCAGGAAGGACTTGACGCAATTCGGCATCCCAATCAGGTAACGAATTCCCCCGTTCGGATTCCAGTGCCTTCATATAGCCCCAGTATAATCTTTCTCCCAATGCCATGTTCCTACTGACATCTGCCCCTCAGGTTGTCACAACCTTCCAAGACTCCTGACAGCTTTGTTATTGTGGTAAAATAAAAAGTTGGCAGACTGGCTCCTACCGGCATCTCTGGCAAGGGTAATCAGATAAGCTGGAGTTTGGGTCCCATCAGTAGTGACAAGATGGAGCCTCTGGGTCTGTGAGGACAACAGCCAGAGGTGGGTCTGTGGGCAATCTGCCAGGAAGATGTCTCTCTTGAGGCTCCTCGAGGACCCTGGAAGCTGGCCAGAAACTACTTCCCCGAGAGACATCAATCCACAGAAAGCCCAGGGGGAGGGAGAATGTGGGGTTCTAGGGGACTAGACCCCACTTTGAATGGCAAACAGCATTTCGAGCAGCCAGTCATCTGCCCCCAGCATCTGATGGTTAGAGAAGCCCAGTTAAGAAACGAAAAAGCCACTGGAAACAAGACAGACTGCCTAATGCATGCGCCTGATAGCCCAATAAGACTTCACTACCCAAATGAAAGGTCCCTCCACTGGGGAGCAGGAAAAGGTGAATGGGAACCTGGATCATGACTTGAAAGCCACAGACAAACCCTAGAAACTCTCCAGTGGTCCTAGACTTGCATAGGACCACCTGCTCTCTGCCAACCCCCACTCCCGTCTCAGACATTCCACCCACATCTGCAATGCCACTGAACGGGCAGTAGGCAAGGCAACCCTTGGACTCTTGGGCCCAGGACAGTCACCTGACTGAAAGGAGGTAGGACTGCAGCCTGGCCTTCAGACATGAGCAAGGCCTGCCGAACTGCCCATCTCTCTTGCAGAGTTCAACTGAGACCCAGGGAGAAGTACTTGTTGGGATAGAAGGTCATGGGGCTGAGGCAATGGTGTTGGCACCTCAGCCAAGCACAGGCCAAAGGGGAGGTGGTAAAAATGACAAGGGAACAAAGACAGACCAGCAGACAGGAGATGGGGGCAAACCCCCAAAAGGAAGTATGGGGTACAGAATGAGAAAGACAGCAGGACCTTGCCAGGTCAAGAGTCCTCTCCATTCCAGGTCCAGCTCCCAGGCCCACAGCTGCCCACTGGATGCCCTGTCACATCACTGCTGCACTGTTAGCACTAAGCTATACCTGGTACCCTTTCCCCCAAGAACTTGGGAACCTTCACCACAAATCTGAGAGGAAGGTGATAACAGAATGACTACCCCTTCCTCCTGGGCTGGGGTCAAGGGTACATGAATCAGTTTATCCAGTTGCTCACCTTACAGCAGGGGTCCACAACCTCCAGGCTACAGACTGGAGGTTACTGGTCCAGGCCTTTTAGGAACTGGGCCACACGGTAGGAGGTGAGCTTGAATGCGATGTGCTGGAATCATCCCAAAACCAACCCTGTTCCCCCACCCGCTTCCAAAGAAAAACTCTTCCACGAAATTGGTCCCTGGTGCAGAAAAGTTTGTGGACCACTGCTTTATAGTCCTGTACTCACTTCAAGAGCTTGATAAGTGTTGGCCACATTATTGCCATCACCCACTTTCCAGGAGAGGAGACTAGCCGGGCATACACAAGTCACTTAGCCACACATGTGCATTAACCTCCATGTAAACCAGGAATATGCTGCTCAGAGTAGTAACCTACTCCAGTTCCTGCAACTTCCTAGAGCTGAGACTGATCTGACCCCTACTCTAAACTGCTGCCAGTCAACGGTCCCGCCCACCTCTTCACATGAGCTAGTTCGAGTGGGTTTCTGCTCCCTGCACAGTGACAAATAAAACAGTCTATCATCTGGTTCAGAAAGGGGGCCAGAATGTCAACAGCTTCCTGAGCAGCTGGTAGGCCCCCATCAGTTTCTTAAACCTGGCTCTGAGAAGATAAGAAGGGTCCTTAGCAGGAGGGGGGTGGGGAGACTGAGGCCTCACTCACTCGGTGGTGCTGTGGGGAAGTGCCTGGCACTGAGTCAGTGTGGCACTGTACACCCACTCCTCTGAGTGAGCTGGGCTCGCGCACATCCCCTCACCACCACCACGCCCCATGACCTGCCCTAGCTAAAGAAGACAATAACAAACCACACACAAGCGTGCTCAACAGCATGGAACAGGTCAGAACTGCTTATCCACTCCAAAGGTGGATTTTAAGCAAACTACTCCCTGACCCCCAAGCGCTTTGCTACAAAGGGTACCAGGGCCTTTATACCTATGGGTTCTGTGATCTCCCTTCTCCTAAGAGGCAAAAATAATGGTCATCATTTGTGGTCAGCTTGTACATGACCAAGTTCAACAAATCACTGGCAAGAAAAGAAACAGTGACATGCCAGCTCATTCTGCCCAACGGTCACTCGGGTGCCTCAAAATACCCAGGCTCAGCAAGAAATGAATCCAAGCCCTCTGTCATTCTGAACCTCAACAGGCCCTTCTGCGCTGAACCCCCGGCCTCCTTGTTCCCACTCCCACCAGAGAGGTGACCCAGACACCCCTGCAGCTCTCAGAGCCAAGGCCTGTATTGGAGGAAAAGAGCAGTCAGGACACACCCACCTGCAGGGCTAAAGGAGCCCACTCCGCTGACTGGAAAGAGGACATCAGCATCGCTGTGCAGCACCTGCAGCGGAGCCCAGCTGTGCATCTGGGAGAGGCAAGTGTTCCCATCCAGTGGCCTACGGTCAAAGAACACAGCTGTGTGAAAGGACAAAGGGCCCCTGAGGGCTCAGAGCACCACGAGCAACCACTAGGCCTCCCACAAGTTCCTTCGTAGAAACCAGCCAGGCCGTGAAGGGGCGGGCCATAGCACGAGAGGCACGCTGGAGGCGGGAATATGGAGTCTGGAGCCAGGCCCTTGGCATCTGTTCTTTTAGCCACTGTTTTCTGAGTACCTACTATACGCTGGGCACTGTGCCGCATATATATTTGTGCTGGCAAAAGAGCCAGCACACAGTGTTTATCCTACCCTCACGGAGCTTATAGTCTGTTGGGGGACACAGACATAAGTCAAATAGTCCCCCTAGAAGGTATAAAATGGCAGCTCCGCTTTGTGGAGCTGGTCAGGAAGGCCATGGAAGGCTTTCCAGGAGAGGGGAAGTTTGAGGTGAGAACTGAAGGAAGTCTAAGAGTTGCCTAAGTGAAGAGGAGGGACAAAAGGGATGGGGCGGGCAGGGGGAGGGGGACAGCATGTACACAGTGCTGAGGGAAAAAGCATGGTGTGTTCCAGGCTCTGAAATGATGGCAGCCACATGACCTTGGGCTGGCATCACTTGGCCTGACTGGTTGGTTCTCAAACCCTCTTGGGTAAAAGAACAGAATCAGACCAGATCACGCACATCTGGATCCAAGAAAGGGGGCCAGCTCAAATATTCACCAGGCTCATGTGATCTGTTATATTGTCACCATACCCCCTAAGCACAAAACCAACCTGTACAATCTCTGTAACATCATGCTGGTTCAGTTAAATTTGTTTGAGAAAGTGTGTGGCCACAGCAGCATTTGCCTCTGGACAAGTAGAAAATACTAATAAATACCAGGGTGTACTTGTGTAGTACTTTAAAGACCATAAAATCACTTTGTAACTCAGTTGTAAAGAAGACCGAATCAAATCTTAATCATATCTACTTAACAGAGGAAGGGAAGGAGGAGGAGGAGGAGGGAAAAGGGTGAAGAAAGGACAAAGAAAAGGGAGGAAAGAGAAGAAAGAAGGGAGTGAGAAGGAAAAACTCAGAGATTCTGGGACTTGTCCAGGGTCATCGGCCATGAGGACAGACCAAGGCTTGTGGAGGATTCAAGCACAGGTCTTCCAAACCCATTACCACGGGTCTCCAGGGTACTGCCTACCATGACATGGTATCTACAGTTTTTCTTTCTTTATTTAGAGCAGGAATCAACAAAATTTTTCTATAAAAAACAAGGCTGCAAATGCTTTAGGCTTTGGGGCCATGCTTATTCTTCTTTAGGTTTTTTGTTTCTTTTTTAGCAACCAGCCATTCCTAACTTGGCGGGGGTTGGGGGGGCGGTGGCCCACAGTCATAGTTAGCCACCTCCTTTATCAGAGACCTTCATGGAGAAAGATATTCTGTTCTCAGCCCTCTCCAACTTTTGGTCATACATTTGGTATAGAACGAAAGTCCACAGAATTTTGCAAGATGTTTCATTGAACCCTGCAGGTAACAAACACAACTGGACTCACATGGTACTCTAGGGCGGAAAAGAGGAAGCCCGGTTCTTAGATGAACTTGGTTGTGCCCTAGAATCTGTACGGACCTGCCCTCCCAGGGCTCCGGTCTGGCTGCTGATGACCCAGGGGTGGTCAGGGAACCCTCAGGAGAAGGCAGAAAAACCACCAGTCTTTCCCCCACCACTGCACTCGCTCCAGGGGGTGGGATTTTCTGCTGTTTCCGAGGGGAAACCCTGCCACTTCCCAGCAACATATGCAGGGTACAGGGTGAAGCCACGCCCGAGCAGCTGAGGTTTGGAGGCCAAGCAAAAGTGGCCAAGGGCCACCACTTCAAAAATAAGTTACACTGAGGCAATTCCTGAGGCAGAGGCCAATTCAGAATATGGTGCCAACACTGACTTAAAAACACAATAGCACGTGTTGCTTTTCATTAAAAAAGTAAAACAGGTTAAAAAACCATGAAAATGTTAAAAAGAGGAGGTGAAAAATATATACCCAAAGCCACATTACTCAAAACACAACTGATTTAAACACTACTTCCTTAGTGTTTTCTTTTTTCTTTCTTTCTTACACATACTTTTCTTTACGAGGTCATAACGGAACTAAATGTAGAATTTTATATTTGGTTTTTTTCATTTGAGATTAATTCACAAGTCCATATTCATACCACTTGGATACTCTTAAATTTCACTGAAGAGGTTTAAGATCCTAATCATTAAGATGTTAAGGTTTAAACGATGGAATATTCTGTTAACCGTTCCTCTGGGTTGCACATTTAGGCCAGCTCCAATGTTTTGCTTCTCTACGTAGGGCTTAGCTTTGGGATCTAGATGCAGCGACCTTTTTTCTGAGACTGCCTTCGGGGTAGGTCCCTGGCAGTGGAATTGCTAAATCAAGAAAGATAAACCTTTTTAAGGCTGCTGACATTGTATCAAACTGTTTTCCCAGAGGGCTGTCAACACTACCAGCTATCTATGAAGATGCCCCAGTGCCCAGCTCCGCCACATCTTTCATTCCACAGTTAATGCCTACTGTGTGCCTGGGACACACCGAGCCTGAGGACACACTGAAAGCAAGCCACTCCCAGGGCACGAACCCAGGGTTTGCCTTTTTCCCAGTTCTCACTTTAAATCCTGGGAAATATGACAGACCTATTATGGTATCAGGTTTCACTTTGTATGTGCTTAGTTGCCAGTGAGGTGCAACATTTTTCCATATATATGTAATTCTTTCTCAATTACACCCCACTTCCCAACTGGCATCATAGGACACATATAAAGTGATAGAAAAACTCCTTTCTATAATAAAGGTATTACCCTCATTAACAATAACAACAACAAAAAAGACA
Organism: Mormoops blainvillei; assembly: GCA_004026545.1. NCBI lineage: Eukaryota > Metazoa > Chordata > Mammalia > Chiroptera > Mormoopidae > Mormoops > Mormoops blainvillei. The sequence goes on from PVJD01000668.1 coordinate 273,271, forward strand.
AAAAGCAAAGCCAACAGTTGTAAATATTGAGGTAGGAGGGATAAGATTTTCCTCAGTCATGAAAGAAGTGGTTTAATTGCTAGCAAAGAGAGGCATAAAACCCAACTTTTGGCGATCAGAGCATCTTAAAAACAATCAGAACATTGACTGCCAGAGGCTGTGGCAATCCAGTGTCCCTCTCCTGGTCTGATCTAGCCACTTCCCCTCACAGACCTAGCTGTGCTGTTCGACTGCTAAAGTGCTGGCCCCTCCACGCTTCTAGACCTTTCATGTGAACATTATCTTAGAATCAAAATGAAAGTATTACTCAATAGGCCACATCATCATTCCTCTGCCCTTTCCCCAAGATGCTCTGCAGAATGTTCCCTCGAGAGCCCCGCTTTATGCTGGGAGAGGCTGTCCATAGTCTGCAGGAGGCTCAATGGCCTCAAAGGGCCAGGGCTCTCTGTAAAGGTCACCCTGCACTGTTTTGTGTTTTACACATCACAATGCTGGTAGCTACCTTGGCTTGCAAGGTGACCTCCCCTCCACACTCCCATCAATGGCTCCAGTCCATCAGGAAAAGAAATGACTGTGTTTGAGGCCAATAAGAACCCATGAAGTGAATCAATTTAGAGATGCACTCACCTACAGAGACACAGAATGCAAGTGGCATTTCCTAAAAGGTCCTGATTAAGACTAAAGTTCAGTGTGATAGTTAATTTTAAGTGTCGACTTGGCTGCGCCACAGTACCAGACATGGGATCAAATATTATTCTACATGTCCCTGGAAAGGTGTTTTCACATGAGATTAGCATTTAAATCAGTAGACTTTGAGCAAAGCAGACTTCCCTCCATAATCTGGGTGGGCCTCATCCAATCAGTTAAAGCCCTTAATAGAAAAAGACTGAGGTTGCCCAAAGAAGAAGAAATTCTGCTAGCAGACGGCCTTTGGACTCGAACTCCAATTTTTGCTTGGGTCTCCAGCCTGCCAACCCACCCTGCAGATTCCGGACCTGCCAAACAGCCAAGATCACATGAGCCAATTCCTCAAAGTAAATCTCTCTGTATAAATACACACAGAGACACACGCACCCTACTGGTTCCGTTTCTCTGGAAAACCCTGACTCATATAGCCTATCACAAGACCTGGGTCCCAGGGAGAAAAACATTCACAGCCTGTCAGCAAAACAAGCTGCAGGGAAGCAACTCTAACAAATACTTCAGGAGGAGAAAAAAAGCCTTGTGCATGAAAGTGTTTATTTCAGAATGCAAAAACAAAGATGCCAACAACCTAAATACTAAACAAAGGGGAAACCCTTAGCAAATCATGACATACTGATCTGACTGTAAATCAACAAATCAATATTCGGAGTTACGTAGAAACATAGAAAATATTCGACAGTACAGAGTGGGCAAAAGTAGATTTATAGGTGTTAGTATGCAAAACAGAGTTTATTTTTGTATTGTTATTTATTAATTATTAAATTATTTTCCATACTCACAACCATAAACCTACTTTGCCCACCCCTGTATAAGCTATGGAACACAGCATAATCTAACCTTAACTCCAGCTTTGCCCAATGTTTTGACAAACCTCAACTCTCTACAAATCCCATTCTTTCATCCATCAAGTGGGGGCGATGTCCACTAACCTAAGGATGAGGACAAAGTATATACATAGCTTGTAGCATCTGGCATATCCCAAATGATCAATAAGGTAACACTACTAAAGTAATGTAGGTATCCGTGTGAGTGAGGACCAGGGTAACAATCAAAAACAAAAATAGGCACAGTCTCATGACAAAGAAAAAAATAAACTCCTACCAAAACAACATGAAAATGAAAAGCTTAGGGCTAAGACATACTGTGCCCCTTAATCATAAAATGGGATCTCAATATATCTTTGTTTCACTCTCATGGGCTTGAGACAGGATGGTGAGAAGCTAAGAAAATTGCTTGGCAAGTGGGATAGGGAAACTGAGACAGCTGAACACAATGGCCAAGCAATTTACAGCCAGGTACAGACGGTCACCAGGGCAGAGGGCCCCAGTGCCTGGCAGGGGCAAAACTGGCAAAACAAGGACCTCACCCCCAGGGTAACCTTTCCTCCACTGGCCTTTCCTCCCTGGAGATGACATCTAGGACTCGGCTGTATCCAGCTCCAGGCCCAGTAAAGCAGCAAAATCAGAACCAACTACAATGACTAAAGACCGCTGTCCTGTCACTGACCGCTCAGGGGAGACAGTGACCCTGAAAGGGCACACCTGGAGAACTGATAAATATTCAGCTGAAACCCTCCCCTGAGACCTTCCCTAAGATTCCCACCTGCAAGAGAGAGATAAAAGCCTCGAGACAAAGGATCCAGCTCTTCCTTCCTTCCCCACCCTGCTCCCTCCCCACTTCTTCCTTCATAGGCACATGCCTCCTAAATTCTAAAGAAAGAAGCAGCTGGCATTTTGTCCTGGGCTGAGCCCCTGAACCTGCCCCCAGAGCCCCCTTTTCTCTGACCTCCCAGTGAGCTAAGGCAGCCCAGCCTGGGCTCTCCTGTCGCTTCCTCTCTGCTAAGCCCTTTCTTGTTTCTCTGTGCCAGTTTTAATAAGTGTATCCTCATTGTCACCTGGACTGGTGTTGTGAAATCTTTCCTACACGAAGTCGAGAACCCACACACTACAGCTGGCCCTAGGCGGACCCGCTCAGGGCCGGGCCCCTGTCCAGTAACAGGCTGGTGCTGAAGTCAGGGCGATTAGGATGGCATTGTGCGCAATAACGCCTAAGTGAAGAGGGGACTGATTTTTTTGACATGAAGAGTAAAACCAAGCTTAGGAATTATTACAAGAGCAGTGTGACAGCAGAAGCTGACCTGTGTTGTCTTTTTCTATGTGCCAGCACCCGTGCGGGTGGGCCCACACTTAGTATCCCATTACTTCGATGAGGCCTGAGACTCTGGGAGGTCAAGTAACTTGTCCAACCTCATCCAACCTAAGACATGGAACTAGTAAATGAGGACCCAGGTTGTCTGGATTCCAAAATCCAAGCTCTTAACTACATTTCTTTGCTTTATGCCTTCACATGCATCAAGCCACTTCTGCAGGCATAAATCCACATCAACGCCAGTGTTAAAGCAGCAACAGCAGGCCAATTACTGCTATTCGCACCCCTGCAGATAAACACAAAAATCACCAGCCCATGACTACTTTTTAGAATAACCCTGCCTTTCTCCTGAGCTTCCTATGCTAAGTGGCAAGTTAAAGATGGGAGGAAAATCTGTAAAACAAAAATGAAAGACGTATATATAAAGCAAAAATTTCAAGGCACTTATTTGGACACTAATTTTGTAATAGGTATCTTCAAATATACTCCCTTACCCTCTCTCAGTTCTCTACAAGCTAATAATGCTCCTTCCTCCTAAATCAAGACCTGATAAATGAAAGATGCCCTAAACAAATAACAAAGCTTATTTCACCTAATACTGCAGAAAGAGAAAGCAATGTGCCACCCTTCATTAAAATCTCAAGTGGAACTTACTTCTCAGGTGACTCCGAGTGGCTCATGCGCTTCCTTCCCGACACGTACACATCATCCTCGTTTTCATCCACATCTTCATCATCAATGCTTTTTACATCAAGCTTCTGGTACCCAAACTCCCCATTCAAAGACAGTGAATCAATTTTCCAGGAGTTGCTGCTCTGACTTCCATTGGAATTAGGCCCAAAGGGGCTTTCAAAGGCTGACATGATGTTGACCGAGGAGCGGTCAGAGTTCTCCTCTGAGCTCTCCCCAGTCCCAGGTATCTTCTTAAAACCATCAACAGAGTTCTGCTCATCTTCCTCATCATCAAACGAGATAATGTTGGTCACCTTCTTTTTCTTCTTCCGTTCCTTTTTACATTTGGCATCTAACAAGAGACAAGATATGGTATAAGAAAAAGTAAGCAAGATAAAGGGATGATCAAGCCATCTTGACTCTGGATTGTAGAAAATCTCTACTACTCTACTGACAAATAAATTGTAAGCTAAATTCAGATTTCTTTAAATCCTTGGAAAAACATCTGTTTACAGGAGACTAAGCAAAACGGTTGTGAGCTTCTACTTCTGATTTAAAGTGTCTGTCTCCTCAAGTAAAGGAAACAAAAGAAAAAATAAACAAATGTGACTATGTTAAAACTAAAAAGTTTTTGCACAGTGAAGAAAACCATCAACAAAATGAGAAGACGACCTACTGAATGGGAGACGATATTCACCAATCAATCATATATCTGATGAGGGATTAATAACCAAAATATATAAGGAACTCATACAACTTAACACCAAAAACCAAAAATCAAATTAAAAATTGAACGGAGGGCCTGAATAGACATTTCTCCAAAGACATCATGCAGATGGCCAAGAAACATATGAAAAGGTGCTCAACATCACTAACTATCAGGGAAATGCAAATTAAAATCACGTTGAGATATCACCTTACACCTGTCAGAACGGCCGTTATCAATAAAAAAAAAACAAACAAGAGCTGGCAAGGATGTGGAGAAAGGGAACACTGATATACTGTTGGTGGGATTGTAAATTGGTGCAGCCACTGTGGAAAACAGTATGGAGTTACCTAAAAAATTAAAAAATATAACTACCATATGACCCAGCAATTCCATTTCTGGGTATTTATCTGAAAAAATCCAAAATACAAGTTAAAAAAAGATACATGCACCCCTATGCTCACTGCAGCATTATTTTCAACAGCCAAGACATGGAAGCAGCCTAAATGTCCAAATGGATAAAAATGATGAGAGATATAGATATAGATACAGATATAGATATAGATATAATGGAATATTATTCAGCCATAAAAAAGAATGAAACCTGACCATTTTGTGACAATATGATTTGGAGCTGGAAGCTACTATGCTTAGTAAAATAAGTCAGACAGAGAAAGACACATGCCATATGGTTTCACTTATATATGGAATCTAAAAAACAAAACAAAAAAAACTAACAAACAAAACAGAAACAGACTTATAGATGTAGAGAACAAACTGTCAGTTGTCAGAAAGGAGAAAGGTGAGGGAATAGTTGAAAATGGTGAAAGGGGTTTAGAAGTACAAATTGCCAGTTATAAAAATAGTCTTGGGTATGTAAATGTAAAGTACAGCAGAGGGACTATATTAAATAATATTGTAATAACTATTTATGGTCTCAGATGGGTACTAGCTTATTGGGGGTGATCACTTCATAAGATATAAAATTGTCTAACCTCTATGTGTATACCTGAAACTAATATAATGTTGTATGTCAATTATAATTGAAAAATAAATTTAAAAATATATACCACAGATATAATAAAATTATTCCCTCTAAGCAGTCCTTCCAAGCACTATGATTCAAAGTATGTCATCATTAGTAAGACAATTTTCATTGTTTCACTTTGGAAAACACTCCCATGGCTGGTAGATGAAATCAAGAAAATTAGTTTAGCGTTGTAGTCAATTGTTCGATGACCATGAATTCTTCCCATCCCTGCATAAGCCCCTCTACAATGGGACTTTGTCCTTCCTTCCTTTGAGAGAAGTATCTATCTCCCCACCCTCTTGAATCTGAGCTGGCTTTGTGTTCTGCCTTCACCAATGGAATGTAACAGAAACAACAGTATGTGAGTTCTAGAGCTTAGGCATAAAGAAGCCTTACACCTTGAAATCCTGCCCTGGAACTACCATGGAAGAAAACTGATTTAACTTATTGGAGGATGAGAGGCAATGTGTAGAAAAACTTGAGATGCCCCAGCCAATAGTTAGTACCAATTCCAGACATACGAGTGGGGCCATCTTGGATCTTCCGGCTCAGTCGCCAGCCCAGGGCAGCCCCATGAGTGAGCCCAGGTAACCCCACCAGAAGAATCATCTGCCAGGCTACCGAATCATTAAAAAAAAAACCAATAAATCATGGTTGTTTTAAACCACTACATTTCTGGAACTGTTTGTTACACAGCAAAGTCAAATGGAAACAGAAATTAAGACTGTCTTGGTGACCAGCATTTAGATGAGCCAGCTTGTTCACCCACCTTAATCATCAAACGTGGGTGTGAGACACTTTGAATCAATTCCCGAAACTCCATTCCATCTAAACCAAGGTGCGACATGCTTCACCAGTGTATTACAACCCTGAGACAATTTCAAAAGTACAGCCCCCAAGATGAATGGAAAGGTTACTGCTTTGGGTATACAAATTCCACTGTCTCTGTAACACAAAGCCCTCAACAGTCTTGTTTCCATGTTATTGACATGGTGTCTCTGCTTGAGAAGGAGAGGGCAAACAGATAAAGCCAGTGTGTATCAAAACACCATGAGATTTTGAGTTTTCACCATTATTACTAATCGCAAAGAGATGACCCTGATTACTGCCTTGTTTAAGGGTTTTGAGAATACTAAGCACTAAACCTAAAATTTCTAATTTTGCTGTAGCAACATTCTGTATGTCTAGAAGACTGGAGGAATGTTGTAAATGTATCAGAAAATTAATCTTAATTAATTAATTAATCCCTTTACCTAGCCTCCATTTAAATGTCTCCCCCTCCCAATAAAAGGCAAGCCCAATAATATAGACTCTCCACAACACCCTATGCTTGGCTTCTATCCCAGTTTTGAGAAGGATAATTAATTTTTTATATAATTTGTCATTAAATGTCTACCCTAACCCATCCCGAAGAGGACTGAAAGCCAAATGCTGGTAATCCGTCTTACTTGGCTAACTGCCTAGCACACAGAATGCATTAAGTGAACAAATTAATCAACGGACAAAGGAACAAATGAATGAAGATCAACCTCGTATGACTTCACGTGGCCATCACACCCTTCCTTTCAGTCTGCTCTGACTGAGCCTTTGCTCTTTTACCCTGTCATCTTCCCATCTAGGTAAGGCTCTCAGATCCCTTTCGGAATAAGGGTAAAAAAGAATAAAAACAAACGTGTGAGCTGAAAACGCAAACGCAAATCAGATTTCATTCCCCTTGGCACTTTCAGGTGAGGAGGTGTGTCCGCATCAGCCAGTCTGTCCTTTACCCCACTCCCTCGAGCTCTTGTTCTGGCTCACCGGCACTGACGTGCTTGGACATGACCGGCAGAGGATCAGTCTCCTGCTCGGGTTTGATGAGGATGGAAACAGCAGAGGATGCCGTGATGTCCCTGAAAAGGCTGCTCACTCCTTGCGTCGACTCCTTCAGCAAGGAAGTCACATTCTGCGTTGACTCCTTTAAGAGGTCTGAGACGGTAGGAGCAAACTTGCTCTGTCCATTTAAATCCTTGTTGTCAATGTTGATCGCGAAGAGTATGGAGTTCAGACCTTCCATGTAAAAGAAAAAGTCTGGAGTGTGTGCTGTTGAACAGAGTCACATCTCCAACACAATAAACAAGCTGCAGATACTACAGTATACGGGAGGGTACACACTGATCTTAAACACTGGTTAAAACCCCCCACAACTGCGGTCAGTAGACACCAGTGATCATAGGAGCTAAGTCATTCCAAATTCTCTCCCTATCTGTTAAGAGGGAAGTTAAGCTGTAAATTCAGAGGTCAGACTGCCTAGACTGAATCCCAGCACTGCCACTTATAAGCTACGAGACCTTGGTCAAGCCATTTATAACCTCTCTGAGCTTTAGTTTCCTTATCTGTAAAATGAGGATACAATATCTCTTTCACAGGGTAAGTACTAAAGACCATCGCCCACCAAAAACACTCAGCTCAGTAAGCAATCACAAAAGAGACATCAATGTCATTATTACCTATGGAAAAACTTGCACTGGTATCCTACGGCCGACAGAGGAAATCATGGCCAAACCCTGACTCTTTCTCATCAGTGAACTAGACTACTGTAACTCTCAATATGTAGGACTTTGTGTAAACTAAGGAGGCAACAAAGGATTTGAAAGAAAGCAGCAAGTGGCCCACTTCCATCAGGGCGTTTCTCCCTTTGAATGAGCATCAAATGATAAACAATTTAACAATTCACCAACTAACATATTTCCAAGGCTTGCATGTTGGCAAATGGTGTACACCAATTGTGTCTTCATCACATCTGATTCTCTCACAGCCCTATAAAGGTGATTGCCGTGCCATCAGGATTCCCACTTCGTAGAGGAGGAAAGTAAAGGTAACAAAGCTCGTAAGATCTGTCCCAGGTCACCAGCCAGTAAGGGGTCAAGCCAGGCTTCAAAGGCAGGTCTCCTGCCTCCAGTTCCCCGGGTCTTTAAATTACACTTGCAAAGTCACAGCCAAAAACCCTCAGCCCCATACTTTTCCTGCCAAGGTATCAAATTCTAGATAAACGGACTCAATGCTCAATGCCATTCAAGGAAGGACAGTGGCAGGTGAGTCATTAAGACACTGACGGACAGAGAAAATTATAGTATCCCTTGGAGATATAAATTCATTCCCAAGCAGCCTCCTCTGCCCATTAAGCTTCACAGGACCCATCAACCCCGGCCTTGCCCAGGCTTACCAGCTGCCATGGTAGGAAGCATGCTAGACCTTTCTTCATCCATGACAAAAGACCAGTCTTCATAAAAAGTGCTGCAAATTGAAAAAGAAAGGGAAAAGGCTCCGAATAGTGGTTCTCTGAGTCCATTAGGTAGACAATTCCGTTATATGGTTTCCCGGAAAATCCATACCTGCTCATCACAGACTGAGTACAGGAGGTCTCTGCTGAGCTGAAGCTTCTGGCTATAAACTAAGGATTGACTGTATATATCCTATGACTTCCTCATTAGTCCCCTGAGATCTTTAGAGTCCCATGAGCTTGAGAGTACTGAAATAGGCATGAGATGTAAATGTGGTGTTCACAAAGCAGCAAAGCAGAAGGGGACAAAAAGAGAGGTGACTTCCACTCAAGCAAGGTCTCCAAAAGACAGACAGGATGCCCAAGCTGGCCCACAGGGTCCCCCTGATTGGGCTAACACAAGAAGAGAACATTTCAGAGAGAAATTCTAGAGCTCCATGGCTCCATCAACCAACGCATTTGTATGTAATACCTGCTTGGGCTGCAAACCCAAAAGCCCAAGTTATCTTGGCAAGGGCTCGGAAGCTAAAAAAGCCCCACAAGTCTAAGTGGAGGGAACGGGGCCAGGGAGGCCTACAGGGTCTGTCCAAGGTCAGCCAGCATTAAATGGAGCTCAAAAGCAGGTGTCCAAGTCCAATTCCCCAGCTCTTTAACCAGCCCCCTGCTAAGCATAAAGAGCAAATATCCCCAGCCCCACCAGGTCAGAGAACTCAAAATTAGTGGAGTCAAAGTTAAATTTCACTAAAGCACAGTCAGTGGTGAGTGGCCTGTAGTTCAGTGGCAGACTGGACACAGCTGCTGAAGTGACCGAACACAGCTAACAGAAAGAGAGAAGAGACGTTTCCAATATGCCTACTCCAAAGAATGTAAGGAGAAGCACAAGCTCCATGCCCATGCTGGCGCTGCAACAGGACCTCTGAATCCCAAAATTTTGATTCTTTAAAAATTTAAATCAGTTTTCCTGCATGTAAATGAATTAGGTTTTCCCACATGAAGGTAGATAAGTGACTAGTGATTTACAGAAATTCAACTGTGATTCTTAACAGCTGGATTCACTTCAACTGCTCATTGTTAAATTCAACTTTGACATTGACTGTGCAACTCTGAGCTACTTGCAAATGATGTGGTCGGAAGGGCTTGATGAAAGTTCATTTTTAGGAACATGACTATGTCCTCCTTAACTAAAGCCAGTTAATGCTTGGCAGGTATATACAGACATTTGGCTCAGACCCTAGGCAGCACACAGGTGCAGGCAGCACCAGTAGTCCTGGCCCCCATCCCTTCCATTTTGGACTCACAGAGTCTGCACACACAACCAGACAAAGCATCACAGGCAACATGCATGGGAGAGCTCCAAGGGTATTTGTAATAGCCCTAGCACACAATCCCAGAATGCCCAAAAAAGTACGAGTAGAGAAGTGACCTTAGTAACGGGCAGAAGAAACAGGGGGAGATCTGAGCCAGAGAATATAGGGCAAGATATGAAATCGCAGGGATGTATCAAAGCACTAATGAAATGCCAGCGTATTGAATGGAATGAAATTTCACTGTCGAGGGTATGGGCACTGCCGATGTGGAAGTTATTTAAGGAACCAGGGCAGGATTGATCACTGTCCCTTTGTATCATCAGATGACACAAAGCTACACATCTGGTCCACCATTCTCAGAAAGAAAATGATAGCCAAAGTCAGAGAGGCAGACTGGAGGAGGGGTAGAAACACCACAGACATTATGAGCACAGGAAAAATGGCAGAACTGCCATGTTTTTGAAGAAAATGTGGCTGACTGTACTATGATTGATATTCGGTGCCCTCTTCCCACCCTTCTGAGCTTGCCTGTGGCCATGTGACTTGCTGGCCAGTGAAATGTGAATGGAGGTGAAGTGTCACTTTGGGCAGAAGCTTTAAGAGCCAGTGCTTAGTTCAACCATTATCTCCACAGAGATGGAGCTTCCGTCAGCCTGGGTCCCGAGACGAGAATCCCTACACACCCATGACAGACATGAAGCAGAGAGAAGAAATAAACTTGCCTGTGTCAAGCCATTGTGTTTTTGATGATGTTTGTTATGGCAGCAAAACCTGGCCTATGCTACCTGAAAATGTGAACCTTATGATCACGAAAAAAAAAAAAACATAATCAAATGTGAGGGGGTTGTTTGTTAATAACAAATGACTTCTCTCTCCAACTTAAAACTTACATATATTCTTTCAGTCAGTTTGGTATTCATTAACCTCAACAACAACAAAAAATCAGAAAGAGCTGTACAGACAAAACATGAAACTGGGCACTAAACACCCAACATCTAAAGAAAAAGAAATTCTGAACCTGAAAGAATCCCAAATTAAAATCCCATGAAGTGAAGAGTAGGTTGTATCCTATGAAAATAGCTCTCTCCACACACTCAGCCTTAATAATAGTAAGCATTTATTTAGTGCCTGCTATATGCAGGTGCTATGCTGAGCCATTTAACAGGCCTTCTCTCATTTAACAAACCGGGGCTGTGAGAGGCGAACCCCATAGCCCCAGGTACGGGGACTGGGATGCGAATCCAGGCACCTGACTCCAGATTCTGTGATTTTAACTACTCGCCTACACCCCCTCCCAGAAGCCCAGTCACGTACCTGAGCCGGCTGCGGTCGGCCAGGAGCATGTGCAGGTAGCGCTCTAGCGAGTGTTCGTTGAGGGCGCAGCGCAGCCAGGCGCGGCCGCGGCCCACATCCGAGGTGATGTGGCGCAGGGAATAGAAGCGCTGCAGCTCGTGCTTGCTGAGGACCTCCTTCACGTAGAACCAGAACACGGGCTCTGCGGAGACAGCGGAACAGGCACTGCGGCGCTCGGCCTGGGGCACATACCACTTCTAGAGTAACATTCCCTGGGCATCTTTGAGATTATAAAAGAGTTACTTCCTTGGCACAGAAAAGCAAGATACCAAAGAGTTCATTCAAAATAAAAATGACCCCCAAATCCACCACCCAGAGAGATGGCCACCGTTAACATTTTCATGTTAACATCTTTTAAACACCTTGCAGTCTTTTTTCCCATACTTTTCTTTTTTATATAAACTCAGCATCCATGATAGGCCAGATTATAACCCCCAAAGGTAGTCAGGTCTTAATCCACAGAACCCGTGAATATTAGTTTATATGGCAAAAGGTATTTTGCAGATGTGACTCAATTAAGTATCTTAAGAAGGAGAGTTATTGATTATTCTATGAAGTCTTCATGGGCCATGATCATCACAAGCACCTTTACAAGAGGGAGGCACAGGGAGACTGGACATAGAAGAAAAGGTGATGTTGTTATCGATGGAAAATGAGTTCCTGTGGTATCGCGAGGAAAAGGATTTCCTGAGACCTACACAGGAAGACGGGGATCTGTGTTATGATTTATAGATGACATAAAACTAAGGAGGTTCCCCTCCTAAATTCCCAATGTCCCATCTCCATCCATCTCATCATGGAAAAGTTCCAATCTTATCTTCAGCAAGGCCAAAACAAAAGCCAGTGTCCAGAGTTTCTGCTCCAACTTACAGCCCAGTCCAAGCCAGCATCGGCTAGCTTAGAGTGTCTGTCCAGCTGCAGTCTATCGCTGTGCTGTGGTGGCAGGCTCCCTCCTGGGACCTGCGAGGGAGACTGCATGGCGATGGGCCATACAGCTGCTAAGGCCACACGGCTATGGAGAGAAGACACCTGAGTGCATGGGGAGAGCACAGGTCACTCAGGTGAGAGAGGGAGAGTTACAGTTCTTTGTTTCCCTGGGGTCATAACCAGGAGCTTGGGTTTGGGATGGACCAGGTGTCTTTTCAAAAGAATCAATCAACTTCCCAAGCTTTCACAGGCTTTGGATGGATTTACACACCCTAGTTAGATTGACAGGCCTCTTTGGTTGAGCACCTCCTCCTCTGCCCCCAAAAATCTAGTCCTGGAAAGGGGAAGGAAGCAGTGTTAATCCCCTTGGTGGAGCAATGCCGAAATCCCCTGGGGTGTAAAGCTGTAGCTTCCTGGTTAAGCAAACAGGTTTATACTCCCCAGTTTATTAAGTTTAATATCTAATTCACTTTGCTACTCTTTTCTTTTCTAAATAATTAGCTAAATACCAATGGTAACAACATGACCAGGGAAGCAGAGACTGGGCTGCACCCAGCCTTGGCCAAGGAATGCCAGAAGCCACCAGAAGCTGAAAGAGGCAAGGAACAGATTCTACCCTGGTTTTCCAAAAGTAACCAGCCCTGCTGTCATCTTGACTTTAGCCTAGTGAAACCAGCTTTGAATTCAGCCCTCTATAAGTGTAAGAAAATTAATTTGTGTGGTTCTCAGTCATTAAGTTTGTGGTAATTTGTTATAGCAAGTAATTTGTTATGGGAAACTAATACACCATAATATTGTGTGTGTTGTATATTTGTACATATGTATACATGCACATATATACAAATATACATATACACACACACACAATTTTGTAACCCAGGTTTGTTTCCTCCCTTCTATATCATGAATATTTTCCTATAACATTTAAAGATCTTTGAAAACATGGCTTCCCTGCTAATTTAACTATTTCTCTACAGCTGGGAACATGATATATTGCCACTTTTCTCTATATACTGCTTTGAACATCCTTGTACATAAATAATTTTCCTCATTTCTAATTCCTTAGGAGAGATTTCCATAGGTCTGAGAATACAAACAGATTTAAGGATTTAGGGGAAAGCTAAGAAAGTTTGTTTTTATCCATAAAATAGTCATTGTACCTCCTCACACCTCTCCTTTTTTATCCACACCTGCACAGGTTTTTTTCTAGTTGTAATTTTAGTGTATACCTAATTTGGTGATCAGTTTTCTTTACTTAATATCAACACTTTTTCTTGCTGCCAGTAATACTACCCACAGCAACAGCCAGTACTATTTATTAAGCATTACCACACACCAGTTATTGCACTAAACACTTTATATCTGACTTCAGTCCTCTTAACCACCAAGTCATCTCCATGTCAACGACAAGGTCCAAGACCTGGACAAATGAAGTAACTCACGCAGCAATACTCAGTCAGAAAGCAATACAGCGGAATGGGATCCCAGAGCTGGCCAACTGCAAACCACAAAATCACACTGCCTTGTGAAGCGAGGAGGGCATCTACATTGTTTAAAATGACCATGTTCACAAATGCCTAATATCCTAGGGGAGAAAATGCCGAGTCTGCGGCCAGACGCAGATTCCAATCCAGGAGCCAGACAGGGGCACAGACCCCTCTGAGAATGTGACAAGATCTTTGAACCCTGCCTCCAAAAGAATGCGCATGCACACATCTCCATAAACTGGACGCCAGGTTAATAAGCTCACTCTAATATTTCGACTGCCTTCTAACTGGGAGCCATGAACTGGACGAGGCTATGGGCTACCAGGCAGAAACTAGAAGGACTCGTCCATAACAAGCTTCCAGACCAGTGGCAAGACAGCAGGTGAAGAGATTGTTCATTGGAATGACCCTGGGCGGGTCACTCAGCCATGCTAAGCTTTGGATTCCTCTCCCTTAACAAAAGCCCCAAAGTACAGAATCACCTGGGTTCCTAGGGTAACTGGAGAAAAGGGAGGTAAAGTGCCGATCATCATGCCCAGTCCATGATGACTAGCCATCATTTACTTAATAATTGCCTTCTTATATAACAGCATTTGTATTGTTTCCTCTTTTCCTTTTCCTGTTAACTGCATCTGAATGTCTATGTACATATACGTGTGCGTACATAGTTGTGGATCATGCCAATCTCTGGGATCATTTACAATAAACATCCCAAGAATGACTGAAAAAACCACCAATAGGACAGTTCACTCAGAATAATCTTCTGTCTCGATGCCTAAATGCCAAACCCATCGCCTTCCCAAACCCAAACTGCACAAGGATGTTAGCAGCCTTCTTTCCACTTGAGGCCTTTCTCAGAAACCACAGCAGGGGGATTTGGTGAGAGCAATACTCTGAGTGGGCCAGCCAAGAAGCCTGTTTTGAAACACACCAGACAATATCTGGATATCCATCACGATTCAGATCAAGTGACTCTCATGCATAATCTCTCTTTCTTGAAAACCGCAGTCACCTCTCTCTGACCTTGAATGCACATAAACACTTTAAGGTGTGTTTTCACCTTTCAATTTCGCAAATTGCTTACCACTACAGAATCCTTCTAAAGCTTGCCAGAGCAATGCTGATGATGATAAGAATTATCCCAGCAGGGCTCCGCTTCGACTGCCAGAATTAATGTGCTCCATTTAAAGTGCAGCTCACCTGCCACTTAACGTGTGCTGTGTCCATAATTTAATTTGGAAATATACACCGATCTCTTACTGCTTTGAAACAAGGGACTAATTCCAAAAGTGGGTGAGGGCTTCTGGCTCTCCCAGTTTCTGAAAGCCATCTGCCAACCAAAACGAAAGCCAGGAAGGGGGTTACTGAGGCAAGCAACCTGGGGGCCACTCATTAACAGAAGGTAACTAATAAATAACACAGAGCCTTTGGCAAAGTTTCTAACACGCCTCAACTTTAATTGATGCCAAGAATTCAAACTTTCTTCCAAAGAGGAGCAAAACTTTGACTCAGATACTAGTTCACATTGTGTGACTTTGGGCAACTTGTTTAGTTCTTCATCTTTCTCATCTATAAAACGGGGTTTTCTATGAAGGGGAAAAAAATGAGAAAATAAAGCATACATGTAAAGAGCTTAATGCCAAGGCACCAAGGCAGGCAAACAGCATCCCAGAAGAAAACTCTTTCTTCCGTTGAAAAAGCACTGCCCTTCTTTCCCAGGGGAACTGTGTTCCATGCAAAGTTGCCTCCAGCACTACCAGCCTTCCCCACCTTACCTGGATGGGATGGTACCCTAGGCTGAGCAATCACCTGGTCACAGCAGACCATACGCCTTGACATGCCTCACAAGCCCCACCCTCACCTTAGCCCTGTTTGATATTTTGTGTATGTGGATTGTTACTGTTTTAATCTTGGTTTTTTAATATTTCATGAAAATATTATTTATCTTGATTGCTGAGTTTTTGGTACTCCTGTTAGCGTAGGTAGCTAGTTAGTTAAGGACGGGAACAAATGGAATCGGACATTAAGCCTGATTCACTAGGAAGCCACGCTATCCACAGGCTCCCCAGGGAACAGCCGCATCCTCTGCTAGGTGGACTTAATCCCCGGGGTGGGCAGGAAGAATCTCCCTGGGGGACACTCAGTGGCGGGTTTATCTGGGGAAGAATGGGAGAAATTCCTTTGCCAGGGGTATGAACAGTAGAAACCAAGATGACAAAGCAGACCTTTGAGGCATACACAGTAAGTGCCAAAATGGTGGCATAATTGGGCAGAGTCTAGCCTGGAAAACCCGGGGAAAGGACTAGATTGGCTAGGGAAAATGACCCAGCACAAATCCATGACAGATTGCGAAAGAGACCCGTTAGTTGGAAAGAATGTCTGCTCTCCCTCAAGCCCAAGGTAAATACAATCAAAGCTCATCCAAGGCGCCTTGGCAGCAGCTGCACAGCTCCAAGCCCAGGCCTGGGCGCGGCAGCTCAGGGTCGGCCAGAACACAGTCGAGACCAGAGACTGTGCTGGACAACAGCGCCCTGGGCGATGCCGTCACAGTTCTAGACCCTGGCCCTCCTGGTGGGCACTTATGCTCACCAGGCACGCCCAGGACTCATTCTACAGCAAAACAGAGCTAAGCCACCTGGTCCTGGATGTGACACCAAGCACCTGAGGACCAATAAATCTTGCCGCTACACCTCATCCTCCTATGTGTGGGTCCTCAAAATGCTTTAAGTCACAACTCCATGGAAGAACCTTATTTCCACCGACAACATTCCCATTAATTTTGTGACCGAAGTGAGTGCCTCACTGGCCTCATCCCAGTCCCAGCCCTGGACCACAGAGTCCTCCCCACGACTTCTACCTGAACCAGTAGAAGAAAGGCCTTATCTCCTTCTAGAACTGAAGTCAGCGAACAATAGCCCAAGGGCCAAATTTGGCCCACCACGTGTTTTTGCAAGCAAAGTTTTATTGGAACACAGGCCCACCCGTTTGTTTACATAAAATCTGTGGCTGCTTTCCTGCTACAACAGTACAGCTAGGGACTTTTGACAGAGATCTATGGCCTAAAATACTTACAAGCTCATCCCTTAAAGAAGAACCTTGCCAATCACTATTCTAGAAGTAGGAGCTCTAATAATCTTGTAAACCTGTAGCTTTCTGGGACCATTTTGCCCCTATCATGTGGAGCAAGCCCACCTAAGAAAGATGCCAACCCAGACAGAAGTGGGCTGAGAGAGACAGAGACAGGTGCGGGAGGTGCTAAACCCCAAACCAACTCAACCCCTAGATTGTTTAGTTACTTGAGTCAATAAATGTCTTTTTTCTCTTAAGTCTATGTGGCTGTCACTTATAACCAGAAGAAGCCTAATGCAGTGAGGAAGGATACATTCTTCAATTATCTGACAATCATTTATGGAAACTGCAATACTCCAGGCACTCAGCAATGCCTGTGTGCACCGAAGGTGCCAATGCATCTCTTGAAAATAAACAACAACAAAAAGAATTGCTCAACAAGAAACAAAAAACCCCAACTACAGAGCAAGGCTCCTTGTAAACAAAGAAAGGCTTGTTTTTCTCACATACTTAGCCTAGAGTAGACAGCTGGTTCAAAGGCTCTGTCACAGGCAGATCTCCAATGTCTTGACCTTCACGTCACTATCACAGAGGACTGTCACATCCACAATTGGAGCAGGAAGAAAGAAGACAAGATAAAGCCAGCTCTATATCCCTGGGATAAGTAACCCCAGAAAACCACAAGGGAGTGAAGAAAAGAAGTTCAAGACCAGCTTAATCACTCACGATCCATTACCTAGAGAAGGGTATCCCATAGGCCCATCAAAATCAGGTTCTATTAATCCAAAGAAGAAAGGGGAAATGAATTCCAGGTAGGAAACTAACAGAATCAACATTTCCAGGAGCAAAAGGCAAACCAATGCTTCACTATTCCAGCCCAAGGCCTGGGTGAGCACAGGCACTATCAAATCCCATCACACCCCAAAGAGGATAAACCTGACTACAACATACAAACAGATCTGCAAAGTGGAGTTTCCAATAAAGGCTGCAGTTTTGTCATGTGGCCATCCCCCAACCAGCCACAAGACTGCCTTGTGGCACTAGGACACAGGGACTGTGGTTTAAACATGAACCATACATAATTAAGACGTATACAAAATATGTAAACTTATGGGGGGAAAATGAACAAAACTGTACTTGAGCAACAATAAAAAAAATATGTAAACTTGATACCGTTTTTTGTTTTTTTAATTGTAAAATGTACATAATAAAATTTATAATTTTAACCATTTTAAGTGTATAATTCAATGGCGTTAACTATATTCACAATGTTGTACAATTGTCACCACTATCCATTTCCAGAACTTTTTCATCATCCCAAAAGAAACTCCACAGCTGTTAAACAATAGTTCTCCCATTTTTCCTTCTCCCTACACCATGGGAACCTCTATTCTACTTTCTATCCCTAGGAATTTGGCTATTCTAGATACTCTGAATAAGTGGAATAATTCAATATCTATCCTTTTGTGTATGGCTACTTTCACTTAGCAAATTTTGAGGTCCATTCATATTACAGTATGTATCGGTGCTTTGTTTCTTTTATATTGAATAACACTCCATTGTGTGTATATACCATATTTTGTTTGTCCATTAATCAATGGACATTTGGGTTGTTTCCACCTTTTGGCTACTGTGAATAATGCTTTACATGAACATAGATATACAAGTATCTGTTTGAGTCCCTGCTTTCAATTCTTTTAGGTACATATCTAGAAGTAGAATTGCTGGATCGTGTAGTTAGTTCTGTTTAACTTTTTGAGAACACGCCGAACTATTTTCCAGAGCAGCTGCACCATTTACATCGATATTTGTACATGCATGTATCTGTGTGTGTGTGGAGATGGAACTGACTTTATTTCTCTGCACCTGAAATTAACTGTTATTAAATTCCCTTTAGTCAGTTCTTAAATTCCCTGTCAAAAAAAAACTTAAACTTGACAATTATAGGTAACTTAGCCACTTGTGTCTCTTTTTTTTTAATCCTCACACAAGGATATGTTTATTATTGAGAGAGAGAGAGAGAGAGAGAGAGAGAGAGAGAGAGAGACATTGATCAGTCACCTCTCATAGGCGCCCCGACCAGGGATCAAACCTGCAACCTAGGTATGTGCCCTGACCATGTACCGAACGCACAACCTTTTGGTATATGGGACAACACTCCAACCAACCGAACCACCAGCCAGGGTTATCTTTTTTTAATTGTGGTAAAATTCACTTAACATAAAATTCACCATCTTAACCATTTTAAGGTATATAATTTGAAACCTGATACATTTTTAAAGAATAAATAAAGGCACAATAAATCTGAGACACTGGATTCCTTTGGGGGGGGCTTTGGTCGATTTAAATTTTAAAATTAAACATCCCTATTGACTCTATAGAATAAACACCAATTATCTTGGTGGGGGTAGATGGAAATCACAAAAATAAAGCAAGGAAAAAGGATAAGTTGCCAGTGACTGCCTATATGTGACCTGGCTCCTCCACTACCTCTGTTTCACCACGTTCCCCTCTCCCTGTAGCTCACGCTGCTACGGCCTCACTGGTCTCCTGGCTGTTCCTCCAACATGCCAAGCCTGCTCCACCTCAGAGCCTATCCAGCCATGGAAACGGAGTATACCAGGCAGTTTACCAAAGGAATTTCAAACAGGGCACCTGTTACAAAGATCTTGGAAGAGCTTCCTTAAAAAAGCCAATAGGAGATAATGAGGCCATGTAGAGATCACTGATATCAGAAAGCCAACCCATCAACAAAAGATAGAGCAGGTGCTACCGGGGCTGCCAGGCAACAGCTGGACTATGGCAAGGGCACCCGAGGGGAAAAGGGAGCTGAAAAGGAGCACCCAAACGGCAGGCCGTGTGGGGCCCCCACAGACCATGGAGGAAGCACAGGTGCTGCTGGAGATGCCACCTAAGGCAGAAGTGAGAGGAAGAAACAGTCTGGTTCCCTCTTTCTACCACCTTCTAAACTCATTCCCACCTCCCACTGGCCAAACCAAAATGGAAGACAATGGGCAAGAGAGCCTGGGAAATAGAGTCTGCAGGGAAGGACAGAGAACGCATTTCAGAGCAACAGGCAACTGGCTGCCACATGCTTTTGAACTTACTGAACCACCTGGGATTCCTTCCCTCAATAACACTATGGCTAATCCCCTCCTTTCCTTAGGTTTCTATTCAAATGTCCCTTGAAAGAAGCTGTCTGGCCACTCTATACAGAAAAGTAAAACATCCACCCATGGCAGGCTGCTAAGTGGTCATCAGAATCTATCCTCTCTTCTTCCTGAACCTCCAGACAGACTATATCCCCAGCCTGCTCTACAGTGGCCAGGTTACTCACGGTTTCCTCTATGTTAGGTGCCTGTCAATGGGCCTGATTCACTGATTTCTGTCATCTATCTGGCCTCTGTCAGCATCTGAGGTCTGAGTCCCCAGCTCTAATACCTAAGTATAGAACACCTGGCATTTACCCACATTACACAATAATCTTCAGCACCTCTTTTATTTAAAAGTGGGGACCTTCTCTAGCACTAAAGAAACTGGATTTTTAAAATGTCTTGTTTCCTTCTAGGGACGTACCCCACCCTCTGCTGAAAAGCCATTTTCATGCTGTCAGGAGCAAAGCAAAGGACCCAGGGAACCAATGAGCTGGGTAATTATGGACTAAAAACTGACAGCTACAAGGCCAAAACTGGATCTCAATTTACAACACACTGGGATCGAACTCCTTTGGAAGAGACAAAGGTCACCTTCAGCCAAGAGGCATCAGTCCAGCAATCCCAGGTCTTAATCTGCTGGGACAGTTTCGTGCCCTTAGTAAATAGCCACTGGCTCAGGCCTCGCTGCCCCGGCTGTCAAGGACCCACCCCAGGGCCCTGTGGATCCTCGTAATCTCACGACAACTCACCAGTTAACACAGAAGCCTGTGGCGGACAGCCCTCTGGCTTCTGGCTCCCACCCTGGAGACCAGCAGTTCCCAGTTATCACCACCCCTGGACAGAGCTCAGAATTTTTTCCTTTTTTTTTTTTTTTTGAGAGAGAGAAAGAGAGAGGGAAGAAAGGATAGAGGAAGGGAGAGAGAGAAACACTGATGCAAGAGAGAAGCACCGACTGATTGCCTGCCGTATGCACTCAAACCAGGGATTGTATGTGCCTGGACCGGGGACCGAACCAGCAGCCCAGGTATGAGGCCAGACTAAGTATCGAACCCACAACCTTTCGCTTACAGGACGATGCTCCAACCAACTAAGCCACACTGGCCAGGGCAGACATCAGTATTTTCTTAGCACCTTCCACAGACATCCTTCCAAGGTCTCTTTCACCGGAAGTAGTTGATTTGCAAGTTCATAAATACAACAGAGAAACACAAAGAAGGAACTGAAAACACTATAGGGATGGAAGGGGTGGGGGGTTGACTTACCCTCCATCAAAATGATGGGCCCAGGGCTCTCCTGGCACATGCAGTTTCCTCCAAAATTAATTTTCTACAGAAATGAAATTGTTGTCCAAGGTGACCCAATGAAGCAAAATATAAATTCTGCTTCGAGTGAAATGCAATCAGCCGTTTTCAAAAATCCCCACTGACAATCAAGGAAGTTGGTTTCTCTAGTTCTACAGCTGTGGGTATATTAATATCACCTGCTTTTCAATGAACTGTGAACATGTACAGAGAGCAGACAGTGGGGTTCAGCTGCCCAAGAACATGAGTAGCATGGCCTGAAGTCCGGGTCCTTGAGTCATTATTGCGAACACAGTTTTTTTGTTACTAACAACCTTGCCATACACTGATGAGCGAGGATTGTCCCAGTCCTTAACCATTAAGAGAAACAGTAAAAAAAACAGGTAATGAGCCCTGGCCAGGTTGCCCAGTTGGTTGGAGCATCACTGCGTGCACCAAAAGGTTGAGGGTTCAATTCCTGGTCAGGGTATGTAGCTAGGTTGCAGATTTGATCCCCAGTCAGGACACATATGGGAGGCAACCAATCCATGTTTCTCTCTCGCATCGATGTTTCTCTCTCTCTGTGTGTCTCTCTTCCCCTCTCTCTAAAATCAATAAACATATCCTCAGGTGGGCATTAAAAAGAACAAAAAATAAATAGTGCTATACATAGGTTTGCTGAGAGAAGGACTAAAGATTATATTCCTAAGGATTATAGGAGGGGCAGAGTCCAGCTGAACTAGGGGTGGGGGCGGAGCTCATAAGTGACTTTTTAGAAGCCTGAAACTTCAAGAGAGAATAGATCAAAACCACAATGAGATTCCATCAAATTGCTATCATCAAAAAAAAAAAAAGCAAATGTTGATAAGGATGTGAACAAACTGAAACTGTTGTGCACTGCTGGTGAGAATGTAAAATGGAACAGCCGATGTGGAAAACAGTATCATGGTTCTTCAAAAAATAAAACACAGAATCACCATAAGACTCAGCAATTTCATCTCTGGGTCTACATACCCAAAAAAATTGAAAGCAAGGACTTTCAATTATTTGAACAGTTACCTGTGCACCCATGTTTCTGGCAGCATTATTCACAATAGTCAATAGTGGAAGCAATCCAGGTGCTCATCGACAGATTGGATAAACAATTGTGTGAAATATATATAAAATGAAAAGTTATTCAACCTTAAAAAGGAAATCCTGACACATGCTACAAATGCATGAACCTTGAGGACATAATGCTAAATGAAATAAGCCAGACACAAAAGTACAAATACTGTATGATTCTACTTAGACAAAGTACCTAAAATAGTCAAATTCATAGAGACCGTAAATAGAGTGGTGGTTGCCAAGGGCTGGTGGGAGGAGGAAGTGGGGAACTGTTGTTCAATGGAGACAGAGTTTCAATACAGGAAGATGAAAGGTTCTGGAGAGGCATGGTGGTAATAGCTATACAATGTGAATGCACTTAATGCCTCTGAATTGTACACTGAAAATTGTTAAAATTGTCATTTTTAGTTTATGTATATTTTATCACAATTTTTAAAAGAGAGAAAGAAAACAGAAGCTTGAGCAGCTGTCATTTCAGGGAGGGCTGGGGAGGAAAGAGGACAGTGGAAGGGAAAGAACAAAGGGTACTTCCCAACTTGAAGAGTTTCAGGATTGCAAAAACCAGGAGTGCTGTTCTAAATTTAGGATTTAACCATCTAAATCTGTCAGAGGCACTGAGCAATGAAAAAGCAATAGTACTGAAGATCCTCTCCCCTACAGCGTCCAGCATTAACACTTGAGGAGATCCTGAGGGTCTCAAGGCAGGTGCCACGGAAAAAGAGAACTTGTGAGGTTCAGGTCCTCTTTTCTTTATCAACTGGATAGAATGTAGCGATGCTTACCTGTCAGCCGCATGTGAGCCCTAGGTGTGTGGTAAGGTTAAGAAGAAAAGCAGAGACAGACAAAGCCGGTGGCGGACAGACCTTGGAAGCCATGTTGAGCAGTGTGCCCTCTCTCCCAACTACAGCACAGAAGCAGGAGAGAGCTCAAGTAGGCGCCGGGGTGGGAAAGCACGCTGGTCACTTAAGACCCCGCTCTCTGGCTGTAACATGCAGAACAGATTAGTGTTCAAGAGTGAGGGCAGAAAGACGCAACTAAGGGAGAGAGAAGAGAACTCATTAAGGAAGGGGAAAATGTGAATGAATTAGGGGACCACCTGAGAGACAAAACACAGTGCTTTGTAAAGGACTGGTGTGAGGGCAGAAGGAAAGGAGGAGACTGCGTGGAAGTCCAAGGGACCTGAGTGAAGAGCAGAGTCATTCGCTAAGCAAGGAACACAGGAGCAAACATGGAGAAATGATGAGATTCAGTCTTGAAGACTTTGGCAAGCTTATAGTCCATCCGAACAGACACACTCAAGAGAAAGACAGGGCTCAAGGGAGTGATCTGCTGGAAGTATAATAGAGTAATAACACAGAGAAAGCAATTTTCACTGAAGAATTCAGACAGCATGTACAGAAACAAGAGACAGCAAAAAAAATCTGAGGATAAATAATATTATTTGAATATATAGAAATAACATGCCAAAATGGATCAACAAAGAAGTAGAAAGCATGCCAAGAGGTTGTGGCACTGCAGAAGAGGGAAAGACAGTGTTTCAAGGTGAGCAGGTCATTGGTGCTAAAGGCGGCAGAACAGATAAGGAAGATTAAACTTAAAATCTACAGCAAGCGTGACTCTGGTATGTTCTTAATTGTGCCTGTCACCTTGTAATAAACTGCCAACACAGAATAGCCTGATGGTAATATATTATTGATTAACCAGAACTTCAAGTTCCAAGATTATGCCACTGCTATAATCTGAATATTGAAATCCTAACCCCCAAAGATGATTGTGTTAGAAGGTGGGGCCTCTGGGAGGACCCTTAGATTATGAGTGGAGCCCTCACAAATGGGATTAGTGCCCTTATAAAAGAGGTTCCAGAGGAATCTCTTGCTCTTTCCACCATGTGAGGATACAGCAAGACACCAGCTATGAACCAGGAAGAGGGCCTTCACCCAACCATGCTGGCATCTTCATCTTGAACTTCTCAGCCTCCAGAACTGTAAGAAATAAATTGCTGTTGTTTATAAGCTACTCAGTCCATAGCATTTTGTTACAGAAGCCCAAATGTACTTAAGCAAGCCACTAACTGCAATGGTCCTTTCTTCTTTCTCCAATAGAAAGGAAAATAGTTCATTTTTCCACATTGTGTTCTCTATTGGCTACTTGGGCTTCCAAGGCTACAAAATCCACCAATTGCAAGCCAAGCCTATGCAGAGCTCTCAGTCACTTTTAATGAAAAAATTAATTTTTGCTCTTTTTCTCAAAAATTAATCAGTTCCTCTGTAGCATTCTGGAGTGATCCTAGTATAAGGTATCTCAGGAATCATGAACTATAATGCCATGCACATCAATTAATGTCCATTCTTCCAACCAAAATGTATTTATGGAAAGTATTTTTATTGAAGAACCTATATATTTCAAGACACTATGATAGGAGCTGGGAAGTCAAGAAAAAGTAAAACAGACAGCTAAATATGGTATGATGGTAACATAAAGTGGAATCCCCTGAACTTTATTCTCTAAAACAGGGGTTGTCAAGCTTTTCCAGTAAAAGGCCAAATAGTAACTATGTGAGAATCTGCAGGCCAGATAGTCTCAGACACAACTCTGCCTAACAGCAGTCATGAACAGTAAGTAGATAAATGCACATGGCTGTGTTCCAATAAAACTTTCTTTATAAAAATAGGAGAGGGGGGTGAAGGTGGAAAAATTGGGACTATTGTAATAACATAAACAATAAAATATAATTTAAAAAATAGGAGGGGGCACATATCAATACTTTGCTGACCTCGGCTCAGGGTGATCATAACTTGCTCAAAACTTGATGCTTAATTTACTCATGAATTCAAATTGGAGGGATTATGATCCCTCAGAGAGTCCTCTTTCTGGAAATAATATGCAAATATGGATAAAAGTAGAAGCTTCAGAATCAATCATGTAGATCTGAGTAGAAATCCCAGCTCTGCCACTCACTAGTTCTAAAACATTAAGGAATCATTTCATTCCTTTGAGCCTTATTTTCTTCATCTGTAAGATGGGGACACTATCATTCACTATGCAGAGTCATTTCAGGAATAAAATAGCATAATGAACATGAAGAGTCTAACCAATCCCCTGAGTTACAGGAGCTGCTCAGTGTATCTAACAAACACTAAGAAAGCCAGTCTGTGTTCAGCCAATTAGTCAGAAAGAGCAGAAAACATCCAGGCATCAGTTCCAAGATTAATATGCTAATGACATCTCTCCTCCCATCTGTGGAGCATGGGCATTTTACTTTATTATTTTAAGTTGTCTTACATTTCTCTACTGTTTAAGTTAAGGTGTCCTGGGATGCAAGTAAAAGACTGAACTCATAATGGCTTAAAATATTAAGGAATTTATTATTTTACATAACATTAAGTCCAGACATCTACAAAGACAAGAATGTATTCAAAATCCAGACGAAAACAAAAAATAAGGGACTTCCGCCTATAGCCAAGTGAGAAAGTTAACAAATCCCCTCCCCAAAAGCAACTATAAAACTGGACAAAACTGACCAAAACAATTGTTTCAGCACTCTAGAAACTGACTCAAAAGTTTATAATCTGGGAGGTATTTATGCTTGAAAACTACTGAATTTTAGCAAAGAACAGTGGGAACAGTAACAAAAGTGCAACAAATAACTGGCAACCAACACTCTATCCCAAGTGTCAGGGGCCATAGGGAGAGGTGGAAACCAGTGAACTAGAGCACTTGTGCCCAATCTACAGAGGGAAGGAACACTGGACTCCAACCAAAGTCAGCGGTAATTATGGGCCCAGGTTCACAGATCTTCAAGTTTAAGAAAAGTTAGAAATCCATATTTCAACATAATATCTCATAATTTTTTAATATTGGCAACTTTTTTCAAAAATTGTATGTACACTGTACAGGGCACCAGCTTCCAAGCTCCATCCCTCATGCACCTAACCTCAGATGACCAAATGCAGTCATGCCTCTGGCAGACTCAGTATTATCTACTGTACTGTGATTTTCAATGCCATCATTTGGTCAGTCATTACTTTTTCAGATTTTCTCTCTTCGGAAGGTAATGTTCCTCATTTGTAAACAGAGCTAATGCAACAGCCTTGTGGATTAATTCACCATTATTACTCTCTCCTGTAACTTTCAATTCAGTTAACTAAGCTAGAGTGATCCACAGAGGAGCAATAATGGGCATGAGGCCCAAAGCCAGAGGAGGGGGAACTGGGAAGAGCCGAGAATCTGACAAACAATCTGACCTGGCTTGGAATTTACCAGCTTTGGGAGCTTGGGCAACTTATTAATTTATGTGGGTCTCAATGTCATCATCTGAAAAATAAGGACACCATCATCTACCCTGGAAAGCTACTGCCGTGTTTTCATCAAGCACCAGCTCCAGCAGCTCTGTACCAAGGCCTGGGCTTTGCAAGCACCTTCTAATGGAGTCCCTACGACAAGCCTGCAAGGCAGGGTCTGCTATTAACCTTGCTTTGCACAGGAGGAAACAGAAGCTCCGAGAGGGGCTGTCCCAGAGACCTCATGCATGAGCAGGGATTTCAAACCTGTCGTCTGACTCTAGAGTCTGATATAAACTGTTAAATTACATAAAGAGCCTCCCCCAGCAGCCAGCAGGGACAAAGGAACAGAACAATACTCATCTCCACCAGATTTCATTATCTTCATTCTGCCTGAAAGGTCATTCTTATGGTTTTAAGAACAGCCTCAAGAAGCTATTGATCTGATCTTTCTCAGCTCTTAGCAGTTGAGAGCCCACGGGCTCCCCTCTGATGTGAGGCTTTTAATTACACGTTCAACATCAGGAAACAGGTTTTAATCAGCCAAGGATCACGCCGCACAGCTGAATGGTTAATTAACACTGCCAACAGCGATGACAAAAGACCTTGGCAGCCACTCAAGGGCGAGTCCAGTTGGGCTTTCCCCTTCCTCTAGCCGTCTGGGAGGCGGCCCAGGACATCTCCTCAGCAGAAAACAGAGCCAGAGGCTCAGTCATCAGTCTTTTGGGGATGCAGTTGCAGAAATCATGCTAAGATACAGGAAGTGGCAAGAACCTGAATGCTGGAGATGCTTTGTAAACACATTGGTACTTCTCCGATTATCAGAGCCAAGTCACAAAAAGATAAGAATTCCAGTCTGGATGGGAACAGAAAGAGCCATTCTTCATGACTAAAAGGTAGGAGCCTCAGGAGGGATGAGGTGGAGGAAGAGGTTAAAAAGTAAAAGGGTATTGAGGAAAGAGGGCAACTGGTTAAACATTTATTAGGTACTATAAACTGAAGAAGGTCTTTACATGAGATTCTCACTGAATGCTCCTGACAAGCCCCCAGAGGGACAAGACTACCCACCGTTATAAGTGAAAACAACTAAGGCTCCGAATGTTCCCAGGGTCCTATCAGTTACCCTCACAGTCGGACTCCAAAGCCAGGGTTGCCTCTGCCAGCAGCTGCTCTCTCTTGGATGGAAGCAAAGCCAGTGCCTCACCGGTTTCATTAAGGTAGCTCCCCCAGACAGCTAAGATAGAAACGAGAAGAAATACAAGGGCCAAGCCAGCAGAGGGGGGCTATGGGAAAAGCTATGTCCTTGAACAACTCATCAACCAGCCCAGTGCCCTCAGTCACCCCCATGTAGGGGCCCAAGGAAGCATCCTGGACATGAGACAACAGAGACTGACATCTGAGGTGGCCATACAGTTAGCAGTAGTTTCTAGGAAAACAGAGGCCATTGATACTGGCTCTTCTCTGACCAGTCCCTTACACCCATGACTTTTAAAGGAGGGACCCAAGAGCACAAAAGAAAAATCAACAGTGACAGGAATCCCTCTTGCAGCTTTCCCCTGACCCCACCAAGAACCACATTCATTTCTGAAAATGAGCAACTGGGGAGATGAACAGGAATCAAAGGTCTGTTGACGGGCAGAGAGGAAAAGGAAGATACACCAACATGAGGGAGAAAGAAAGAATGGCAAAGGGTTCAATCAGCAGAGAATTTCCAGACACCTCCACCAAACATGGCAAGGACTGACTTTTACCTGTGAAAAGTGGAAAACTAGCCCAAAATGACACATTTTACTCAGCAGTGACACTACCACCATAACAAGAAAGATTTGGGAATCCAGGGTTACAACTACAAGCAGCGTCTGAAAGAGCACGCTCTTTAAAACGTAGGGGAAGGAGAAGAACACAGGACAGGCTTTTGGGGGGTGTCTTTTTTTATGTATACTTGCTTTATTCATAATTTGTCATGTTTTAGGAAACTAAAAGTGATTCTAATGGTTGAATTTAACAAAAAAAAATTTTAACCTCATCTTAAATCCACCGATCCATTTCATTCAATGTTAAAAGGAGCATAAAAAGAAACATGTACGTAACTGTACAGCTTTCACAAAGGTCTATTTCATTATTGGCAGGTAGTGCATTTAACAGTTAAATACATTAAATAATGTACAGGTGACTGCACAACTGCAGCAATGGTAACCAGACAGATAACCAATTCAACTGGAAACCAGCTAACAAGTAACTGTCTAAATATTTAAAATAGAGCTCTTGGTTAGATCATCAATATAGGATGGTTTTTACATGACGGGATACACTCTAAGGTTCAGATCCAAAGCAAATCACTCTCAGCAGTGTCTTCATCTAAACAGTGGAGAAAATTAAGGTCCTACTATTCAAAGGGCTGCTGGGAGAATTGAATGAGTTAATTTATATGGAAGACTAACAAAGCACCAGGTTTACACCAAATATTTATAAATGTTAAT
Organism: Mormoops blainvillei; assembly: GCA_004026545.1. Lineage (NCBI taxonomy): Eukaryota > Metazoa > Chordata > Mammalia > Chiroptera > Mormoopidae > Mormoops > Mormoops blainvillei. The sequence goes on from PVJD01000668.1 coordinate 302,236, forward strand.
TGTTATTATTATTAGCATTATATCTGTCATTCAGAGACACAGGAGCACGGCGCATGGGAAATGCTTTGACAACTTTAAAATGGATGGTAGCAGAACTCGTAAGCTCAGATACCTGTGTGATTTCTGTTGCTGTTCCTGAAGACAGATTTAATTATGAAATAGCATGCTATCCCCATGCATAACATTAAAACAGATTATTAATTTCCCAGCAAACACCACACACATTGGTGAAATAAGCACCTCCGCTGCAGGCCCCTGAGCCCCTCAGAGGCTACAACGTGTGGCTCTGAGAATTCTGCACAAAGGACGACTACAGTTAAAACAAGATGCCAGACGACACCATTATGGACAAGTCAGGCATCCTTACACGTGATTTCTGCACCACCATGCCCCGCCCCACCCCCATCAGTCCCACAGTAACTGCTTTGCTCACTACTAAAAAATAAATAAAAATAAAGAGAGAGAGCAAGAGAAAAGACAGCATCCTCTGGGCCACCAAACAGTACCTGTTTCAGTTTTGCTGGAGAAGCCCGCTGCCTGTTTGATCGCAGCTGCTGTTAGTGCTAATCCGCGGCTCCTCTTCAAGCCATGCTGTAGAACGGCCTCAAACTGGGCACACAGACAGGTCACCCTGTGAGAGAACCAATGATTCATCAGTCTACCCTGTGAGGGGAGAGAAACAACCAGAGTAGCCCCAGCACCTCCAGGGAGTAAGTAGTCGCCAGATGTGAAGGAACATGCTAGATACCTGGATTTACAGGCAGATAACTGCCTTGGGATACTTCACACACGTCTCCCCATGTCTGTTCATTTCACGTAACTCAGGGAAGCCCAATGCAGTCTAGCCATAATCATTAGACTGGTGAAAGCATAATAACAATTCACAAGAAACAAGGGAAAATGGAATTGGTGCCAGGCAGCAGGGAAGGGGGAAAAAAAAAGCCAATTTAAAAGCAAATCAGTTTGGTGTAGGGAGGGGCTGGGTGTTAATTGTATTCAATTCACACATTTCGACTCAAATTCATATCACATGTAGTTTAAGGAACAAGATTATCTTTTAAGAGATTGAATTCACCAGCCTGTCAAATTGGAAACATTGTGTAATTTCATGGCCTGTTACATACGCTAAAGAAGTAATATGAATTCTGATTCTTGTTCTTTTGTTGTAAGAGATTAGATTTGAAGTCAGATCCAGAGTTGATAAAATTTTCATTGAAGTTACAATTACTGCGCATTTAATTGAATTCACTTCTCAATAAGCAAAGAAATGGGAGATTCAGGAACATGTTTGCTAAGAGATGAGATCACAGCAACTACACTCTATTCTTAGCAATCCTCCCAACACTCCTGGGCCCCCAGACCAATTGGATCTGTGGATTTCAGAAACCCTTCCATTCACTTGTGCAACAAATGTTAAGAAATCCTGAACTTCTACGTGCCACGCTCCATTCCAGGCTCTGATGATATGAAAGTGAGAGTGAGACGCACAAGGTCTCTGCCTTGCCACGTTTGCACAGTTCTAATGGGGGGAGGTACACAAACAAATAAGCTAACCAAACCATTTTAGTTGTTGAGAACTTTGAAAAAAATAAAACAATGAGGTGGTAAGTGGAGACAGGGCATGCATTAGCTTAAATGCCATGGCCTGAATGGAGCCGACCTTGGAGTTAAAACCTGGATATGAGAAGAGGCAGCAGGCAGGGCAGAGCAGCCCAGTGCAAAGGCCCTGAGGCCACCACCATCCATGTCAACCTTGCCTAACTGCAGGCATTTCCTGCTCCACCTACCCTCACACCTGTAATAATAATACTCCAAGGATTTATTGTTCTGTGGGTGGTAAAACATTTTCATACTCATGATTCACTAATTAGCTCTCATCAACATTATCATATAGGTAAGGCAAGTATTATTATCTCCATTTTACACTTAAAGAAACTGAGGTATAAAGACATTTAAGAGACAGACTACAACAAGTACATAATTAACAGTAACATCTGTACTCCAGTCCTACACATCCCCACACTGATCCAAGGTAATTTCTGCTACACCCTATACCACCAAGACAAATATGCTTTAGTCTAAGACAAAAGTCCTCTCCCTCCCAAACCCAACTTCTGCTCAAGTCATCTGTCCACCAGAAAACCCTAACACAGCACCAGTAAATACCAGCACTTACATGTTTTACTCTCAATTCTGTGCCCATGACAGACATCACTAATCCATCCCGGCACTCTAGGCTACCACTGCCAATGATCAAGGCTGGCCCTCCACAGGAAGGAAGCCTAGTTGGCATCCCAAACCTAACACTTGTCCTCAACTGCACTATTTGGTTTCCAAGTCCTACCTTATCTTCCTGGCTCCTCTCCACCTGGTACATAGCATGTGCTATACAAATGCTTTTTCAATGGGTGTGTAAGTAGTTGATTAACCTTGAATCGGGGGTGCCAGAATACTCCCCCACATTGAAACAACCCTTCTTGCTGGGTATATGTCACTCGTAAATATTATATGGGCATATGAGGGGAAACCCAAAACAAAGAGAATTTATTAAAAATTGTGTATTTATTCTTACATGTTTAAACTTCAGTCACCTTCAAAGTATTCTCCATTTGTTTTGGGGTTTCTTTATTGTTGTTCAAGCACAGTTGTCTCCATTTTCCTGCCACCACTTTCCCCCACCCACCACTTCCCACCTCAATCCTTCCTCTCTTTGGCTTTGTCCATAGGTCCTTTATACATGGTCCTTGATGACCCTTCCCCTTCTTTCCCCTGTTATCCCCCTCCCCCCTCCCCTCTGGTTACTGTCAGTTTGTTCTTTATTTCGATGTCTCTGGTTATATTTTGCTTGTTTGTTTGTTTTGTTGATTAGGTTCCACTTATAGGTGAGATCATATGATATTTGTCTTTCACCGCCTAGCTTATTTCACTTAGCATAATGCTCTCCAGTTCCACTCATGCTGTCGCAAAGGGTAGGAGCGCCTTCTTTCTTTCTGCTGCGTAGTATTCCATTGTGTAAATGAACCACAGTTTTTTGATCCACTCATTTACTGATGGGCACTTAGGTTGCTTCCACCACTTGACTATTGTAAATTGTGCTGCTATGAACATTGGGGTGCAAAGGTTCTTTTGAATTAGTGTTTTAGGATTCTAAGGGTATAATCCCAGCAGTGGAATTGCCAGGTCAAAAGGCAGTTCAATTTTTAGTTTTTTGAGGGAATTCCATACTGTTTTCCACAGTGGCTACACCAGTCTGCATTCCCACCAACAGTGCACTAGGGTTCCCTTTTCTCCACAACCTCAACAGCACTTATTGTTTGTTGATTTGTTTATGATGGTCATACTGATAGGTGTGAAGTGGAACCTCACTGTAGTTTTAATTTGCGTCTCTCTGATGGCTGGTGATGCTGGGCATCCTTTCATATGTCTCTGAGCCCTCTGTATGTCCTCCTTGGAGAAGTGTCTGTTCAGGTCCTTGCCTATTTTTTAATTGAATTGTTTGTCTTCCTGGAGTGGAGTCATGTGAGTTCTTTATATATTTTGGAGATCAAACGCTTGTCCAAGGTGTCATTGGCAAATATATTTTCCCATACAATTGGTTCTCTCTTCATTTTGCTGGTGTTTTCTTTAGCTCTGCAGAAGCTTCTTATTTTGATGAGGTCCCATTTGTTTATTCTTTCCTTTATGTCCTTGCTCTAGCATACATATCAGTGAAAATATTGCTGCATGGATTATCTGAGATTTTCCTGCCTATGTTCTCCTCTAGGACTTTTATTGTGTTGCAACTTATCTTTAAGTCTTGTATCCACCTTCAGTTTATTTTTGTGTGTGGTGTAAGTGGTGGTTGAGTTTCATTTTTTTGCATGTACCTGTCCAGATCTCCCAACACCATTTGTTGAGGAGGCTATTTTTACTCCACTTTATGTTTCTGCTCCCCTTTGTCAAATATTAATTGACCATAGACACATGGTTTTATTTCTGGGTTCTCTATTCTGTTCCCTTGATCTAAGTGTCTGTTCTTATGCCAGTACCAGACTGTTTTGATTACAGTGGCTTTGTAATATAGTTTGATGTCAGGTATTGTGATCCCTCCTACTTTGTTCTTCTTTCTCAAAATTGCAGTGGCTATTCAGTGTCATTTATGGTTCCATATAAATTTTTGAAATGTTTGTTCTATATCAATGAAATATGTCATTGATATTTTAATAGGGATTGCACTGAATCTATAAACTGCTTTGGGCAGTATGGGCATTTTGATGATGTTAATTCTTCCAATCCATGAAGACAGTGTATGCTTCCATTTATTTGTGTCTTCCTTAATTGCTTTCTTCAGTGTTGTGTAGTTTTCTGCTAAGTACTCTCCATTTGATGCAATACATTTATTGAGACTTTTTTCCCACTGCTCAAAACAGTTTTTGAACTCATCAATTCTGATGCCTTTTAGTGCGTCTGCCTTTTTTTTTTTTCACCTCTTCCACATCGGCAACATTTTTCCTTCAAGGACTTTTTCACCTGGGAGAACCAAAAAATAAGTTGCTCGGAGCGAAATTGGGTGAATAGGGAGGGTAGGGCCCAGGAGTCTTGCCGTTTTTGGTCAAAAACTGTGGGCAGATGCTCATAAATCACGCACCTATCATGAAATGGGCAAATGCATTGAAAGTCTCTTCAAAAAAAATCCACGGAAGCCAAACACAGCCTCTCACAACAGTGCCAGCTGTTACACAGATAAAAATGGACTCCTGGAACACTCACCTAGCTGGGGAAGCCTGTACTATGAAGGTTCTGCCCTCCAGAAGATAATTCGCTTTTTTCGGTTGCCCCCCCATATGGTAGTCTCTGTACATATCCAGGCAGACACACATTTTTTAGGGTTTCTTAAAAGCTAGGACACCAAAACTATCTAAATTCCACAGGGACATAGAAAAATGCAACCTGACCAGGGCCCTGTCTTAGAGCAGAAAACCAAAACAAAACCCTGGGCTGTGCTTACAGTTCTCCATAATAAATCATGGCCTATACCTTTAAATGAATCACCTGCAAATACAATAATTAACTCAGCAATCCCTACCAGTTTGCTTGGCTCCAATGCACGAGTCAGTAACTGCCCTGACAACTCTGGATGATACCAGGCCCCTAAGGGGAATGGAATGCAGGTGAACAGCACAAACCCAGTCCCTAAGGTTTGGGTTACATCAGCAGTATTCCCTTCCAGATGCACACAGGTCATAAACAACCTAACACAGCAGAAAACCCAGGTGGGCAGTAGCCCTATAATTAGTTCATTATGATGCCTGCCTTGCCAAAGACCATTCTACTTAACCCAGTCCCCATGTTCCCCTTTCGCCTCCCCATTTAACCTGAGCTACTGGTCGTTCAGGACTTAACTAAATGGTCTCCTCCTCCAGGAAGCCTTCCTGAATGCTTCCTCATTCTGGGCTCCTACTACAGCTCCTGGCCAGTCCCTCTGATACTGATCTGCTTTTCACAGCTGTCTCCTCTTGGTAACTTAAGCAAAGATAATACCTCATTCATCTTAGTTGCCCCAGCACCCAGCACAATGTCTGGATACTGTGGTTATGACCAAAGTGAGTTCTCCCCTCAGGGGACTCAAAATATGGACTTGATAATACATTTAGGTGAGAGAAGTATCTCAGAAGATCTTGTATAATTTGTATTCCAAATCCAGGTCAATTAAGACTACTGCATCAAAGAGAATGCTCATGTCCAGCTTTATGAATCTACAGCCCCTTTAGCTTGTGGTAAGTACACAATAGGCACTGATTTATAACCATGTCATCTAAAGGTTTTTCTTCCCATCTTAATTCAGTTATATAATAATTTCTGCAAAATGAAAGGGGCACCTGCTTTAGTGGAGCTATTTTCTCATCTCAGACTCTCCTATTTCCCAGAATGCTCTCTGCTAAATGCTCTCTGGCATTACTATGATGGGTTGGCTACCTCCTTGGCATTTATCACATCTAACTTTTATTATGATTAATGTATTGGGGCATGTTTTTTTAATTAAGTGGGGCACTTAATCAACAGTGAATGTTTTCATGTTCTCAAAAGCACCAATCAAGGAAATCACTTCAAGCTTTTAGGCATACAGCTGTTTACCAGAGGAATGGATAAATAAAATGTGGTGTATTGCTCTGGTCAGCGTCACTCAGTTGGTCGAGTGTCATCCCACAAAGTGAAAGTTTCATGTCCCAGTCAGGGCACATGCCTGAGTTGTGGGACCGGTCCCAGTTGGGGTGTGTGCAAGAGGCAACTAATGAATGTTTTCCTACACATCAACATTTCTCTCCCTCCTTTTCTCCCTCCTTTCCCCTCTGTCTAAAAATAAAATAAATAAAACCTTTAAAATAATAGAGAAAATACAGAAGAATCTCAGGACAGGATATTCTACAACCAAAATTTTAAAGGTTCACAGAACTAACAGCATAAAACTTTTAAATTTCTACATAGCAAAAGATATCATAAATATAGTAAAACAATAAATGGCAGACTGGAGAAAATATTGACAGCACATATAACTGAAACGCATTAATAGCTATAGTACATGAATGGCCTTCTACAAATGGATAACAAAAAAACAAGCAACTCAAAAAATTTTTGTAAATTAAAGAAGATGAACAAACGAATCACGAAAGAAGGAAATGTCATTGGCCAATAAACGTGAAAAGAGATTCATTCTCATTAATGGCCAAGAAAGTGTCACAATACTAAGATACCAATTTAGGACAATCATTTTTAAAACCACAGATCTAGCAAGAGTAAGTGTAAATACTGCTGATAGGAACACTAATATGAATTGCCATATCTTTCTGCAAAGAGATCAGGAAATACAATTGTTTAAATAAATTCTTTGACCAAGGATATCTACTTCTAGGAATTTATCCTATAAAAAATAAAAGCACTGCTAATTGGAAAACGAGCAAAAACCAGACATTTTGCCAAAGCACATACTAGCACATGAAATATGTTCAACATCATCATTATCCATTAGGGAAATGTACATTAAAACTACAATGAGATTTGCCTACACTCCTATAAAAATGACTAAAATAGAAAATTATGACAAGATGCAATGCTGACAAGAATGCAAAGAAACTGAATCCCTCACATTCTGATGGATATGTAAATGGTACAGCCAGTATAGAAAAGTTTGTCAGTTTCTTATAAAACTAAATACCCAACTATCATACAACCCAGCAATTACATTCTTGGGTACTTATCTCGGAAAAATGAATACGTAAATTCATATTTAAAAGAAAAACCTGTACATGAATGTTTACAGCAGCATTATTTACAGTAGCCAGAAACTGAAAACAAGCCAGATGTCCTTCAATGACTTAATGAATGAACAGACTAAAGTATATCCTTACCATGGAATACTACACAGCAATAAAAAGGAACACTCACTATTGATACACATAACAACCTGGATGAATTCTTATGGGAATTAGGCTGAGTAGGGGGTGAAAGCCAATTCCAAAAGGTTTAAATATTATAGGATTCCATTTCTATAACATTCTTGAAATGACAAAATTATAGAAATGGAGAACAGACTGGTGATTGCCAGGAGTTAGGGATGAGGAGGGAGGGAACAGGCATGTGGTAGGCATGGTTATAAAAGTACAGCAGGGAGTAGGCTGTGGGGATGAAACTATTCTGTGTCTAGACTATGGTGATAGACAATAAACCTACACAGTGATAAAACTGCACAGAATTAAATACACATACACAAATAAGTACAAGTAAAACTAGGGAAAATTAAAACACAGTGCTAGAGTTTTAGAAGATGTTACATTGGGGGAACTGGGTAAAGAGTAAATGGGGTCTTTCTATATTATTTCTTATAACTGCATGTGAATCTACAATTACCTCAAAATTAAAAGTTTAAATAAACAAATATAAAAGCACTAGTAGGCAAGGATATATGTATACACAAATACTTTTACTGCAGCATTGTTTGCAACAGCAAAAGCAAAAACAAGACGGGAAACAACCAGAGCACCCATTACCAGGAGAACAGTAAAGTTACAGCACCTCCACACTGCAAAATATTACGTGGAGATTTTACAAGAGTAAGACTCCATGCTTAATCAGCCCGAAGAAGCACTTTTTTCCCCGCATTTTAACATCTCTGAAATTCAGGTTTGCCTCATAATGAATGAATTACACAATTAAAGCTGGCATTGGTTTTTCTTTCTTAAGTATACATAAAGATACCATAGATGGCCAGATTTCTTTAAGCGAGTTAAAAGTAATATAAATAGTATGATTCCCATTTGGAGGAGGAGGGAGAGAAAGAAGAGTGGACTTTGAAGAGAAGGTCCTCTCAATTTCTTGCACATCTGCTATCATGTGGGTGGACTTAAGCATCCTTGAAATTCAGGCAAACTCTTCCAGAGCAAGAGTGATGACGGCTGAGGCTGGTCATTTCATCCTCAGTATGACAGCACTAGGACGCAGGGCCTCTTCACTCCTTGCTCTACCACGGGTCCTAGGACCAGAGAATCAAATCAACACAATGCTCTCAATTAGTCCTATGTGCTTTGGCCCTGAGCATCACCCTCTCTCTGTGCTAGCAAGGGGAGTGAAAGTAAACTGTATTCCAGAGATAAAGGGCTGAAAAGATATGTGAGAAAGAGGGTAACCACTGAAAAGAAACTAAAATTGAATCCTACACTTAGAGCACAGACCAGGGGTCTCCAACTCCCAGGCCATGCACCTACAGTGGTTGGTGACCTGTTAAGAACTGGGCCTGCACAGCAGGAGGTGAGCAGGCAGTTGAACGAGCAAAGCTTCATTTGTATTGACAGCGGCTCCCCTCACTCGCATCACAGTGGCAGCATTAGATTCTTGTAGGACAGCAAACCGTACTGTGAACTGCACATGCGAGGGATCCAGGTGCGCGCTCCTTGTGAGCATCTACTGCCTGATGATCTGAGGAGGGGCTGAGGCAGTGATGCTAGTGCTGGGGAGCGGCTGCAAATACAGGTTATCATCAGCAGAGAGGTTTGACTGCACAGAGACCATAATAAGTCAGTTGCTTGCAGACTCATATCAGAACCCTATCAGTGAGTGGCAAGTGACAAGCTGCATCTGGTGGCAGGCTATAAAGCCATTCACCCACCCGCCGGACCATGGAAAGACTGTCTTCCATGAACCGGTCCTGGTGCCAAAAATATTGGGGACCACTGACACAGACCACAAAAAAATAAGTTCCAGCTGGATTAAAGGATTATCTGCAAACAATAAAAATCTTACAAGAAAATTAAAAAGACTATACACACACTCCAATGTTAGGGAACAATGTTAACTCCAACGTTAAAATAATGAAAACCCAGAAACCAGTAGGTAGGTATCATCAGTTAAAAAACATTTAAGCATGTAAACATATTTTTCCAATTTTTTAAATTATATTTTATTGATTATGCTATTATAGTTGTCCCAATTTGTCCCCTTTTGCCCCCCCCCCCTCAGCATCCCCAACTCCTTCAGGCAATCCCCTCACCATTGTTCATGTCCATGGGTTATGCATATAAGTTCTTTGGCTACTCCGTTTCTTATACTGTACTTTATATCCACATGGCTACTCTGTAACTACCTATACGTAATTCTTAATCCCCTCACCTCTTCACCGATACCCCCACAACCCCCTCCCATCTGCCAACCATCAAAATGCTTTCCATATCCATGGTTCTGTCTCTGTTCTTCTTGTTTGCTTAGTTCGCTTTTTGGATTCAATTGTTGATAGATATGTATTTATTGCAATTTTATTGTTCATAGTTTTGATCTTCTTTTTCTTAAATAAGTCCCTTTAACATTTCATATAATAATGGTTTGAGAGGATGCACTCCTTTAGTGCATCCCGTTCCATGTCTCCACCCCTCCTACCAGTCTGGATGGATGTGTTTTCTTTAATTCCATACTTGTCAGACCTCCATTCAACTCGATTTCTGACAGCTGTGAGTGATGGTTGTTCTATGGTTTAGCTGTAATTCTGATGTGGTGGTGTGAAGAGGAAAGCCATGTTTACCTATACCGCTGTCTTGACCAGAAGTCTCTGTTCCTCCATGTAAATATTTTTTAATGTAGTATTATAATAAATAATATTATCTGTGCTTACAAAGGTAATGGATAAACCAATTTGCAAAAAAAATTTACAGTGCAGAAAGCAGACGAAAGGTTAATCAGTTATTATAATATACAAGGAGCTCTCACAAATTAACAAGGGAACAAATATTCCAATAAGAACTGGGCAAAAAATATGAAAAGGCTGTGCACAAAAGAGTGAAGCCTAATAGTCAACAAACATTTTTTTAAAAAGAAAATTGACCCCAGCTGGTGTAGCTCCATGGATTGAGCGTCAGCCTGAGAACCAAAGTGTCGCCCGTTCTATTTCCCAGTCAGGGCACATGCCTGGGTTGCAGGCCAGGTCCCTAGTAGGGGGCATGTGAGAGGCAACCCTCCATTGATGTTTCTCTCCCTCTCTTTCTCCCTCCCTTCCCCTCTGTCTAAAAATAAAATAAATAAAATCTTTTAAAAAAAAAAGAAAAAGAAAATTGAAATTGAAATTCATTAGCAATCAAGGAAATGCAAATTAAAGTGACAGTGAGCCACCACTTTTCACCCATCAGACTGACAAAACTTTAAAATACTCATGGGGTAGGTTCGAGGGCTGGAGGTGGGGATGGGTGGGGTGGGGGGGAAGTGGTGGGGGGAAAATGGAGACAACTGTACTTGAACAACAATGAAAAATAATAATAATACTCAAATTTTTATGCAAGAAAGAAAAGGGTAGCCTCCTGCACTGCTGGTAGAAATTTTTAGAAAAATACCTGACCACAACTATTAAACACATATTCTCTTTGACAGAACAGCCCAACTTCCTGCAAATCTAAGCTAAAGAAATAAAATCCTCAGTATATAAGAAAAGATGTGCCCCAGCCAGTGTGGCTCACTTGGTTGGGTGTTGTCCTGCAAACCAAAAGGTTCCATTCCTAGTTAGAGCACATGCCTGAATTGTGGGTTTGGGACCTGCTCGGGGCACAAATGAAAGGCATACAATCAATGTCTCCCTCTCACATCGATGTTTCTCTCCCTCTTTTTCCCTCTCTTCCCCTCTCTTTAACACAAAGAAAAGGGAAAAAAAGATGCTCTAAGATGCCTATTGTTTCATTTTCCATGGTAATAAATATTGGGCACAAAGTCAGTGTTACTTCATAGGCAATTGTTTGTACAACTGCATTGTGCAACATAATGCAGCCTTTTAAAAAGAATTACTAGAACTATTACTTAGAAAGATTTTGACAGTAATGCTAAGAGATAATATAGATGCAGAACATATACATACATAATTCGATTTTTATAAAACAATGGCAATAAAACCTATATCAATATACACATATATATTTTATTTATAAAAGATTGTATGAATGTGGGAGGGGGGACAAATAATTCTTCATCATTAACTTATCCAAAGGGAGGAAGAATAACATATGGTAGAGAATAAAAAGGTCAAAAAAAAAGTAAACAAAGAAATGCCAACTTAGTAATTGTGAAAACTCACAGGGCAGTAGTGTTCAACATACTGTAAGTGTAAGGGTTTGAGGATGACAGCCTATAGGCATGTAGAAAGAAATCAAATGAATGTTTTACCAGAGGAACCAGAAATTGGAAAAATAACCATTTTTTAAATGGTTTAGATCACAATTTTTGGCCATTTTCAAAAGTTACTAATAGAAACACAGTAACTGCATTCTCTGGGGTAGACAGACCTCCAGCCCTAGGCCTGGATGCAAACACTGCTTGGAACTGTATTGTCAGATGAGGAGCTTCAATCACGATCAGAAGCCAGCAGCTGAGAAGAAATTTGCTGAAGAAGCTGGTAAGTCAAAAGAGGAAGAAAAGAAGAGAGAAACACAAAAGTCCCTAGATGTAGGAGTGAATAAATGGGAAATGAGGACACAAAAAGTGACATTAAGTCAGTGGCCAAGTTTGACTGGAACCCCATAGAATCTCCAAGTTTGACTGGAGCCCCATAGGCTAGGAGAAAGAAACTCCACACCAAAAGCTTGCTTTAAAATAAAAAAATTAATAGAAAACAACAAACGCATTTGTTCTCATTTTGGGTCACACGTAGAACCAGAGCATTTATGTCTCATTCCCCACGTCCATTCAGTCACTCCATCTTATCAAGGCTCAGTCCTAAGGCTTCCCAATCCTTCTGTCTCTTCCCCCAATACTACCACTTCCACTCAGCCGTCCACTGCACAGAGCTACCTCTCACTGATCTCCCAGACTCCATCTCCTCCCCACACAATCCCTGGTGCCCTGAACAGAAGCTAACCTCCTGAAATGTAAAGTTATGTCATTATCTATCTTCATTTCTTACTTACCCATAGCACACTTTGCTACGTGTATATAGTACATGACATGATTTTAGGGGAAACAGAGATGAACAATTTTTACATTAATCATTTTAATGCATAAAGAAAAAAACGTAACCAGTCATCAGTCTTTGATTTCACTGATGGTATTAATTATGACAAGACCAGAGTAGACAGGGCCTAGAAATTCTACCTCAAGCCAATCTCTGGCTCAGATAGTATACAGAAATGGCAAAAATGGTGAAAATGATATCCAAATAGCTATAGTTTCAGAAAGCAACACTAGACTTCCAGTCAAGATGGAGGTGCAGGTAAACATGGCTCACCTCCTCAGGCAACCACATCAAAACTCTTGACTTTCCACCCTATCCCTCAATGCATACGGCACATCATCTATGATCCCACCATTTTCTTGCACATACCTGCACCTTTGCATTTGCCATTCCCACCTCTTGGAACTCCCATCCTGCCCATCTGGCCACTAAAGACCCAGTGCACACCTTTCATGTCTGGACTATGTAATTATTACTACAGCCCAACATGACTGTCCACGATTTGTATGTCCATCTCCCTGATTCAATTTTTTAGTTCCTTGAAGACAGTAACCATCTCACCCAGTTTGCATCCCAATGCCAACATAGTGATCTATAATAAATATCTGTTGAATGGAGAAATTAATGAGTAATCATTCTAGTCTTTAGTTTCCAAACTATCCAAAACACTGGTATATCTAGACATAGAAAGGAAACAAACTGAGTTCATGAAGTTCTTACTAGGTGTGCCAAGCAAACATTATTACATATAATCCTCACCAGGAAATGGGCAACATGATCATCTTTGGATTTTCCAGATGGTGTAACAGAGGTCTAGATAAGCTAAGTCCAAAATTATACAGCTGGTAATTGGTAATTTTTGGCAATGTGAGCTAAAGATAAGTATGTCTGACACCAAAGCTCATCCTTCATGTTCACAGCCTCTCTACACCATCAAGATGGTGACGGTGATGGTGTTTACATATTATCCTATGAGCCAAGCACCACTCTCAGCAACAATCAATATAAACAATATATATGTTTATATTTCTTAGAATTCAGATATGAAAATGTGCTCAAACTTTCTAAATGCCTTAGAGCTCCCTAGTTGCTAAAAATACTCTTCTTCCCCCAAAAAACAATTCATTTGATCAATATAGTAAAATAAAAGAAGATGAAGTGTGGAATTATCTACTACAGAGCCTTGAAGTAGAAATAAAGTACTCAAGGTGGGAGAATAAGGAACCTAATTAATGAACCTCAGAATTTTTTGCCAGGTTGAGAAGAATTAAAACATCTAGTCAACACCTCAAACTAATAAGAGGTTTGTAAGGAACTTGTGACAAACTGAGAATAAAAATCACATGATGAAGATCCAGAGGCATTCAGAAGAGGAAAAGGAATGCCTGAAAAAGCCATCCGGTTTCATAAGAGTCCAGAGGAATACATGTGACAGTTTTTCGCTACGCTAAGAATAACATTAGGGAACAGCAAAGGGCAGCTGATTTTGTTTTGTTTTGTTTCACCTTCCTAAAAAGTTCAAAAATGTTTCTAATTCCTCAACAGGTGCAGAAAAATCACCAAAAAAAAATCACTCTTTCCACTCTTCACTGGAAGGCTTGTAAAAGAGAAAAATGCTCTTCTCTGATTTCTTCAGACATAGTCAAATGAAAAGATCACAAAAATTTACAGTTTCTAACTGTTCTGAGAGGAATACACAAAGCCAACTCATCGCCACCTATAATGGCAAAGAAATCCAGTATGCAGAGAATACTTGCCAAGAGTCAAGACACTAAACATAAAATTAAAATGACGATAACAACAGCTAACAATATCTGGAAACTTACTAGCTGCGAGGCACTATTCTAAGGGGTGCCCATGAACTTACTCACAACTCTATGAAGTTAGCTCTACTATCCCTGTTGACAGATGAGGATATTGAGGCACAAGGGCAAACGCCTACCCACAGTCCAACACAACTCAGAACTGGCAACACCAGGATTCAGTCTGAATTCCTAATTCTACTATCATTCTGCTGCCCCACAATTTGGGTTGCTACTCATAATCCTAAAGAAAAACTTCCAGGTTATGTTCTATAATTCCACATGGGAAGAAGATGCTTCTGTGGGACAATAACGTATCTAGTCTTTGAGGTAACTCCCAGTGCCTGTTGAGTTCTTGGGTTATTATATCAAAAGATATGTTATAGCCTCTCCACAGGCCAAGTCTGACTGACAGAATGTGGAATAATTTTAATGAGGCACAAGAATGGGCCTTTGTTCTTGGGGAAAACAGAGCAGGAAACAAAACCAACAGAAAAGGATGAGGAGAAACATCCTTTATGGAGCCCAATGACTGCCACCACTTCCTTCTGAGAAGGTTTCTAAGGATAACATGTGATAGCAAAAAAGCGAGCCCTGCCTGTCACTTCACTTCATGTAAATGTTGTTTCATACTTCGTGTGTGGGCTGTTGCATCTTGCTGTGTAATCTCACAAGATCAAACAAATCTTTCTCCCAGGTGTGCAAGTGAGCTCACACTCACACTTTGCATTTTGGTTTTAGCAGAAAAATACTATGCATTATGTAGGTCTAAAAGCCAAACAATAATTTCTGTCCTGCCAGCACTCTCCCAAACTTCAGTCACAAACACCTCAGCCACTTTTGTCACAGTGAGGATATGTGCTATAAGTTACTTGTCTTGAATTTGACTCACTTTTTTCTCTAAGGCCTGTTTTAAAAGGAAAATCTCTATCTCTATTGCCAATGAAAAGCCAGCATGATGGGCTCTAAACAGAGTAGCCCTAAAAAGAAGACTGAGTCTGAAGCCTGCACTCTGTTTAAAGAGGAGAAGGAGGTTATTATTAGGGAGTATTATTTTGAACTGTATGATAATGTAATTTTTGTAGGTCAAAGAAGGGGAAGGGTCAAGTCAAGGAACATGTATAAAGGACCCATGGACAAAGACAAGAGGGGCACTGAATCTGAGAGGTGCGGAGATGGGTGGGGCAGGGGAGAGTAATGGGGGGAAAAATGGGGATAACTGTAACTGAACAATAAAAAAAGGGAAAAAATTTATTACAGGAAAAAATTCAAATAGTGGCAATTTCATTTAATTCAACTTGATATTATTAACACCAAACCAAGTCTTTTCCCCAAAATCAGTAAGACATAAAAAGAATTTAAAGGAAAATAACTAAGCCACTAGGTAACTGAAAAGAATTTAATGCCATGACTTAATTAACACTTAAAATAATGTCTAATACCTGCAGCAATATAAATCTCTCAATTTGTGAAACTCTACTAGAAAAACAAAAGGGGATGTAGTGTTAGTGCGTGAAGACCACATTGGAAATATGAAGTCTGTGCTCCAGTACCTTTCAACTACCGAACAGCCACACGACCCACCTGTGCCCCCAGCACCAACACCTAAGAGATGGTAAATACATGCTGTATAAATGACCAGCCCCCAAGCTTTCATGCCTGTGAAAATAGAAAATGTATCCCCCTCTTAATCTCCTGGGGTCCTTTTGAAGATCAAATGAGATGGATGACACAAGTGTCAGCATTTTCAAACCAGAGGATGCTGTCACAAGAAAGATTATCATTACAATACAGCAGTGACAGGGGAAAATTGTTGGGAATTTTGGCCATCCTGTAGTTATTCCACCTTCATAACAGCACCCAAGTATCATTTTGACGGGTTGTTTCTTCCTCCCCGGATACTGTCTTGATGGGATGGTGAACTCAATAGACGTCTTTGCACTACACAAGCCACTGGGGTCTCAGGAAACTCCTTCAGCCAAATCCTTCTGCTGGTGGCCAGGAGATGGTCAGGAGGTAGCCAAAGGACCTGAGACTGAGCAATCCGGTGCTTCCTCCCTGGAATGCCAATCTTGAGCAGAATGAGAGGGTTAGAAAACAACTAGTGCTCACACCAGCGGCAGGGCCTTAACTGGATCACCACTGCTGCTAGGAGATCATTTCTGGCCTCTTATTTCCAGCTTACGAGTCTTCCAAAACTGCCTTGACTTCTTCCTGTTTCCAAACCTAGCCTGCCATCAATTCTGTAAGATCACGATATCCTCAACTGGAACAGATTTCTGCTGCTTTTTACCAAAGAGCCCTGGCAGATACATCAGGGTACCATCCTCTCCAAGGTTCCTACTGATATTCATCCAACCAGCTGAACTCTCTTGCTGCAATCACAAGCCAACACCTCAGAGTCCTGCCTAAAACTTTTCTTAAGACAGTAAATAAATGTAAAATGTATTCAAAGATAACACTTGGCCTTTTAAGAAAAATCTCTTCCAGTTATCCATTACTTCTTAGATCTGAAGGAGAATAATGTGGGAAGAGACACATACAAGAAGTTCCATTTTCCAAATGGGACTAAGAACCATGCCCAAAGTTACACGGAAAGAAATCCTCCATATTCAGTTGTTCCTCTAAGACCAAAGAAAAACAGGGCTCACTAATTCACTTTTGCCCTTCCATTCTATTTGTAGTCTACTACTTGCATGGGTAGGTGTCATACACTGAGTAACAAATGTCCCAGCCAGACTTCCTCCTGAGGAGCAAGAACCTCTTTATATGGAATGAAATTAACATTCCTACCTGTCTGGCATTTTTACGTGCAGTATGTGACTTAATCCTCACAACTGGCTAGGTAGAAACCAATGTTTGGATTTTCCCCACATCACCAGCAGTTCTCCAACACAAGTTGGGTGTCCTACAATTCAACTCAATTCTGATACTATCTACCTGGAAACAGCATCAGATCCCACAGGTTAAGGTCTCAGTCCTACAAGACTGCACCAGCCCCTGACTTCAGGCAGCAGTTGCAACTCGAGGTTGTCACCTGTGCTTCTGACTAACCAGCTATATATCTCAGAGGTTCCATGAGCTCCTCTTTGGGTTCCATTAATTTGCTAGAGTGGCTCAAAGAACTCAGAGAAACATTTTACTTACTAGATTACCAGTTTACCTAAAAAGGATATAACTGAGGCCCTGGCCAGTGTGGCTCAGTTGGGTGGAGCATCGTCCCATGGACCGAAAAGTTGTGAATTCAATCCCCAGTCAGGGCACATACCTAGACTACGGGTTCAATCCCCCAGGCGGGGTACATACGAGAGGCAACCAAACAATGTTTCTCTCTCACATTGATGTTTCTCTCTCTCCCCCTTCCTCTCTCTAAAAAGCAATGAAAAAATGTCCTCAGGTGAGGATAAAAGAAAACTTTTTTTAATTTTTAAAGGATATAACTCAGGAGCAGCCAGATGGAAGAAATACATACAATGAAGTATGTGGGAAAGGGCGTGGAGCTATCATCAGAGCGGGCCACTCTCCCAGCACCTCCAAATGTTCACCAATCCAGAGGCTCTACAAACCCTGTCCTTTCGGGTTTTTACGGAGGCTTCATTACATAGGCATAACTGACTGAACCATTGGCCACTGGCAACTGAACTCAATCTCCAGTCCCTCTCGCCTCCCCAAAGGTGGGGGTTTCTCCTGGCAACCGGCCCCTAATCTTCGGTGCTTTCAAAAAGTCACTTGACCTAACAGAAGACACCTTTATGGATCTCATAACTTTCAAAATACCAGGAGTTTTAGGAGCTCAGTGCCAGAAATGGGAACAAATAACAAATGTATGTCTTTCTTATAAATCACAGTACCACAGTAGACCTAATTCTTGGGCTCAGAGAGGTAAGGCAAGTGACACAGCTGAAAAAGGAAGAGCCAGGATCCGAAGTCAGGCCTTGAGGGCCCATGCACTCTTACGCCAGCCTGCCCAGGGCATATCAACAGCCCCCTGAAAGAACTGAAGCAATAAATCAGGCTAATGATTTAATGCCACAAACGTATACTGAGAACCTAATGTGTGACAGGCACAAAATGTTTGTGCAATATGCTGAGAAGTAAAAAAATGAAGAAACTGCCCTCTGCCCACAAAGCACAAGCCTCAGGGTGGTACAGTTATTTAAACATTTGACTATGGTACAATGCAATGTACACACTCAACCAGACCATGAATCTTTACTGCGCATCTTCTAGATACTTCTAGGGACTGAGTATACGTCAGTTAACAAGACAGCATAATATTGCTACCCACACAGAGCTGACATTATGGCATGGGAGGCAGAAATAAACAAAATAGAAAAGTATAACATACAGAGTGTTAGTTGGTGTTAACTGTTATGGAGAAAAACAAAGCGAAGAGAGACAGAAGTGTAAGGGTGGGGTACCATTTTAAATCTGTACCAGTTTCAGATAGTCCCCATGGCTGTATTAGAATATAGCACTACATGCTGTCCTCATGGCTGGCAAAGTGTCACAGGAGAACAAGGGTGTGAAAGGACAGAGATGGGAACTGACTCTGCGAGGTGGGTAAGGGTAAGAGGGTATGGGCTGTGCAAAGTCTCGGGAATGAGATGAGGACTGAGCAGGTGAGTTCCTTTCCCTTCCCTTCCCTTCCCTTCCCATCCTCTGCAGGAAGGTGCCTCCTGGCCCTCTAGCACTGCAGGGCATGGATCAGCTCTGGATGACTTCACAAAGCATTTCCAGCAAATGCCTGTGGGTCTCTCATCTTTGCCGAAGTCTTTGTGTTGCCTCCTGATCGATGTTAGAAGCTTATGCAATTATGTCAGCCTTTCGTGGGTCATGAAGGCCAATGGCAATTTTTAGTACCTCTTTAAATTACAAAAGAAACATACAATCACAGTGTAACAGAGGGATCAGGCCAGATAACTGGGAGGTGGGGGAAAACCCCAGAGTGAGAAGCTGCACACCACTCCCTTGGAGAAGGGAAGGGTTAAAGGAAACCCCAAGGTAATGAATTGAAGCAACAGCCTGCCCTGCCCGGAAGAAGGGAGGGACCCCTGAGAAGGGCTGGAAAGGGCCAAAGGCAGCCTGGGAGCTGAGGCATGATTCCATACCCACAAGGCCAACAGCAAACAACTAAGCCCGTGAAACCACTTGCACAGAGCCTGCGTGGGCTTTGGGAGCTGAAAGGTCACAGCACATGTGTAAAATCCTCTTACCCCATCCCAGATCAGGGCAGCCATAGGGGCCAGGACACTGCAAGCTGACACACATGGTAAACACTGGCCCAAAGTGGCTAACAAGTGGAACACTCACACCGCACATAGGATTTTGGGGGAAAGACTTAAAAAGCTGAGTGTGCAGAAGCTCCCTCTCTCTTTTTCACCCCTCGCCCCTAGTCGGGGTGGGGCACAGAGTATTCACAAGACCTGGTGGATGCCAGGCCCTGCTCGGGCACCCTTTTTACATTCCTCGCTTGCACAATCGGGAGCCCGCACACAGAGGCTGAGTCCCATGTGCAGGATGCATGCCACGCCAAGCTACGGGCCCACAGGACACCAGGTCTCACTAGCAGCTCTTGCCTTGCCCTGCTCACACAGTCTGGAACAGACTCGTGCAGGACATGAGCCTCTCCAGCAGCAGGCTCAGACAGGACGCTGCGGTGCCACGCCACACCACACAGCACGGGTCCTGGGATGCTCCCATTCGCTTGCACTGAAAGTAGCGCACAGACATGCGGGCTGGGAAGGTTCGCCAGCCCCAAGGGTACAAGCAACCCTGGACACCGGGGGCCCAACAGACTGAGCCCTTCGCATGACTGGCGGCTGTGGTTTGGTAGTGCGTCCGGGCCCTGGGAGAGGGAGGAAGCAGCAGCAAGGTAATGGAGGCACTGGCCTCCAAGTACCTGCTCCAGAGAAAGAGCCTGGAGCTGGAGAGATGGAGACCCATCCATGTCGTAGCCTTGGACTCCAAAAGGGCAGGTAAGAATGGAGGGGCATCGCTGGGCACTGACTTGGATTTCAGTCTTTTTGGGGACAAGAGGATTTCTATGTTTTGCAGAAGAGAAAAGCCAAAAGCAGGGGAGACTCCAACTCCCCCAAATTCGGCACCATGTTAACAAAAACCTTCTTCCTCCCCACCAATCTCTGTTGTATAGTTCTACAAGGCAGCGGCAGCCAAATCCCACTTAGCCCTGTAACAACAGTATAAAATATGAAAAAATACCAGGAAATATAAAGATTTCCAATATTCTTAACTCCAACATTACCTCTGTTCATATTTTGGTACATTTTTTGTCAGAGTTGTTTAACCCTGTGGAGGTCATGGTCAAAAAAACTACAGCATAGGTAATATATATCATATACGCTTACAAAACAAATGCTATAACCAAACCGACTGCTTAAATATTATGGCTTAACATTAGTCACATACGAACATGTAGCTAGTCATGACCTTGGACCTATGCACCTGATATATGTAACAATATTTAAAAGAGTTTGTATCTCTCAGATCAGCCAAAACCTCCTTAGGGTTAACAAAACTAGGATCATTCTGCATCATATAATTTTGTATTCTGCTCTTGTTATTTTTACTAAATATATAATTTTTAATTCTATATATCCATTTTCTGCTTAAAAAGTTCTACACAGACATCAATTTAATGGCTATATAACATTCCACTCTACTGATGCACTGCACTTTATTAATCATTTCCCAATTGTCAAGCATTTAGCTTTCCAAGTTTTCATCATTATAAATTTTGCCTGAAAATAATTTTATGCAGAAGGTATTTCTTTTTTATTGATTTTTAGAGAGAGAGAAAGAGAGAGGAACATAAATTTGTTGTTCCACTTATTTATTTATGCATTTGTTGATTGATTCTTGTATGTGCCCTAATTAAGGATTGAACCTACAACCCTGGCATATAGAGACAATGCTCCTACCAAATGAGCTACCCAGGCAGGGCTGCAGAAGGTATTTCAAGTACTTCCCTTGTAATAGATTCCAACAGGAATGATGAGAAGCTGGAAATAGTTTAAGAGTAGTCACTGCATAAACAATCTACAGATCACCCAAATTTAATCACTGCACCACTTGGCTGAGGAGACAGTATAGAAGCCAGTCATCTCTAGCCATCTTTTTCCTTTTGACAGTAAAATGGTTTTAGAAGCGACATATTTACCTGCTGTCAGAATCCGAGGCGATTTCCTTTCTCCCTCCAAAGCGGATCTGGCACTGCACGGAAAAAGAAGCCACTGAGATTAGCTGTCGGGATGGGACACTCAAATGTCACAAAATAGCCAACATAGGCCTCAGGGTTACTTGGGACATAGGACCAGAAGCTCTGGGTGCTGAGTCAGGGTGTCCCCTGCCCTGGGTGTCAGCCCTAGACATAAGACAGTGGACATCTCAGCCTTCAAACTGCCACTTAAAGGAAGTCCTTATCTCCCACTTGAGCCATGTGGAAAAACAATGCTAAGAGGAAAACAGAACGCATAGCTTCTGCACATTATCTAGGAAATTTCTGTGTGTCAGCAGCTGGCAACGTATAACACAGGGCTCTTAATAGACAATTATTAAAACTTCCACAAATATGCAATGATGGGTCCCTTCTGACAGGGCCCAAAATTGTTATGACTGGCTAGAAAATTATGACAGCATAAATCATACTTAAAACAAGTCCTCTGCTTGTGCTGAGTGACAATTTACCCAAGGTGGATACAAACAAAAGTAAACTATTATCCTTTTTTTTTATTGCGATATAGAAAATATAAAATTACCAGTTTAGCCATTTCTAGTTACACAATTCAATTCACAATATCATGCAACCATCACCACTCTCCACTATTCTCTTTTAAAGGTATAGAATCCCCAATGTCAGTAGAAGACTTACAAGATTTCTGAACTTATTATCTAAAAGACTATATATATATACACACACACACACATACATATATAGACACACATATATAAAATTTTTAATTATACACTTGTCAAAACTTACAGAACTGCACATTCAAAACTGGTGTATTTTATTGTATGCAAACTATATCTCAAAAAAGTTGATTTTTAAAAGGTATATATATACAACACTTTTGTCCCCAAAAATAATAATAATAGTAACAATAATGGTGGATCTGGGCATAAGCTCCAATATATTTCTGTTTAACTGCTACGCTTAAAGTAGTTCCACTTGCCTCCTAATCTTCTCGTCATATTTTCCATTTCTGGAGCAAATAAAGAAGAAATGAATAATATGGGCTCCTAATTTACAGTGAACCAGGAGGTGGTCGT
This sequence comes from Mormoops blainvillei, assembly GCA_004026545.1. Taxonomy (NCBI): domain Eukaryota; kingdom Metazoa; phylum Chordata; class Mammalia; order Chiroptera; family Mormoopidae; genus Mormoops; species Mormoops blainvillei. Next base: position 324,781 of record PVJD01000668.1, read on the forward strand.
GCCTTTACCTACTTTAACAAATGCAATTCTCTCAACATCGCTGTGAAAATCAGTGACCAGGGTACAGAGAAGAAGAATGCCCAGAGAGGCTAGGTGAGCTGTGCAAGCACACACAGCTGGAAAGAAATGAAGCTGGCCTTTGACCCCAGCTACACTGGAGCCTGTGTTGTTTCCACCGTATCAGGATACCTCGAGGCTTGCGTGGATGCTAAAGTCTCTGAGCTCACTTAACACCTAACACAGTCAAAATCTAACACACACCTTTATTAAAGTATTTATCTCCTATATCCCTATATACATTCATACAATTGTCAGTCACCCCTTCCGAAATGTAAGCTACCTTGAATTCCCAGGGCTGGATCCTAGCTCTGCTACTTATTAACTATGATGCCTGAAAAAAGTTATTGGACCTTTCTCAGTTTCTGTTTCTTTAGCGGTAAAATGGAAATAATTGTAGGAACTATCTCACAGGGTGGCTGAAAAGATAAAATGTAAAGCATTTGCATGTAAAGCAGAGAGCCCAGCACATGATGAATGTGCAATAAATGATGCATCCCTAGTACATCCAGGCAAGCAAACTTATGCCAGCTCGCCTGCCACCCAACCAAAAGCCAAGCATCAGAACAGCAACAACCAATCAGATCAGAGCCCACCTGGAGGATCCAAACCATTGACCCTGGGCATGGTTCATTCCTCCTCGTCTCCATTCTTATGCTGACATGGTCCTAACCCCAACCACCACCTTAGCACCCAAAAGAGTTGTCCCAAAACACAATTGCTTGGAAATAAGGCTTTGAAACTCACATAAGTGTCCTTCTCAAACGGACATCACTGAAGGATGGGGTTCTCCAGAGGGCTTTAAAAAGTGAAGACAGAATGCTTCTGTCCCTACCTCTGATAGCCTTCCCTGCTCTATCATTTTCTAGGGGAAGCTATTGGCCTCACTGTTTCCAGATACAAAGTGGGGATAAGTCTGTCTAGATAGACAGAAATGACTTTTACGTTAATTATTTGACACTATTACTTGATCTCAAGGTCAAACATGAACTCCTCTTACCTGTTTCACTGCATCCAGCAGTCGCTCCAGCAGAAATTGTCTTTTCATGTCATTGTTCTGTGATCCTAAAATGCAATAAGGCTTAATTAGTGCTGTTTGACCTTAGCCTTCTATTAAGACTTTCTGACATATAGTATATGACTGTCCCCAACTAGTATCAGCCTACTCTTTAATAAAATCAATAACAAGACCAGGCACCAATAATCTACATCACTACAATGAACTTTGACCATTTCCCTATTACTGCAACATGGAATGATCTAATCCAAGGTTTCTCAGTCTTGGCACTACTGACATTTGGGCCAGATGGTGAGGGCTACCCTATGAATTGTAGGATGTCTAGCAGCATCCCTGGCGTCTATCTACTAGATATCATTAGCACACATGCCTGTACACACACACTCTAGCTGTACCAACAAAAACGTCTCTAGATGTCCTCTGGGGAATAAAATTGCCCCCAGCTGAGATATAATATTCTAACGGAAAATACACAAGAGTAAGTTTCCTAGTGTACAGGCTCACCACACCATCATCTCTAACACCCCTTTCCCAAGCCACTGCAGCAAAGCTGAAACCCTAATTCCTCCTTTTCTAAGCTTCTCTTATAAGGCTGACTGTAAGAAGTTCTAGCTAATGAAGTGTAAGCAAAAGTGTACTGGGAGGGTCCTGGGAAAATTATGCCATGCTAATAAAAGAACAGATATTAATGACTTCATTCCTCCTTCCATCTTTCATCCCTAAATCACAACTACACTGGGTGGAGCTGAGCAGCATCTTGCTACCATGCAGCAACAAGCCGGGAGGGAAGGCCAAGAGAATCACAAAGACGTCAACCCTGATGTCATTTTGCTGCTAAACCAATACTGGAAATCCACCTCGACAGAACAAATAACTCCATTTGTTCAAAGTACTGTATATTGGGCTGTTACTTGCAGCCAATAGCTTTCCCAACTGATACAGGTGGCATACACTGAACTTCTACTTAAAGAGGGTCTCGGGCAAAGACACTTCAAAGTACTGGACAGAACACTGTCAGAACTACATCTGATGCAACACAAGAGGTCCAGTGACTCCAACCAACAGAGACACGGTTACATGTTATGATGCACCACACACAGAACACAATTGTTTCAAAGGAGACTCAGATTCAGAGTTACAAGACCAGATGTTCCACACCATGAGTCTTGAACTGTCGCTAAGCTGCCTCTTTCCTGGGCAACTCAACATGGGCATCACCAGGGAGTGCCAGCAGGGCATCACCTCAGAGATGGTCAGTGATTAATGCAAGTCATGCCAGGGCTGCCCAGTTGATAACAACTACGGCCTTCTGTTGAGCACTTCTTGCATGCCAGACACTCAACTGAGTACTCTGCATGCATTATGTCATATAATTTTCACAACTACCCTGCAAGCTAGGAATTAGGGTCCCCATACCACAGATGGGGAAGCTGAAGCTCAAAGAGGACCAACAACTTTGTGTATTGACGCATTCAGTATTTATTTAACTTCAACTATGTACCAGGCAATGTTCTAAGGGCTGGGGACACAGAAGTTAAATGGTACAAAAGGGCTATCTTCTCATGGAGTGAAATTCTATTAGGAAGAAACAAATAGAACCTAAGTAAACAACTAAATGAGAAGATGTTAGAGAATCATAGCACGAAGAAAAACCGAATGGGCTGATAAGACAGGGAGGAAGCAAGAGGGCCATGTTAGCCAGGGCAGTCGTGGAAGGTCTTTCTGCATGGGCGACAGTGAGCTGAGCCCTTTATAAAGAGAAGGAGTGGCCATGAAAAGATATGGAGACCAGGGTTCCAGGCAGCACAAACAGGCGAGGTAGAGCCCAAGACACAGAAACACACTTGGCCTCTGGTCTTCCAGATCCAGAAGGAAGTCTGCTGTGACTTGAGCAAAAAGCAAGAAAAGGAGAAGTAAACATCAGAGAGGCGGGCAGGGGCCAATCACAAAGGGTCTTATGAACCAGAACCATGATAACAGGTTTAGTTTTTGTTATGATTTGAATACTGACTGGTGTAACTGTGACCTTGACTCAAGACCATGCCCTTCAAATGCCTCTCCTAGAACTACCACCACACAAGGCTCTTTCCTCACTCTAGGCCTGGAGATAAAACCAGTTGGTAGATGCTCCATGGACACACAGTAATACAGCTGACTTCCCAAATGTTGCCATTGTTATTTTGTTAGAAGAGGTTTTGAGAAAGGACAGCCTACAGATGGTTCCCCCTAGACAAGAGGCCATTTTGTAGCGTCACTCATGATGGAGACGCCCCCACCCAAGGCCCTCAAACATCTCTCTTGACACCTGTGTCTAGCAATAAATCCTGCTCTTTGTTTAGCAGAAGGTTTAGTTTCTGTTCTTTTCTAACACCAGAACAGAGAAGTCAGGCTTTCTTTCTTCCTTTTCCCAAGTATTGTACCCAACAACTCTCTCGCCCTTGGGCAATGCCAGCTAGAAACCTGACAAGGATTTCCCCCTGCAATGCCGTTGCTGATTTTTCTGATCGTAAGTGTAATTTATGTAATAGAACTACCACATGACCCAGCAATACCACATCTGGGTATATAACCAAAAGAACTGAAAGCAGGGTCTTGAAGAGAAATTTCATACCCATGTTCACAGCCACATTGTTGATACTAGCTAAAACATAAAAACAATGCATGTGTCCATCAATGAGTGAACAGATCAGCAAAATGTGGTATATCAAACAGTGGAATATTATTCAGCCTTAAAAGGAAGGAAACTGCAACATGTAACAACATGTATGAACACTGAGCACATTATAAGTGAAATAAGCCAGACACGAAAAAAGAAATACAGTAAAACTCCACTTCTCTTAAATACTTAGAGTAGTTAAATTCACAGAGGAAAGTATAATAGTGGTTTCCAAGGGCTGAGGAGAAGTAGGAACAAGGAGTTATTTTTTAATAGGTATAAAGTTTCAGTTTTGCAACAGAAAAAGAGTTACAGGGATGGATGGTAGTAATGGTTGCACAACAATATGAATATATTTAATACTACTTAAAACCATACACTTAAAAATGATTAAGATGATGCCCTGGCTGGTGTGGCACAGTGGATTGAGTGACAGTCTGAGAACCAAAGGGTCGCTGGTTCGATTCCCAGTCAGGGCACGTGCCAGGGCTGTAGGCCAGGTCCCTAGCTGGGGACGTGTGAGAGGCAGCCACACATTGATGTTTCTCTGCCTCTCTCTCCCCCTTCCCCCCTCTCTAAAAATAAATAAATAAAATCTTTTTTTTTTTTTAATGATTAAGATGGCCCTGGCTGGTGTGGTTCAGTTGGTTAAGGTCATCATCCCGTAAACCAAAAGGTCAAGGGTTTGATTCCTGGTCAGGGCACATGCCTGGGTTGCAGGCTCAGTCCCCAGTTGGGGCACATACAAGAGGCAGCCAATCAATGTTTCTCTCTCACACATCGATGTTTCTCTCCCTCTCTCTCTCCCTCCCTTCCCGTCTCTAAAATCAGTAAGCGTGCCTTCAGGTAAAGATTTTTTTTTAATGATTAAGATGATAAGTCTTATGTTATTTACCACAATAAAAAAAGTAATTCATAAATTTATGCAAAAAAAACCCCTAACAAATCAGGAAAAAATGTACAAAGAAATCAACAATCTCTATCATCTCACTACTGATCATTTTTAGTACAGTAATTCTCAAGCTTTCAGGGGCACACGAATCCCCGGGCATGTTGTTAAAAGGCAGACTCTGATTCAGCAGGTCTGGGGTGGGACCTGGAGTCCTGCATTTCTCACAAACTCCAAAGTGATGCCGATGTTGCTGTTCCCAACCTACCCGACATCTGAAGAGCAAGAATTTAGCACCCACCTTTAATGACATGCACAATCATCCTAGATCTTTTCTGCAGTATCTTGCCACCGATGCTTTTTCTAAATGAGATATCAACAGCCTCCTCTTCTGCCTTGCCTTGCCATGTCTCTCGTGAATAGGAAGAAAAGCATGTTCTTTATAGAGAAACAACCTGAGGTTGTGCAGGTCTCAGCCCACCATGCCCCCTCCCTGGCTGCCATCCTTCTACCTGAGAAAAGTGCACTTGAGGGAGACAACCCTGACCTTCAGTAGGTCTGGGGACATCCTGGCCCTGAATGAGGGTTAAGAGAAGGGGTCTCACAGGGTGGAGGGAGCACAGGCGGCCTTGGAAGCATTCATCGACTACACGGAGTGCCCAAGAGACCTACAGCTGTGAGTAGTGGAAGGAGCACTAGTGGGAAGTCACAAGGCATCATGAGTCCTCACCCTGGCCAGGCTGCCTACTGGTCATGTGACAGGGACAGTCATTTCCCTGCCCTCGGCACTGGTTTCTGCATGAGCTCATGCCCTCCTAACTCTGAACTCTACTGACATGGGGCCTCTCTGGAGCCGGGGAGGCAGAGCAATCAATGCCACTGCAACAGATTCAATTTCAACTCCACGGGCTCCTGGTCCCACCATCTCTAAATCCTGCTCACTCTCAACCCTGAAACAAACCTGCAGTAACAGCCCCGCTGCTGGTTCAAGAATGACTCCTCTGTGAAACCGCAGCCTTCCTGCTTCCTTCCTTCTCCAAGGGCAGCCTTCAGGCAATACTATCAGCCAAAGAAGCCAGAACAGGTTTCTTTTTAATTTCTTGTGAGATCACTATCAATATGAAAATAAAATACGTAAAGCCACACCAGAAAATATTGCCAGGTATCCCCAAACCTGTCAGAGAAATGAAGTAATCCCCTGGGTCGCTAAGTCAGAAATCACATGTGCATGTGAAAATCACTCACCTGGTTCAGGTACATTCCTGTTGTCTTGAATGTTTGGAATCCTTAGGACTCTACATTAATTTTTACTGTAAACTTCCAAGGACTAAGAATGGGATAGCCCAGGTTCAAATCCTATACCACCATGGGCAAGTTACTTAAACTCTCTGTATCTCCTAGGTCTGTTAAATGAGTGAATGTTTATCGTGCACCTACAACAGTGCCAAGCATACACCAAGCACTTTATACATGTGCTATGGTTATTATTGTTACAGTTGGTGTAAGACCTCTGGCTCTAACAATTATTTTCTTTTTTTTCAAATATGTTTATTGATTTGAGAGAGAGAGAAACATCGATCAGTTGCCTCCCATATGCACCCCAACTGGGGACTGAACTCGCAACCGAGGTATGTGTCCTGACTGGAAACCGAGCCCCCAACCTTTTGGTGTATGACACAACATTCCAAACAACCGAGCCACACCAGCAAAGGTAACAATTATTTTCAACTGACTACCTTCTCCCCAAAGCACAGGCAAAGCAATTTAATCTAGTCCTCTGTGTTCGCTGCCCTGGGGGATAAAAGGTAAAAAGGGCCCTTGGTATCTGGGGAGGGGAAAACGAGCAAGATGCACAGGCACTCTATGTATAGCCCCTCTCTAATCCTTGCGACAACCCTGGAGGTCAAGATAAACATGGTTCCCACCCACGGAGGAGTTAGATCACTTGATCAAGGCCACACACACACACACACACACACTCACACACACACTTCAATAGTGAGATCTCCCTGACTCGCCACGCAATGGTGGAGGTAAAGTCAGGCCAGGCATTTCTGTGGTCTGAGACTAATCCTTTCAAGGCACTAAGCAAGTATGAGGGAGAAAAGTAAAAGAAGGCATCATTCGTTGGGTGCCCACTGCATGCCAGGAATTCTGCCCAAGGTCACACAGCAAAGCAAGTGCCACTTCGGAGGCTGAGACCCTTGTCTGCCTGACTCTTAGGCCAGTGCTCCTTCCGCATGCCACACTGCCATTCTGCCGGGGGGCCAGAGGGGTTTCCTGAAAAGGCAGGAACTTACCCTGTGCTTTAAAAACAGGGAAGGACCAGAATAAGTAAATCCACACAGACAGAACACAACTGCTTAATGGGTACAGGGTTTCCTTTTAGGGTGATGGCGTTTTGGAACTACATAGAGTTGTGGCTGTATGACAGCACAAGTGTACTAAATGTCCCTGAGTCGTTCACTTTTAAATGGTTAATTATTTTTATAATTGTTAAATTTATAACTTATAATTGTTCATTGTTAACTGTATTAAAATGTAAATAGTTTTATGCTATGTGAATATCACTTCAATAAAAATGATTTTTATGGAAAGGTCTGCAACAGGTAGATATTGGCCCAGAGCACCTCCCAGACCCAGTTGTTAAAGAAACAATGACATTAGGGTTCTCCGAAGGGTGGGTGAGGCGCCCAGCCCCCACACTGAACAACAGAGCAGGAGAGCCACCCCACACTCACTTCTCTCTCATATTTCTGACTACACTGAGGGGACAGTCTGTCTGACATTAGGAGGTCCTTAACCTGCACTAGACAGGCTCCTAACAGGGAAACACAGGCATGTTCAAATAAAGGTAGTTCAAGGAGGTTCACGTATAAGGGGCTCTACTAAAGAATGGGTACAGATAAGCAATTCTCAATCAGGGTGACTTCACTCCCAGATCTGAGGGGCAGTTGGCAATATCTGGAGACATTTTTGACACAACTGGAGAATGCTTTTGGCATCTAATGGGTAAAGGTCAGAGATGCTGCTAAACATCCTACAATGCACAAGATAGCCCCGACAACAGAGAATTATCTAGCCTAAACGGTCAAGAGTGCCACAGCTAGGAAATTCTGTCCTAAAGTAGGTTTGATTATCCTATTTCACAGATGATGAGACAGGCCCCAAGAGACTAAATAACAAGCCTGCACTGTGCTCTAACTCCCATCCGGACACACTCCAGGCAACTGTCCCTTTTCCCCAAATTCAACTTTTTTGGGGGGTGGGGGGGGACAGGGGGCTCATCTATGAAATTCCTACAGCATACGAGGATATTGTAATATCTCCCCCAAATTTAATATTAGCCCTGCCTCGTTCCCACATGCCTTCTAGCTGCAACTCCATTTCTCTGCTGCCCTGTCTAACACAGCACTTCCCTCTGACAGCCACCCATCCCTGCCACCAGTATTGTTCCCAGATCTGCCTCCATCCCCTTGTGCTCCCATCCCCTTCTCCCTACACTGAATTAACTACACAGTGGCCATAACATCTGGAAGCACAGGCGAATACTCAATACTCACTGATATTACAGAACAAACGGATGATACACTCACTGATATATGTAATTTTTTTCAATGCACCCTGCAAAGTTGCAATTAACCAGGCATTTCTATCAGGCCCTACATAAGCTTGTGCACTACCTCAGATGACTGCTTCTGGTTTTTACTGAGTAAACCTGCACCTTCAATGTACTTCAGAACAGTGGTCAGCAAACTTCTCCTGTAAAGGGCCAGGTAGTAACTATTTTTAGCCTTTGTGTTCATATAGTCACTGTCACAACTACTCAGCTCTGCTCTTGTATCTCAAAAGTAGCCATAGACAATACATTAATGAATCAGGATGGCTGTTTACAAAAACAGGACTTGGGCTGGATTTACCACAGGCCAGCTTGCAGACCACTGCCCTAGCAGAACTAATGTGTGTGGGTGGGTGCGGGAGTAAAAATTAAAATAACAGTGTTACCTTTCCAGACTTAACAACCACCCTGCAGTAAGACAGTTTACACATTAGGTGTCCCGGGCAAGCTGTAGACCAGGTCATAACTTAGACATGTTCCCATCTTCCCTCACCCTATAACCAACACCCCACCCCAGAGCTTTGTAGGGGACAGATATATCATCACCTTTTGACACCAGTGGAGTTTATACTCAGTCACATTTGCAGGCATCTAGGATGCCTGACACTCTCAACCCAGTGGAGAGTTTAATACTGTTGTTTTTGTTGTTTAATTTCCACTACCCTTTCAAATAAAGAGATAGAAAAAAAACAGAAGTGAAGGAGGAGGGGAGCAGAAAGGGCTGTAAGACAGGCCAGAGGCCTGCAGCAGGAGACCAAGACCAAACTCCTCCAATCCTACAGGGTCAGGCGGAGAATGCAAATGAGTGATGTGGCTGGGAAGGCAGTGAAGAGGGTGAGGCAGAGACTGCAGGGACCAAGCCAGATGCCCCTTTAGAGATGGCAGCTGCTACTCAGCTCCAGCTGACAGCCCCTCACAGCAACATCGGTACAGCATTGCTCCATTCCCCAGTTTTTAGTTAAAAGCCAGAAATTCAGATTTTCATGTCAATGAGTTGGCACCTAATTACACTCTTTTTAGAGAAATGTTTCAGCCAACTCTGCACGAACCAAACACAATAAACCTAGAAGCCTGATCTGCTACCAATGTTCCATTCTGAGATATACGCTAAACCTCTACATTCACCTGTAAGTGGGGTGCTGGCAGCCCCATCATAACAGATAGAGGAACTGAGGCTTGGAAGCACTGATCACTTGCCAAGGAACCACTCAGAGATGAAAAACCCAACACTTAACCCCAACCCTTGCCTTGCAACCTTCCACAAGACTAGATAATAACCTCTCAGGCAGCTCAACCTCAGACAGAAAATGGTCTTCCTCTGCAAAGAGCCACCAAAAACAACCGGCCTCCTGATGGCTGGCTCAAACGCCACGTCCTCTGAGAAACCTCCATGGGCACAATAAACTATTCTCTGAACTGTGCTTCCACAGCCCTCCAGCCACACTACACCCCTGGTCTAATCCCTAAAGCAGAAAGGATAATGGAGACTCCTAAACCTGCTCCTTTGTGCCAACCCCAGGTGGTGAGTCTCTTCAGGGATGCAAATAAGCCTTAATGCATCCCTGCTCACAGAAAGAAGTCAACAAAATTTTTAATATATCTTATTGATTATGCTATTACAGTTGTCCCATTTTTTTTTGCCCCTTTATTCCCCCTTGCCCTGTACCGCTCCCCCACCAGCATTAACCCCCTTAGTTCATGTCCATGGGTCGTACATATAAGTCCTTTGGCTTTTCCCTTTCCTATACTATTCTTAGCCTCTGCCTGTCTATTTTGTACCTACCATTTATGTTTCTTATTCCCTGTACCTTTTCCCCCATTCTCCACTCTCCCCCTCCCCAATGATAACCCTTCATGTGATCTCCATTTCTGTGATTCTGTTCCTGTTCTAGTTGTTTGCTTAGTTTGTTTTTGTTTTTATTTTTTTAGGTTCAGTTGTTGATAGTTGTGAGTCTGTTGTCCTTTTACTGTTTACTGAAGATGATTTTGATCATCTTCATTTTCTTAGATAAGTCCTTTAACATTTCATATAATAAGGGCTTGGTGATGAAGAACTCCTTTAACTTTACTTTATCTGGGAAGCACTTTATCTGCCCTCCATTCTAAATGATAGCTTTGCTGGATAGAGTAACCTTGGATGTAGGTGCTTGCTTTTCATGACTTTGAATACTCCTTTCCAGCTCCTTCTTGCCCGGAAGGTTTCTTTTGAGAAATCAGCTGACAGTCCTATGGGAACTCCTTTGTAGATAACTGTCTCCTTTTCTCTTGCTGCTTTGAGGATTCTCTCCTTCTCTTTAATCTTGGGTAATATAATGATGATGTGCCTTGGTGTGTGCTTCCTTGGGTCCAACTTCTTTGGGACTCTCTGAGCTTCCTGGACTTCCTGGAAGTCTATTTCCTTTGCCAGGTTGGGGAAGTTCTCCATTATTTTTTCAAAGAAGTTTTCAATGTCTTGCTCTTCCTCTTCTCCTTCTGGCACCCCTATGATTTGGATGTTGGAACATCTGAAGTTATCCCAGAGGTTCCTAAGCCTCTCCTCATTTTTTTGACTTCTTGTTTCTTCATTCTGTTCCAGTTGAATGTTTCTTTATTCTTTCTGTTCGAAATCATTTATTTGAATCCTGGTTTCCTTCTCTTTACTGCTGGTTCCCTGTATATTTTGTTTTATTTCACTTTGCATAGCTTTCACTTTTTCCTCCATTTCGTGACCATACTCCACCAGTTCTATGAGCATCCAGATTACCAGTGTTTTGAACTCTGCATCTCTGAGGTTGGCTATCTCTTCATTGCTTAGTTCTATTTTGGGGGCTTTGTTCTTTTCTTTCCTTTGGGCCATATCTTTTTGTCTTGGTGCACCTATTACATTGTGAGGGACAGAGCCTTAGGTATTCGCCAGGGTGGGGCAACCCACGTCACTGTCTTGTGGCGCTGACTGTGGGGAAGGCGTCAGAGAGGGAACAACTCCGCTTGCTCAGCTCTCGCCCTGCTTTCAGTCACTTCCCCTGCTATCCACAAGCAAATTGGGCCCTTCTGGTGCTGATTCCTAGGTGGGTGGGTTTACATATGTTCTAGGACCCTGTGGGTCTCTCAAACAAACCCTCCTGTGATGCTGGGAGCTTCTCCTGCTGCCGCAACCCCCACAGGTTTTTAACGGTAGAGGTTTTGAGGCTTTTCTCTCCTGCACTCGAACCCTGGGTTGCACAGTCCATCTCACTCCCCAGCTGTTCCTCCCAGTGTATCTGCACGCAAATGTAGGACCACCTGGTCTGCCAGCCGGTGCCTTGCCCGCCCCAGTCCACCAGCTGCAGCCTTGCCGCGTCCTCTCTGCCCCGGCTGCCCATCTCCACCCCTCCTACCAGTCTGAATGAATGTTTCTTCTCTAACTCCTTGGTTGTCAGACTTCCATACAGTTTGATTTTCTGGCAGTTCTGGTTATTTTTGTTTTTAAATTTGTTGTTGTCCTTCTTTTGGTTGTGCAAGGACACAAAGTATATCTACCTACACCTTCATCTTGGCCAGAAAAGCTTCAGAAATCAACAACTGTTGAATCAAGACCCCAAGGGGAGTTTCATGGTTCTCCAAGTTGCCGCTTTACATAGAGAGGACCAGAATGCAGCAGGCCAGAGCAGCAGCCTCGCATGTGCGATGCGCAGAGTGGGACAATAGTTCTGTCTGCTCAAGCACTAGCACATGAACAGATAAAGTGAACAATTCCTCATCCCCAAAGTCAGGGCGCTGGCTCCCAGTATCATGCAGTAAAGTGGCACAGCTGGATCAAGGAGAAAGGACAGATAATCCACCACCACACAACAGAAGAAGCAGGTTCAGCTTGGAGACAGGTGGGCTCAGGCCATCTAAGTGGGCGTGTGATGTATAAGACTTAGTCAACAGCAAATTTATAAATGGGCAAAGAACTTACCCCATAGCAGGAATCAACAAACATTTTCCATAAAGAGCAAGTAGTAAATATTTTAGGCTTCCTACACCATAAGGTGAATTCTGCAATCATAGTATGAAAGCAGCCAAAGACAACAGTAAATGAATGGGTGTGAATGTGTTAAATGAATGGGTATGAATGTGCTCCAACAAAGCTTTACTTACAAAATAGGTGGCCAGCCTAATCTGACAATCTTTGTTGTACCCTAAATAGAAACAAACACTAAAATGGCAGTGTGCAAACACCTGGAAGGGAATGTGTATCTTCACTCATGGCTGGAGAAATACAAATTATATTCTTACTGAATTAACCACCACCTGTTACCATTACATAACTACTAACTTGATCAAGAAACATTTAAAGTGAAATTCCCTCAATGCTGGTAAAGCTACGGGGAAAAAACATAACCACCAGTAACACCACCAGTAGCAATGTACTGATTCAGTAAATTCTTGAAAAACAATGGAGTAGCGCGTACCAAAAGGCACAAAAACTCTTGATGCACTGGAAACTAAGCTAAGGAGGAGGAATGGGGGAAATGCGGAAAGGAACAAGTAACTATTTCACCAGTCCCTCTGTCTTCCAGGTACTGAGTTAGGCACTAGACATGTTCATTGTTCACTTTCATTCGTATTTTCTGACCAGGAAACTAAGGGCCAGAGAAGTCCCCACATTCTGTCACAGGACTGCCAGAGTTAAACCCAGGATTGCCAGAGTCCAGGCTGAATCTGCTAAAACACAATGGCAGCCGAAACATAGCATCAGGGGAGCACAGATATTTTTCCTACAGCGTTCTAGAACAGGGGTCAGCAAACTATAGCCCCAAACCAAATCCAGCTGCTGCCTGTTGCTCTAAATAAAGTTTTATTGGAACACAGCCATGTCCTTTCATTTACTCATTGCCGGTGCTGCTTTTATCCTACAACAACAGGGATGAGTAGTTGGGACACAGACCAGATGGACTGCAAAGAAGAAAATATTTACTACCTGGCCCTTTGCAGAAAATGTTTGCCAATTCCATCTTATAGCATCATAAATGGAATTTACTGTCTTTTCCTACAATAGGAAAAAGGTTAAATAACCTGAGTACATCAATTTTATGGAATGTTATGCAGTCATTTCTAATCATTGTGAAGAGAAGGAACATGGATAAATGCTATAATATGGGATTTGGCAGAAGCTGCTTTAGAGTTGTGAGTATGCCAAACAGTTTATTCTTGTATTATGTATTTTTCCATATGAACAACTGTAAACCTACTTTGCCCATTCCTGTAAAAGTAGGAACACTAATTCAAATGTAGGCTCAATGTAATTATATAAAATGCATATGCTTTAAAAAAAGACAGAAGTGGAATATCTAAAAACTCTAAATATTTAATGTGCAAGGGAGGTATATTTATATGTATATTCTATGTTTCACAATAATCTGTAATGTCATTCAGGGTTTTTGCTTTTTTTCTTTTAAGATGGGGGAGGAAAGAACAGAGTTCAAGATATGCAGATAGAGGCAAGTAAAAATGAGATGGAAATGGACAAGATTCCCTGTAGGAAGCTGGGGACCACAAGCCCAGCAGGGTGCTGCCGAAGGGACGAGGAAGTACCAAGCCATGCCACTGAGGGTTCCTGGCTGGGCGGCAGAAAGCAGGGCCAGGGGATGGGTCCTCACTCCACCTGAAGCCTTCAGGTTGCTACACCCCACACCCAAACTTGCTCCTCTCACAGCCTTTCCTACATCAGTAAAAAGCAGTCCTTATCCCTTCCAGCTGATCAGGAGCAAAAAAAAAAAAAAAAACCCACAGGAATCACTCTCCCCTCCCTCAGGTCTGCCCAGATATCACCTTCCCTGTGAGGCCTACCCTGATTACCCTGTTCAAATGGGCTAATTGAACCTGTCCTCCTCCTTCAAGTCATCCTCCATCCAGACAACAAGTCAGTCAGATGCCACCCTTGGGCCTTGGCCTGAGCGTAAGATTCAGACCTAGCCAACCAGAGCCACAGTGGTAGGTTCCAGGATGACCACACGGCTAGGCAGACTGCTGAGAATCAGCCCGAGGACTTCTGCTGGAGCAATTAGGAAAGAGGTCCACTCCTTGCTTGGGCATTGCAACATTGTAGGATGTGACCCAAGAGCTGCTGGTAGCCATCTTGCCTCCCTACAGCAGAGGCTGCCTGAGGATGAAGACAAGAGAGAAGCAGAGTTGCGAGCTGGACAGAAAGGTTGTCCTGATGATTCTCTAAGTACCCGAATCCAGCTGAGCCTGAAGCCAGCCCTATCCCTACACTTTTCCATTACAAGACACTTTTAATTCCCGTTGTGCTAAAATAAGCTTCTGTCACATGCAACTGGAGAGCTCTGGCTAACATACCCATGACTCCAACAAAACATTTTTGGTAGTTCATTCAATTCACTTCAACAGACACCAACAGCATACCCTTTGCTAAGTGGCAGAAGATGCACCAAGCTGTCATCTCATAAATGTCTGCAGAATGTTGAGACTTGAATTTCTTGGTTTCTGGCCTGGCTCTGCTGCCATTAGAGCCCTCACTCTTCTGGGTAACATTGTAAACTACTACAACCACATGAGAAAAAGAGCAATCAGGAATGAGCAACACCTCTGTTGCTGTTTCAGGGAAATCATCCCAAAGACAAAATCTAAAGGAAGGAAAACCACCTTAAACAAAAAATGTTCACCACATCATTACTTATCATAGGAACAAAAAAGAACAAGAGGAATTAGCTAAGTTTCCACAACTAGAGTCAATAGTGCAAAAATTATGCCACATGAAAGATGATGGGTTAATGATGGATTATGAAGTCTATAAAAGTGAGCAATATGAAGACCACATGGCAATGTGTTGAAGTATTAGCCAGAAATGTTAAGGATAAAAGCAAAATGCAAATGTGTATGATAATGATAAAATTACTTCAGCCTATATAGGTGTTTTGCAACCTTTTTTTTTTTATTACTTTCCCCCTTTAGGATCCCTTTTAGACTTTCTTTTTCTTAATTACCACCACTGTGAAATTTTAATACCACAGATATATTTTACACCTGTTTATGTACCACTTGCATATCTGTGATTTACACATAACAGTAAAATTTTCATTCCCCTCCCCAGGGTTGATATCACCCCATGGAGAATGTATAGTATACATACAGACAAGATGGTACAAGCAGAATGGAAGGTGCTTTTACCTGGAATTATGTTCACATTGCCAGAATTAACCAAAGCCCACAAAATCTTAGATTTTAATTCCATATTTTAAGATTTGTAAGAACTTGACTTCCTATTGGTTTCCCAGGCGTAGTCATGCAACAAGCAGTACAGTTGGTAGGAATGGGATTAAGTCTTTGCCATTTGCTCACATAGGAGATGGTCAAATATTTGCTGGCAACTGAACACTTACTTCTAACAATCTACCATAATATATCAACCCAGTGCCTTCTTTAGGGAACAAGAAAAAAAAAAGGCTGATAAAGCTGATATTCTCACTTTTTCTGCTTTGAATGAAGACCACAAATATTCCTTTTCCCATTCACTCATTTCAGCTTATTCTTTATTCCATATAAAAGCCACTGCTGGAGATGACCTAGTCAATGCCAAAGAGAAAATCATGACCTTCAACATTCCAGAAAATAAGAAGCTGCCAAAATGTACATAAACATGAAGCAAGATCAGCAGTAAATTACCCACTAAGGCCAAACTCTGGCATATCAAGCCCTTAGAGCATGTCTGTTCCACAAATTATCTGGCTTCTCTGAGTCTGGTTTTCCCCACACTTGAAATGGGGGTTTAAGTCCTTCTAACATAAGAATTCTCTACAGAATAATTACTGATTGAAAAGAGCATCAAGGGTTTCAAAGGTAAAGTCTTACAAAACACAATGCTTGAGGATCATGACTTTCTGGACCTACAAGTTTACTTTCCCAATAACAGCAAAAGTATTATCTGAAAATCAGAATTCCTTAGTTAGTAGACTGGTAATCAAGCAGTCTTACCTAATATTCTTTAGAGAAAAACAAATAAATGATGACCACTATCACACTGGCAATTTGCTTACTTCTGTGTATATGTATGAATCCGAAAACAATTCTACGTGCATGTATTAATGCGCACCAAGGTATATATTTTAGGCATAACTCTGCACCCTCCTTTTTTTTAAGTGAATGTTAATGTTAGGACATAGACATATTAGGTAGATAGCAAACCAAGGCAGGGAGGAAGAGGGAGAGAAGTCTCTGCCCACTGACTCAGAAGTCCTGAGCCTGGCCCGACAATACTGCCAGGTATTCCGACATCACAGGAAACACCATGCTAACATGGAAGGAGGGCAGTCCTTGGAAACCGATGTACCTCCTCCGCTATCTGGGAAAGAAAGCCTTTGAAACTGTGCTTTCATCCCAAGGCCTAAAAGGCCTGATAGGCCTGAAAGGGCGCACAGTGCCCAAAGGAAGCCCATTAATACCTTTGGGTATTCACTCCCTCTCCCAAAACTGGCACCACCTTTACCTGTCGATCAATATGTAACTTCTTCATCGCCATCCAGCCAACTATATGAGTCCTCAGAACAAAGGACTAGGAGTGCACTTGCCGCCCCAGCCTTTGGTCACCCTTACTTTCTCTACCTTTACCCTGCTTTGGCCTGAACTTATGCCTTTCACTCTCTGACCTCCACCTTAACTAGGCCCATTCTCTCCTATGAGAATGGAGGATCACCAATAAACCCTGCTTGCATGCTCCTAGACTCACTGATCTGTAATTCTTTACTGCAGTGGCAAGAAGAATTGAGTTTCTAGGAGTTTCTCCCATAACAGCTATGGTGACGTGTATAAACCCATTTTATTCCTTTTAATGCCTTTCAGATATTCTCTTTTTTTTGTCTTTGAGATTTTCCATCATGTGACTATACCACATATATTTATCCACTCCCCTATCAATGGTCATCTTATTTGTTTCTTGTCTCACAATACCATTTATCTTGTGTATACATTTCTTAGAGCCATTTCACTTCCTTGTTATCTGCACTTAATGTATTTGGCCTTGAACCCATCTGACCTCTGACTCCACTCAAACATTTTCAACTCAAAATACAGCAGATTCTAATTGCCAATTTATAGGATCTACAAGAGACTGAGAAACATCAAACCAGACCAAAAGGATGCAATCAGCAAAATCCTGCAAAGAAACCTTACAGGATAAAATGATTTCTTCAACAAAAATTGCAAGGGGGAATAAAAAGGAAAGATGAAAGAGGAACCTATTTTTTAAAAAAAGACTGTGCTTCAAAGGATATCAGCAGGTAAGGGAAAAAACAACCCACGAAAGGGAGGAAAATGTTTATAAATAACGTATCTGATAAGGGACTTGTATCCAGATTATATAGAATTCTTATAGCTCAAAAGAAAGAAAAATAGCCTATTAAAAAATGAACAAAGACTCTGAACAGACATTTCTACAAAGAAGATATACAAGTGGCCAATAAGCACATGAAAAGATGCTCAATGTCATTAGTCATTAGAGAAATGCAAATTAAAACCACAAAGAGACACCACTTCACAGTCACTAGAATTCTAGGCTATTATCAAAAAGACTGTGCAGAAACCAGAACCTTCACACCATGCTGGTGGGAAAGGCAAATGGTATAGCCACATTAGAAAGCATTCTGATAGTTCCTCAAATGGACTTTGGTAGTTTTACTCTTAAATGTACACTAAAGAGAAATGAAAACACATAACCCACACAAAAACGTGTCTGTGAATGTTCACACAGCATTATTCACAATAGCCAAAAAGTAGAAACAAGTCAAATGTCCATTAACCGATGAGATCAGCAAAATGCGGCACAGCCAAGGCCTGGGTATGGGAGCACCACCTGCAGAGTGGGGAGGAGGCGGTGATTTTGCTGGAGGATCTGGAGAGAAAGCTCAACGAACCACAAAATGAGACGGCAGCCTGTGGGCACAGACAAGTTCCCTCCAAGGAGACAGTGGTTCCAGGGGAGCAGATATCGCTGAGACTTCAGGCCCAGCCTGAGGAGTCCCAGCTCACATGGGACCTTGCTCAGGAGTCCCACCCTGTTGGAGAGACAGATAGAATGACCATGACAGAGGATAGAGAGTTGCTGTGAAGGAAAAACTGTCCTGAGACAGTAAAGCCACTTGTGGGAATATTTCATTGAGAGACTTGGGAGGTGTCACGCAAAGATCCCCAACTTGGACAAGCTGGTGAACATAAAGGTCTGAGAGAAGGGCACTGGGGAAACCCCTTGGGAGAAGGATGACACAAATGTGATGAATGTGAGAAGAGCTTTGTTCAGAGCTCAGGTCTCACTCAAGGTCAAAGAATTCACACTGGAGAAAGACCCTATGAATGTAATAAGTGTGGGGAGACCTTCAGTCGGAGTTCTGGTCTTTTTAATCACTGAGGAATCCATGACGTACAGAAGCAGTGCCACTGTGAGGAGTGTGGGAAGGCCGGGTGTAGGTCTCATCCAGCGCCAGAGAATCCACAAGGGAGAGAAGCCCTGTCAGTGCAGCCAGTGCTGTAAGAGCTACAGTGAGGGCTCCTTTTGCAAAGAGCACCAGAGCAGCCACACAGGGAGCAGCCTCACCAGTACAATGAAGGAGGGGCAGGGGCGCTTTGATCAACTCCGCAAACTCATCGGCTACCAGAAGATTCACAGCATGCTTGAGCTGGTCTAAATGCTATGTGCAAGTTTTATGGATGACAGGCCAAGTCCTGTGAAGCTGGTGAAGACTAGGAAACGCTTTTCTTCCACTAAATGTGTTTTGGAACAAATACTGACCTGGAGTGTAGGCACATCCTAAGAGGTTTCTGAAGCTGCTGCTTTCCCTTCCATTTCTTTACCCCTACCGGGGTACTAGTCCAGCCCTCTTACTTCCTCCCTTAGAGATGGCTCTAAACCTTCCCAACAGTGTAATAAATCATGACGCAACAGCCAGCAAGCCACACACTCTGTATCTGTGTTTAATTCCTAAAGATCATAAAGAGCTCTGCTGATGTTTTACAATCAATGGGTCTTTGGTGTTCCCCGTGATCCGCACTTGCATGGCATACCTTTTCCACTTTATTGCTTCCCTCTGACACCTACGTGACACTCCTTTTTGGATGCTGGGTTTGAATGCTGGGTGTGTAAATTTTGTCAGGTTGTTCACCTTTCCATGCTCGTTTTATCATTTGTAACAGAGGTATTATAACATAACTACCTCATAAGGTTTTTGAAAGGATTTTAAAATGTAATCCAGATAAAGCTTGGTGCCTGACAGACTAAGCACTCAATAAATATTCACTATTTGTATTAAAACCGTTGACCCTGAGAAGGAATATACCTGCCAAGAAGGACTCCTAGTGGTTAACTGGGCCCAAACTCATGACCAGAGCCTAGCCGCCATTGCTGACAGAGGCCTTTTATGCATGCTACATTGCAGGGGAAAACGACAGGCGGAGCGGTCAGCCTCCTGCACTGTGTTCCTACCAGCTGAGCTGAGCCTTGTAAAGGAACTCCTGGAACAGTACTTCGATCAACAGGCTGAGACCTGCCCCACTGAATCGGAGCTGCACAGCTATATCCTCCATTTGCATCTTTATTGACCAATCGGTGGCTCCATAACAACCAACCTATCAGGACAGTGCCATTTGGACCAATTAAACTGCAAATTTGGATTCCTTATTTGCATAAAAATGGACCAATCAGTGACCAGCATGGGCACTTTCTCTGTACAAGTGGGCCTCCCTGCGCTGACCAGTGTGGCTTAGTTTGTTGGGTAGACAGGACTCATACAAAGAGGCAACCAATTAATGTTTTTCTCTTACACATTGGTATATTTCGCCCCCTCTCTCCCTCCCTTCCCTTCTCTCTAAAAAGAAATAAAATCTTTAAAAAATAAAAAATAAAAAATAAAAATAAGTAGGTCCCCCCTTTGTCTCAGTGCAATGCACTTTCAGTTCCTCTGGTTTGCGAACTATTCACCTAAATAAAGTCTCTCCTTTTTCTGAACAACAAGAAAAATGTGGCATAACCATATAATGGAATATTATTCAGCCACAAAAAAAATGAAGTACAGATATACACTACAATATGAACCTTGGAAACATTCTTAGTGAAAAGAGCCAGGCACAAAAGGCCACATTGTTGTATGATTAATTTATATGAAATGTCCAAAATCGGAAATCCAGAAAGAGAAAAAATTGATTAATGATTGCCTGGGGCTGAAGGGAGAGAGAATGAGGGATGGCTACTAATTGGTGTAGGGTTTCTTTTGGAATACTGACAGTGTTCTAAAATTGATTATGGTGATGTTCGCAGAACTCTGTGAATATACTAAACAAAAAAAAAAATTACAATTAAACTTAAAAATTAGACTTGAAAGAAACCAATTTTGCATCATTTAAACCTTATTTAGATCCTGAGTTTAAAAAAATTATAAAATAAAATTACAAAGCAATCATGGAAATTTGAACATTGATGATTAACATCTGATGATATTGATGAATTATGGCTAATTTTTTGTAGATATGGACATGGAATTGTGTTTTTAAAAAGGAATACCTGTATTTTAGGGATACATATTAAAATATTTACTGATGAAATGATACAGTGTCTGGGATTTCCTTCAAAATAAACTGGGGAGAGAGGTAGAAAGTAAACAGGTATATAGGTGAAGTGGTCATCAGTTGATAATTTTTCATTAAACTATTCTCTCCACTTCCCTGACGTTTGAAAATTTCTTTCAATAAAATGGACAGAAGAGAAAAAATATTTCCATGCCATATTATTTTACTGTGTGCTAATTATCAGTCCCATAGGTGGGAAACCCCCATTTCAATTGCATTCTCAAGAAATGACTGATGGACACCTGTATGTGTATTGTTTACAATTTGAGGAAATAAAGAGTTTTACTTTTAAAAAAAGAAATGAGTGAAAATACTTTGGACTTCCCCTTCTATCCTTAGCAAACACTTTTTCTCCCTCAATTACAATCTTTCCAAAAGTAGGCTTTCAATTCTTCATGCTTTTTCCCTTAAAAAAAAAACATTTGTTGGCTTCCTTTTGTAATTTGTTTGGCTTTAGACCAAATTATTTTTTAAGTAAATTTTAAAACTCTTATCTTTGATATTAAGTTGCTCCTTGAAAGATATATTGATCAATTTCCCCTGACTTTTCAATTTCACTTATTCCTATGATGAAGGAACAGTAAGCCTGAAGCAGAGCCTCCTTCACCACTTTAAAAGGAAGAGATTTTCAGGGAATACTTAGCCCCAGCCCTTGTTCCAGAGCTGGGCCACAAAACAACCACAACTGAACCCCATGTCCTTATGAAAACAATAGTAACAACTCTAAATTCCTGACTATATACCATGTGCGAGGCACAATACCAATCACCTCACCTAAGTAGTGTTATTTGGTCATTGCAACAAGCCTAGGAGACAGGTACTGTCATTTATCTTCATTTTGCTAGGACTTCCAGAATGATCAAGTAATTTGCTCTCAATCACACAGCTTTACGTGGCAGGGCCAGGATTTGAAACCAGGCTGTCTAGCTCCAAGGCCTGCACTTACACCAGACTATATTACCTCCTGGGTAAAAACCAGCTCATCGCATCTTTGTTGTGGTATCACTAATGTTCAAGGACCAGAAACTTTAACTCGTCCAAAAATCATTAGTTCTGGACACAGAAGATGGGCTGTCTCCCAGGAAACCCACCCCTCCATCCCCAGCTCCCTCATCAGAACCATCAATTTCATAACTCTTGCTCTTAAATAGCAAAAACAAAAGCACAGAACTTGAAAAAAAAATCCACATAGATCATTTAAAAGTTAAAAATGAGAGGTGTATTGCCTTCGCCTTGCCCCTTGTCAACCTCCAGAAATGCCTGGGTGAAAGGAGCTAAGACCAAGGGGCTGGGCTTTTCAGTGAAGAGAAAACAGGCAGTATGAGGGTAAGCAGGGTCTCCTAAATAAATCCAGATCCCAGTCAGGGTGAGCGGAGAGGCTTTCCTGAGTCACTCCCATCTCTACATGCAACACCCAGGAATGACTTAGCACCAAAACAACAGAGGAAAAGACAGAATTCCCATCCAAGTCTAAGGGCTAAACTTTAGAAACACTGAGGACAGCTTTCCACACCTACCTCGCTCCCCCTCAGAGCCTCCCCAGCAAAACCAGTCCCCTCCCTTTGTGGGAGGGATTGGGGTGGACTGGGCAGGGCAGCGATGGGCCCCAGATGGGCTCAACATTGCACAAGGGAAGGCTGGTAGGACCTGACAAGGAGATCTCAAATTGATCTAAGAAAAGAAAATGAAGGGGCTGGAGTATGAGGAAAAACCAAAATGTAAGAACCAAGGACCAAAGCGAGGAACAAAGTAACTGGGCACTGGAGACTGGAATAGCAAAGCACTGGGGACGGGAGACTAGAGGGAGCGGGAAAACGGAGGATGGAAAATTCATAGTCCTCTGGGGACCAGGAGCTAAGGGGACACAGGGTTCAGGGGTCGGCAAACTAGGCGTGTCTAGAGAGGACACTCAGCCTGTGTGGAGAGTGAAGTGACTGGACATAAGTGGCCTGGGTGGTGGGGATGGCTGTGGAGCAGGGGGACCAGTAATTGGAAGTGGGACTCAGGGAGTCTAAGAGTTAGTCGGAACTGAAACCTGGGAGGTCTGAGCTCTGGGGGTCTGGTAACTGGGCAAGGGGGGATCGGAAGACTGGGAGGGACTGAAGGATTGGGGTACAGGTGTCGAAGAGCTGGTTTTAAGTGATGGACAGGAGTCGGGAGCTTAGTAGTGCCTGGACTTGGGACGCCAGGGAACTGCAGGTGCCCAGGAGCCAGGAACTGGGGTACACGGGGTTAGGAAACTGGGAGCGATGGGACGGTGGTCTGGGAAAGGGACGCGGGGATTCGGGCCGGAGTGTGCAGATGAAGCAGCTGGAGCCGGGGCGGCCGGAACGGGTGACAGCGGCGAGATCGCCACTCACCGCTCATGGTGCAGCTCCCGGGGCTGGTGCCTGCGCCGTACCGCCGCCACTGCCGCCACTGCCGCCGCTGAGCTCTAGACAGGCCGGGCGACAGCGCGCCCCGCCCCGCCCCGCCGGTCCTTCCGCCCCGCCCCGGAAGTGGAGCTGCACCGCTAGGGCACCGCCCCCTGACCCGGAACGTAAACTCGCCCCCCTACCGCCGGGGGCTCGGGAACCTGGACTCAGTGCCTATCGTTGGTGGCTGGGAACTGGGGGCCGACAGCATCGCCTTGGGAACACACGGTGGTCAACGAGTCCGGCGGTGTGCGGTGGGAACGATCAGGACGAGTCCTCGCCCTCCTGAGCTTACACCAGGAGGTGTGAGGAAGGCTCCTAGATGAAAGGTTTCAGACAGTGCTAGAAGCTGAGAAAGGAAATGTGAGAAGAGCAAGAGGCCAAAGCTTGGGGACAGGGAAGATGGACAGTCCTAAAGGGCCTCTCTAAAGAGACGACTTTAAAGCTGAGACGTGGATGATAAGGAGACAGCCCGGGAAGATCCTCAGGAAAGGTATTCCAAAAGCAACAAGTGTAAAGGCCCTGCCTGGAAAGGTTGACTGGAGCGAGAGAGTGAGCGAGAAACGGGTAGTAGAGAGAGAAGATTGAAGAGGTGGGTGGAAGGCCTTGCAAGCCGTGGTAAGGGGTTTGTACTTCTCCACGTACTTCTTAAGTAGATAAGGGGATTGAAAGCCACTGCAAGAATTTAAGCAGAGGAGTGACACGGTCTGAATTAGGCTTTTAAACTATTACTCTTAGGGGTTGAGAATGAATTGTAGCAGGACCGGGTGGAGAAGGGGCAGCTGGTAAGAGGGGCATTGCAATTGTCTAGCAAGAGGTAGTGCCTGAGGCTAGTGGCAGTGGAAGTGAAGGTAGGTGGATCGTGCTCGCGAACTCATATTGACAATATTATTAATCCAGTTTCCTGCCCCATTTTACGGATCGGGGCGGGAGTTAGGGGACCTAGAAAAATTAAAGGAGAGTTTCCTCAACGTGTTTGCCTGCAACTCAAGAGTAGAAAAGTACATTTTAACGTAGCAACCCATGTTTATATTTAAGTATTAATAGTTGTTTAAAACAACAATTCTGTAGGTAATGTGTTCTCCTCCACTTTACTTTTTTTTAAGATGCTGACTGAGACGATTGTTGCACAAATATGCCTTGATACACGGTTAAAAACACTGAACTGCGGACCAACCCCACTGAGGAAGGGAGCCAAAATTCCAGCCCAGTTCTGTTCTGACCCACAGTCCCATGGTCTTTCTACTACATTGCATCTGAACACAATCTCTGACCCCTGGGAATTTATCTTTTGGACTCAGCAGAAGTCAAAAGCTGTTTGGAGAACAATGCTTTGCATCATTGTTTGTAATAGTGAAAAAGTGGAAAGCACCAAAGCCCAATTACAGGAGAATAGCTAAGCAAATCATGGCCCACCTCACAAGGAATCTCTGCAGTAGTTGAGAACGCTAATTATAAAGATAATGGGAGAATGGGAAAGGCCGCTGATAAAACATTAAGTTAAAAAAGTGCCGTGCCGCCCTAGCCAGCGTGGCTGTTAGTTGGGTGTCATCTGCAAAGTGAAACATCACCGGTTCAGTCCCCGGTCAGGGTACATGCCTAGGCTGCATGTTCAGTACCCCATCGGGGTGCATATGAGAGGCAACCTTTCAATATTTCCTCTTTCTCCCTCCTTCCCCACTCTCTAAAAAATTAACGTTTCAGAAAAAAAAAAAAAAGCCCCATGCGAAATGACCTGTATACCATGATTACAATTGTGTCAAAATACAGCCACGTGTAGGGGAATGTAAAAATGAAAATACTTGTCAGATGGTTACTTGTCGGGGTAATCACTTTGTCATTTATCTGAATGTCTAGTCAAGATGTTGTACACCTGAAACTAACATATATCAACTGTAGCTGACATTTTTTACTTTTTTTTTCATTTTTTAATGAAAATACTTGTGTGGTTGGTAGGGTTGTTTGTCCCATTTTCAAAATTATACTTGACAATAGTTAGTTTGTTATTCTAATTAAAAAGTGGGTATGCCTGAATCCTCTCCTAGAAAGCCTAGTGTAGGACTGCCTGTTAAGCTCTAGAGTTAAGCTCCCAACAGTAAAATAGAGAAATATATCTAACATAAAGATTTTTTAGGATTAAAGGACAAAAAGCTGTATCAGCAACTGATAACAAGCACCGTAAAGAGATCCCGTATATCATTCTTTCCTTCTGACGAAAGATTTTGAAAGTAGCTCTACACTACTCAAAAAGGTTGATTATCTAGTAGAAGTTGATTTCTCCATCCTTGTGATACACCCAGCAGCTTGCAGACCATTGCAGTAGTCATTTGTTTTTGTGGTGACAAGGATGGTTGCACCTTCCTCCATAGCTGGGAGAGGAAAGAAGTCAGAATCGACCTGCAGTTGGTTCTTGACACAGTCTTCACAGGTACAGTCTTCTACTGTGTACTCCAGACTTCTGGGAAGAATTTCCTCACAGGTCCTGCTATCTTTTCTATCATCCATGTCAGCATTAGCCTCGTTCTGGAGAGCTGATCCTGATTATGCAGAAACAGAAAAGTTAACCTAAACTTCCCAGGGAGTATGGTCATGACAGTCTCAGCAGTACACCTCAGGCGCAGAGCACTACGACACGGGTCTTTTCGTACAAAACAAAAGAATACAGTCCTATCCTAGAAATCACGAACTAACAGACCACCAGACACAACAAGCTCAAAGACATACCTTAGGGCATACAATGTTTTTAGTGTTTATTTATGTTGGCCCACACTTTTAAATCAAGTGATTTTACATACAAATCTAGATGACTGGCCTCGGCCTTATTCTATAAGCATGAAATGACAAATTACCACTATACTGTTGTAGCACACCAAGATCAGCCTGTGGGTGACACTTTAGAATTCAAAGTAAAGCAGCTTCTCTTTTCACATTGTGTATCAGATTTTTAAAATTTTTAATGAATCCCTGTGATCACATAAGGAAGGAGTCTCCATTATGCCCCTATTATATGCCTGTGAAGATAAGTTTTACTACTTCCCCAACCTTCCACAGTATAACTCCATCTTCCAAAATACCTCACTTAAAATCATTGCCCCCCTATTTCTCAGACCTCAGGCAAAACAAACAAAAAACAAGGAATGAATTATATAGAACAGCCATTTACCTTTCCTTACTGAGCAAGAAAGTAAATAAGGTAGACGCTTTACAGATTATGCACAAAAAAATGCATAAAGAAATAGGGCAATGGCTGCAGAGTGTTTGGGAATCAGATCATGGGCAAAGGTGCCGCAGAAATAGTTTTATCTCAAGGAGCCCTTAAGACCTTGAGGGTATTAAGGAACAATCATTTCCCTAGGAAAATTCAGTCCTCTGGGACTGGTTCTCTACTCCTTATAAAGTTAATAATCTATACGATGGTTGCTCAAATAATCCAGGAGCAACTGGTTATTCATTTCTAACATTTTTTTGCAGTAAAATGTTCACCCAAGCAAATAACATATTTGTATTAAAAATATGACCACAGATCTTGCCAAATACACTTTTCCTGATAGTAGCAGACCTGGCTAGCAGTTTCTGATAGCATGACATTTCATTAATGTACCAGCTTTGATCAAAGAAATGGATGTTTTGCCCTGACCAGGTAGCTCAATTGTTAGAGTGTCATCCCAATACACCAAGGTTGCTGGTTCGATCCCGTCTGGGCACATACAAGAGTCAGCCAATGAATGTATCAATGAGTGGAAAAACAAATCAATGTCTCTCTCTCCCACTCTCCCTCTCTCCCTCTCTCCCTCTCTCCCTCTCTCCCTCTCTCCCTCCTTCCCCCCACACACACCTTCTCTAAAACAAAAGAGATGGATGCTTCCCAATGAGGCCTCAGTAATTCAAAAGAGTACTTTTCAAGGGAAGAATATGGGAGAAGGCTGACATTGTAGGACACCTTCAAAGAAGGTGTAAACACTAGAAAGGAGACATGTGTCTTCTACCAAGTTCATTTAACATAACTGTCTTCTGATACCCTCAAAACAGCTCTAACCAAATGAAATATTCAGCACAGAAAAGGAAAAGGAACTGAAGCTAGCAACCACCTGCGGAAAACATATTTCAAAGACTGACCATCAAACCAACCTGTGCTTTTAAATTCGTCCTTTAATGGTTGAGAGCTCATCTTCCTTAGCAAGAACATCAGCACGAAAACTGTCAAAGATACTAGCAAGCTCAGGCCCAGACAGGTCCAAAGAATGGCATTTGTTCCTTTCACTGAATTAAAAGAAATGTCAGAGAGATAATGAACTGATAACATCTACATCAAGTAAAGATTATTTGCATTCCAATTCCCCTAATTCATCAACATTAACTTTCAAATTCTAAGTAACACTTAGAACAGTTGATAAAATACTAGGTTGCTAACAGCGCTGAATAAAGCTGAGTTCAGCTCTGAATAATTACTTTATTCCTGTTGGCATTTAAATAATTTCCTTGTTCCCTTTCTCTTTTTTGATTCAGAAAATCTCACCGTCTTCCCTGTAATGTTTATGCTTTGAATAAAGAGTCAGTATAGAGAGAATACTTCACATCAACAAATAATTGTTCAAGCAGTGGTACTTACTTTCATTACAATAACGCTGACACGTTAGAGGAGGGGTATTAGAACATCGAAGGTAACACGGTGTGCAAGCATTCAGCAATCTGTCAAAATATTCACTTTGGAGGCACTGCTGAGCCATCTGGCACTTGATCACAAAAAGAAATAAGGAAACCACAGAAAGAACAGCATGGAAACACAAGTAAAATCTCATCAAGAATTCCCCAGCAAGTGGAGTGACAAGCAGCTACAATGTCGAGGAAAAAAAAGAAGCTCACTTCGATGACTTGGTTCTTATGCAGGCTACCTCCTTGACCAGTGGCTAAGGATTTGAATACCAACTCTAGTTACCGTTTCATAGTTTGAGGCGTGGATAAGGATGGGGTGTGAATATCAAGGGCAAACCACACCTGAAACAGAAACAGCTTATTTATAATGACAATTTCTCAGCCAGGTGACAGTTATAAGATGTAGACAAGCCTGAGGCACCAAACAGAAAACAGAATAACCCTGTTCCGAGCATCTGTTTATGAGCTGTACTGTATGATAGTCCCCAGGGAGCTAGATACGACAAGGTCTATACCCCTTAAAAACTTAAAATCTAACAGAAGAGAGAGAAATTCACTCAAGTAACCCCAAAGTATAGTTGAAACTGATGGAATGTGAAAGAGGAAAGGGATTTCAAGCACACCTACCAGGTTTTGAACCTAGGAAGAATTCTAGAATTCTGACAGAAATAGGGATTTCTGGGGTAAAAGCTAAATTGGCATGAGGGTTGAAGGGAAAGATAAATTTGGGGTATTATTAAATTATTATTATTATTAAAGTAATCCATGTCTCACTGTTAAAAGTTTAGAAAATACAAACTATCCATAGTCCTAGCATTCAGAAATAATCACTGGTAACATTTTGGCACATCTCAGAGGTGACAAACAGGCCTGCTGATGTGTTCTGTTGGGCCCACCCCTGAAACATCTTTCTGGAAAGATTTCTGTGGGTGGATGTGAATAGACAGAGTTACATAATGTATATTTCTCTTACATAAATGGAATCACTTGTGTTTGCTTTTAACCATACTGAGTGAGATACCCATATAGAAATAACCAGAAAGGTCAATCAGAAATGCAAGGTTTAGTAGCTAAAAGGCAAGGAAATGCCTTTGCAAGAGGCAACCACACATTGATGTGTCTCTCCCTCTCTCCTTTCTCCTCTAAAAATAAATAAAATCTTTTTAAAAAATAATAAAATAAGAATCATTTCTTAAAGGGTGATGTCTTAGTCTGTTCTGACTGCTATAACAAAATACCATAGACTGTGTGGATTATAAATAACAGAAATTTATTTCTCACAGTTCTGGAGGCTAGAAGTCCAAGATCAAGATACCAGCAGATTTGGTGTCTGGTGAGAGCCCACTTCCTAGTTCATAAACAGCCAACTTCTCACTATAACCTCACATGACAAGGGGCAGGAGACCTCTCTGAAGCCTTTTTGATGAGGGCATTAATCCCATTCATAAGAGCTCCATCCTCAAGACCTAAACACCTCCCAAAGGCTCCCATCTGTATTACCACAACATTGGGGATTAGATTTCAACAGGATAATGGAGGGTGGGAACAAACCTTCAGTCTATTTCACGTGAGAACTTGGAGAAGAGAAAGTAGAGTGAAAGGCAGTCTTCCTAAAGATGAAGAGCACAGACTAAGGAAAAAAGAATAAAGATTAAAGATGTCAAAGAACTTACATAGTATGACATGAACTAAGGGGGTGGAGGGATTACCGGAGGAAGGGGGTTACTGGGAGGAGAGAGATAAAGGGGAGGAAAAAATGGGCCAACTGTAATAGCATAATCAATAAAATATATATTTTTTAAAAGATTAAAGATGTCAGAAACACCACCTTTGGGCAGAATCTGGGAGAGTGTGAGGCCTGAAAACCAAAACCACCAAAGAAAACCTTTCCCTGGGGGCATTCACGGGGCCTTAAGAGCACTGAAACCTACAAAGGTTATTCTTCATCATCTGTAGGCCTCCAGCAACCTGAAGAAACCCAAGGGTGGCTTCATCCTTAGAGGTTATAGCTGACATTCTTGGCCTGTCACCAAGCCTCTCAAACATATAGGACCTGGGCTCCCAGGGACCAGGGCCAAAGGGTTTACCTTCTCTCCCTCCTGAACTTACCCTGTCTCCCCCGAAGTATACTCATTGTCCTGGTCATTTCAAGCTTGAACACAGACAACGGTGTCAGAAATAGGTCCAGGGAGGATTTCGATGAAAGCCTGCTGAGGCTCCCCAGGGTGGCTCTGTTTCCACCCCTTCCCTAGGTTTGCTGTTCAGCTTGTTCAGCTCTGTCTTTGATTCTGGGGACAACCCTGTGAGCCTTCCAATAAAGTCTCATTTTGGCTTAAATTAGCCAGAGTCCATTTGGGTTGGTTGCTAGGAATCCAAAAATAAAAATGAAATCCTTAAACCAGCCCTGGCCAGTGTAGCTCAGTTGGTTGGAGCATCATCTCTAATACCAAAAGGTTCCGGGTTTGATCCCCAATCAGGGGCTCATACAGAAGGTAAACAATCGATGTTTCTCATTCACATCGATGTTTCTCTCTCCCCCTGCCTCTCTCTCTAAAATCAGTAAACATATTTTTTTTTAAATCCTTAACTATATCAACCAATTCTTATCTGATTCTTCCACTCATGCCTGAAATGTCAACAACCGACTGCTTGGGGTAAGTTGTGCTTTCCCCTTTGGTCCTCAAGATGGAGATGATGGGTTGGTTCTGACATCATAAGGTCAGCAGATTCTCCTCCATGACAGGTAAACTATGGGGAAACAGATACTAGGAGGAGACAGAGATAAATGTGCAAAAGAGGTTGGGAGATGTCACAGTAGTCAGAACTCTTTCCAGGCAGAGGGGATAAAGTGGGGAAAAGATGGGACAACTGTAATAGCATACTCAATACACAAATACACAAAAAATAAAAATTAATTAATTACATGTTAAAAAAAAGAAAAGAAAGGAAAAAAGGACTCATGGGCATGGTCAACAGGGTGGTGATTGCTGCGTGGAGAGGGGTATAAGGGGACTAAATGGTAATGGAAAAAATATAATAAACATTATACATTTAAAAAAAGAAAGAAAAGAAAATCCCACCATTTTAATTCTAAGAACAAAATAAAAGATTTAAGAGGATTCTGTGATTCCTAAGTCACTTAAGTGATTTTGGCAATAAAATGATCTGGTTCATAAAATCTGCATTTTTTTTAAAAACCCTCTTTCCATAAGAAATGACATAAAAACTTAAGTTAAAAAAGAATTTACTGGTTTTATAACTGAAAAGTAGAATGGCAGAATCAGCTTTAGCGTTTTGCAGTATGGCCAGCAATACCCTGGTTCGCCTCTGTCACTCGGCTCAACAATGCCATCTTCTGGGCCTTGGTTCTGTTCTCAAGTCCTCCCTTCATGGTCATAAGAGCTACAGCACCTCCAGACCTCACATACTCTCATTTCTTCTAAACTCTCTCCTGAGAAATCTCATCTGCTCTCATGGTTTTAAACACGTTAACTTCCAAACCTACATATCCAACTCCATCTTTGCCCCTGAAATCCAGACCCATCTACCAACTGCTCACTTGATATCTCCACTTCAAAATCTAAGAGGTGTCTCAAACTTTATTAAAGTGCATTTAGAGTCTCCAAAAGAGAGAAGACGTGCTGCTCTTCTCAAGCCTACTTGGTCATAGAATCCTTTTTTTGTTCAAGGACCACCTATGAACATTTAGGAATACAAAGTCTGTCTGGAAGAAGTCCAGCCATTGTTAACATAACAAGAGCAATTTGCACAACATCAGTGTTACCTGGCAGCCAAGGAGAGTGGACAAGAATATGAATTCATGAACAATGACAACTTCACCGTACTTGTCAGTGGACACGGTAGACGCCATTGAGTGAGCATGTGTACTGTGTGGCTGTTGCCTTCAAAATGACTGAGCTGGCAGAGCAACTAATCTGTATCAAATTTTGTGTTAAGCTTAAACATTCTTCCACAGGAACTATTCAGATAATTCAGAAGGCCTCAGATATGAGCAACTGGTGATTGGCAGCTTCATCACGATAATGTGCCCGCTCATGCATCATGTCTCGTGCAGAGTTTTTTGGCAAAATATCAAATCACCCAGGTGACTCAGCACCTCCTACAGCCCCAATTTGGCACCATGCAACTTCTGGCTTTTCCCAAAACTAAAATCACCTTGGAAAGGGAAGAGATTTCAGACTGTCGATGAAATTCAGGAAAACATGACGGGGCAGCTGATGGCGATTGGGAGAACTGTGTGAGGTCCCAAGGTGCCTACTGTGAAGGGGACTGAGGCATCATTATCCTATGTACAATGTTTCTTTTATCTTGTATCGTCTTCAATAAATGTCTCTATTTTTCATATTGTATGGCTGGATACCTTCTGAGCAAACCTCATATATGTATTATGGAACACAATTTGGAAAAATTTCAGCTAGATTATTTCCATGATTCCCTCTAGTTCTCAAAGACTATAATTTTGAGACTTCATAGGACCACAGTAAAACAGAGGTAGCACGGTATTAAAATAAGGATATTTAAATGGTTCATGAAAGAGTTCGTTGATGTAGTAGCATCACCAAAAGTGTGCTGAGTCTGACCTCGCTCTACACATTACAAAGAGGACAGATGTCCCCAAGTCATCCTCAAGCTTCAGCACTCACTCACAGCTCCAAAGAAGCAAAGAGACGCTGCCTCAAATGTCCAAACAGTTAGCATGTTCTGCAAGGAAAATTCCATCCAACTAAAAGATTCTTTTTCTAAAATTACTAAACTGCAAGCAAGTCTTCACAGCAGAACACTTTGACATGTAGCAATTAAATCCAAACCAAAAGTATACAATTTCTTCCATGAATGTCCAAGTAGAATTTGTTAATCAGAAAGGGAAAACTAGGCCTGTATTAAGGTTCTCCTTAATACAGAGAAACAGAACCAACAGGATGTATATAGAGAGAGAACAAGGTTTACTGTAAGAAATTGGTTCACACAATTTTGGAGGTTGAGAAGCCCTAAGATCTAAAGTTGGCAAGCTGGAGACCCAGGAGAGTCAATGGTGATGGTAGAGCTTCCGCCTGAGTTTGAAGGCCTGAGAACCAGGATAGCCAATGGTGTAAGTTCTAGTCCAAGAGCCAGCAGGCTTGAGGCCCAAGAAGAGCCAGTGTTTCAGTTTGAGTCCGAAGGCAGGAAAAGACTAAGGTCCGAACTCAAAAGTCAGACAAGAGGAATTCCTCTTACTTGAGGGAGGGTCAGCATTTTTATTCTAGTCAGTCCTTCAACTTATTAGATGGGGCCCACCTACATTGGGGAGGGCGATCTACTTTATTCAGCCTAGTCATTTAAATGTTAATGTCATCGAAAAATACCTTCACAGACACACCCAGAATAATGTTTGGTCAAATACCTGACAGTGGGTGGCCCAGTCATGTTGATAAATAAAATTAACCATCACAAGGCCCCCGACTACACATCCAAGCCTTGACTTCTCTAAACTTCCTCGAATAACCTCTGCACTGCCTAGTGTTATGTCCACTTGGCTCCTCTGGGAACTGTGTCTCCCAGAATCTCTATCCCTGTATCATTCCAGGAAAGAGTTGGTCAACAGAGGAGAATGAGTGAGACTTGGAAAACAGGTGGGAAGCAGCAGCCAGTGTTCTCTGAAGGACATTATCTTGCGTGCAGCGATGGATGGTCACAAAGTTGTCTAATAGGTTCAAGTATATCATCAACCCCCTCTGCTCTACTTCCAGCTCTTCTTCCCAACAGCAGCCCCAGCCCCACCGCCAAATGTTTGACTCCTGATTCACAGAGGTACGGGCTACGCAGAGGAAACCTGGACTATTCTAGGTCCTTCACAACCCCATGTTAGCAGATGGATGTTCCTGAACTCAGAGATCAACTGATAGGTGACTCCTCCGGTCCTTGCCTCCCCAGCTTTTCCCACATTTGTGGAAAGTCTGATTCCACTAATGTGTCCCTTATGCTGTAACACTCATGGCGACTCAGCTCCCCTGACTAATCCTAACCAATACACATCTTCAATATTGTTGTTTTGAACTTCTAGTTTAAATAGTCACACAGAACAGATCCTGCCCACAGAGTGACACAGTATTATAACTAAAACAAAAGTTTTAGATGCAGAAAAATCTGAAGCCCAGTTTCACCACAATAGATCCTGTGTGGCCTCGGGCAAGTGGCTTAACCTTCCTGAGCCTCAGTTTCCTTATCTGTAACAATTTCCTTGATGATAGTACCAACTTCTTGAGATTGTTGCAAGGACTAATTTATATGCAAATAATTTGTGAGCACAGTTCCTGACCCAGAGCGAGTGCTTAGCAAACTTTAGTGATTTGTTATCATTAACAAGACATTCAGCCCTGGTTGGTGTGGCTCAGTGGATTGAGCACCAGCCTGTGAACCCAAAGGTCACCGATTCAATTTCCAGTCAGGGCACATGCCTGGGTTGCAGGCCAGGTCCCTGGTAGGAGGTGTGCAAGAGACAACCAACTGATGTTTCTCTCACATATCAATGTTTCTCTCCCTCTCTTTCTCCCTCCCTTCCCCTCTCTAAAGATAAATAAATAAAATCTTAAAAAAACAAAAAAGCAAGATGCTCAGAACCAGTCAATTTCTGGGAAGGTTTTTGTCCATGGCTGGCTAGGCTAAGGCAATATAATTAGAGGGAGACCCCACATAAATAGGGTCATCTCAAACCGAAGCCCAGGGAAACAGCACTATGCATTAAATGTTAGAATTGCAAGGGAAGGTTAGAAAAGGGGTGAATGCAAGCCTGGAGGGCAGGATGCATTTGAGTTTGAGAAATGAATTAAGGCAAGGGGTTCCTACTAAAGTAATGAGTAGCAGGAAAATGCCAGAATTCCCTTTTTATAGGATGACTGATGTGCAGCCCAGAGCAGACACAGTGACCTCCAGAAACCCTGCAAGTTCAGACCACAACTCTTACCTGTTCTCAAAGTCAAGAAATACCATCCATAGATCCAAATATCATTGCGATATACTGCATCTGTAGCTAGATACTTTCAACATCATTTACTTTGGTGGTTACAGATGGTATTTATTATGACACATTATTTTTGGTAATTATTATTTAGTATTTTCTTTAATACTCCAATATATTTTTAAAATATCATAAGTGTGCTTTTATCTATATATACTCTCATATGTATTATATAAAAGCTCATTTCTCACGTATTTTGGGGTAATTTCTTTTTGACTACTTCAAGTGGTTAAAAATTAGATATATGTAGTAAATTTTAACAGGGAACAATGGTCTATTCATGTATGGATACAGATCCATGTAATATTGAATATTATGCAGCTAATCAATGTTTTTGAAATTTTTTTTAATATTATGAGACAAGCACAGGATAGGAAAATGTGTATAGATGTAGATATGTAGACATAGATATATATTTATATACAGGTATAGATAGGACACCTCTCTCTCTCTCTCTCTCTCTTCCATGCTCTATCTCTATCCTTATATAAGTAAAAGATAAGTATATATAAAAGATTGGGAGGAAATTCTCATAAATACCTTCCAGCCAAAGACCACCAGGGGCCCACCTGCAGTTGAACACCGACCGGGTATACAACCATGAGGAACTGTGAAGTGCTCCAGGGCCGACTATGTGGGCACATGACCTGTAAGCACAGGGTCATGTTCAGCTGCACAGGTCACATGTCATGTACTTGGTTGAGTCTCTGCTGTTGCCATCTTGAAACTCTTAGTAATTTTTTAAAGAGGGATAGGCATTTTTACTTTGCCTTGGGCCCCACAAGTTATGTAGCCAGTCCTAGGTGACTCAGTTAAGGAAGGTTAGAAACTTCTGATAGGATTTGGACTTGTGTTAAGTGATTCAGGAGAAGGTTCAAGGAAACAAGGCTTAGCTCTGGACTGGGTGCTTGCAGGGCGCAGGGGTAATTCTATAACTGGGATGTAACTATGTATTAGTCAAGGTTCTCCAGAGAAGCTGAGCCAATGGAAGAGCTGATATATAGTATATACAGTTTTAAGAAACTATCTCATGCAGTTCTGGGGGCTGGCAAGTCTGAAATCAAAGGGCAAGCCAGGAAACTGAAAATTCAGGAAAGAATTGATTTTGCAGTCTTGAGTCCAAAATCCACAGGGCAAGCCAGGCAGTCTGGAAACTCAAACAGGGTTTCTATGTTACAGTTTTGAGGCCGAATAGCTTCTTCTTTGGAAAGCTTCAGTTTTTGCTCTTAAGGCCTTTAACTGATTGGATGAGACCCACCCGTGATATGGAGGGTAGTCTGCTTTGTTCAGAGTCTGCTGATTTAAATATTAGTCGCATTTAGAAAATACCTTCACAGCAACATCTAGACTGTGTGACCCTGGTGACCGTTGATGCTGTTCCCATAACACAGGTCTATCCTGAGCTCAAGGCAGGATTGCACTTCCCAGGCTTCTCTCTGAAGTTACACGTGGATGTGTAACTTGCTTTTGACCAAGGAAACGCGAGAAGAAGGGACATGTCTAACCTGATGTCAGAAGCTTTCAGAACCAGTACTTAATTCACCATATTCTCCTTCTTTCTGCCACGGTGAATGGTAATGCCCCAGATGGTGACAGTTCCGTGGGCCTGAATTTCAATGGGAGGATGATGAAGCATGGGGCTGGCTGACCCAGGAGGGACACTAATGGGCTTACCATTTGTCTTTTGAAAAATTTATATGTTGAAGCCCCTAGCCCCATTGTGATGGTATTTGGAGATGGAGCCTTAAGGAGGTGATTAGGATTAGATGACCTCAGGATGCTGAGAGCCCCATGATGGGATCAGTGCCCATATAAAAAGAGATGTCTGCTCTGGTTGGTGTGGCTCAGTGGATTGAGTGGCGGCTTGCGAACCAAAGAGTCATCGGTTCGATCCCCAGTCAGGGCACATGCCTGCGTTGCAGACCAGGTCCCCAGTAGTGTGTAAGAGGCAACCACACATTGATGTTTCTCTCCCCTTCTCCCTCCTTTCCCCCTCTCTAAAAATAAATAAATAAAAGTGTTAATATAAAAATAAATAAATAAAATAACAGGAGGAAAAGAAGCACTTTAAAAAAAATGAAGACAAGATGTCAGAGAGCTTGGGCAGGCACAGTGAAAAGGCACAGGCAAGACAAGAAGAGTGCTTTCTCTAGATGCCAAAACTGCTGGAACCATGATCTTGGGTTCCTAGCCTCCTGGGAGAAATAAATTTCTGTTGTTTAAGCGACCTAGCCTGTGGTATATACATATAGCAGCCCCAGCTAAAACAGACAGGTTGTTTGCTACTGCAACCTGACCTGGTCTATCCTGGCTGACACAGGTATTAATCACTGAGGAATACTGACACTTCACCATCACTAAAAACTTCCTTACGAGAACTAAATATTACCAAACAAGTCCTTTCTAGTACACTGCAGTCCACAATGAAAGAAACCTCAAAAGAACACAAAGCTAAGAAGAGCACAAAGGAACAGTAAACATTAAGCCAGAAACATCGGCCCTCCGGTGTATCAATAAACTGCAGACAGTTTACTTTCTTCTTCAACGTGAAGCAGAGTGGGTGTGAGTGGAGGGCAGTTGACCTTGTGCTAAGGGGAGCTGGAGGAGATGAAACAGCTCAGGGCCAGGATCTAATGAAGCACAGAGCTCAGGAGCCCGACTGAGCAAGTCCTGCAGGGCAGATTCCAATGCAAAAAGGGCCCTCCCTTAGCTCCCTCTCACTCAGATGCCTGCACACCTCTCAGAAGCTCTGATTGCTTGTGGACATGAAAAGGCTAATTTGATTTGGGGCCAAGTCTCAAGGTCCTCTGCTCATTTTCCATGAAGATTGTCTTTGAAGATCAGTTCCTCTGAACTCCTGCTTCCTCTCAGCACCATGAGACGTGCCACATTGCATCAGCTCTTCAGGCTTTTTCAAAGTGGCTTCATTCTGATTGTCAGGGTGTTCTCTCACTGTGTCAGGAAAGTTTGCTATCTTGTTTTTCAATTCACTGACTTCTCCCTGTGACACTTTGTGTCTCCACGCCAACAGTCACAAGACAAAGAGCATGCTGACAGTAATGTCTGCCGCATTAGCTGATCAATACTCCCATTTCATAAGTATTGATCAAGTGCTCACTACATACTAGGTACCTCGCCAGGCACCAAGGTACAACAGTGAGTTTATTTTAGATGTGGTTCCTGCCCTAATGGAGTTTACATTCTGTACAGACAATTGTGAAAGTGCTATTGCAGAAAAAGCATGGAAATAAGATATAGACTGAAAAAAAAGCGAGTGAAGGGGAAGGGGAGGGAAAAAAGAAATCCATTGTTAGTTGAAGGTCCTCCAAGAAGCAGTCACTGAGATGGAATTAGACTGCAGTAGCCTGGGGATGAGGGAGGCAGAGAAGCACTTGTGAGGCATAAAGGAAGGAAGTCCAAGACGAAGAAGAAACTTCAGACCATAATGGAGGTTCAACACCACTGAAGGAGAGGGGGAAGGAAGGGAAATTGGGTAGCGAGAGTCTCAGACTGTAGTGCAAGTCCAAGAAAGGTTTGGGTAGCCTGATGGGGAGTTTGTGAGCCAAAGTTGCCCATCAGAGCAACTCTGTATCTCATAGCAATGGGCCTAATGCAATAATACCTTCGCTGTGCTTGGGCCTGGCTGGGAACAGCCCTGCGAAGCTTAGTCTCAGTGTGAGAGGTGAGTGGCAGTAGCTGGGTGGTCAGTCAAGTTCACTCCCCGCCCACCTCAGAGGTAACTGTCACGGCTGCCACAGTCTCCATGCATGTTTGGGGAGCAACCCTCCATGATTTCCATTTCCATAGGCCTTTCTTTCTGAGGAAGAACTTTAAAAAGGAAGGTGAGTGGTTCACACTAAGGCCTTTGTCACTGTAGTTGGCCTTGAGTTTGCAACTGGTACTCATCCTTTCCTCCTCCACTACTCATTCTAAAGCTCCTTGCCCTCAGCTATCACCCTAGCTGGTCTTGATGGTCTGCTTCAAGGTGTGGCCCAAACCTTCATTCCTGAGAGCTCTCAAGTCTTGCCAAATCATACCATTTTCGAGCCAAGGCTACTGCACCGGTCATTCACAGTTTCAGTGGGACAGCGGAGCGGAACACATATTGCTCCCTGCCCCCACTGTATAAAAGCAGCTCTGCCTCTTCCTGCTGATCAACACCAATTACCCCCACTAGTATGGTGATGCCCCTTTTCTCCTGCTAGTCTGGGCATAGGCGTCCCAAGTGTCCTGGTACAGCTCGTATACTTCAACGGGACCCTTGCTGTGTTCCCCAGTAGATCACTGCAAGTGATGCTAAGTGGGTGCACTCCTGCTTCTTTCCCTCAGTTCCCAGACCTGTGTACTCCTCCTCTTGGGGACGCAGCTTCGCAGGGTGGTTTCTGATTCAGTGCATGTGCTGCCTCCTGAGGGATGATAGCCCATGTTTCAGAGTGCAGTATGCAAGCTGGCATTTCAAGAATGCAATGCTCTATGTGACCAGTTGCTTCTGGATGGTACAGAACATAACATGACCAGTGGCCCTGGGCCCACCCCTGTGCCTCCCTCACTGCAAAGCAGGTCCCCTGGTCAAATGCTATGTTATGTGGGATTCCGTGTCCACAGACTAAGCATTCCATAAGCCAGTAGATAGTGGTGCTGACTGAGAATCTGCCAGTAGGAAAAGCCATGTCATATCCAGGCTAACTCAGGATAGACATGGAGCCCCGTGAGGACCTATTGGCAGCAGCTGGGGCCACTCAATCCCATTGGCCACTGTGGAAGACCTAAGAAGCACATTTTCATGACAGTACAACACCTTTAATTAAGGCTGAAGGAAAAAAGTGCTTCAGGACTTCTGTTCAGAGGAACTATTTTAAGGAGGTATTGCAGGTTGAACTGTGCCCCCCAAAAAAAGATAAGTGGAAGTCCTATCCTCTAGTACCTGTGAATGCAGCCTATTGGGAAATAGGGTATTTGCAGATGTAATCAAGTTAAGTTGAGGTCATACTGCATTAGCATGGGCCCTATCAGCTGGCCGGTGTCCTTATAAGAACAGGGACATTTGCACATACACAGACACAAGGGAGAATGCCATGTGAAGACAAAGGCAGAAACTGGAGTGATAAGCCTACAACCCAAGGAGAGTCAAGGACTGCTGGCAGCCACCCCAAGCTGGAAGAAGGAGGAAGGAAGGGCCCTCCCTTAGAGCCTTCAGGGGGAGCAGGCGCTGCCAACACTCTGATTGCAGGCTTCTGGCTTCCAGAACTGTGAGAGAATAAATTTCTCTTGTTTTAAGCCACCCAGTTTGTGGTACGTTGTTATGGCAGCCGTGGGAATACAAAAGGTGATATTTGGTCTGAGACACCCCAATCCATAGAAGGCAGCCGTGTAAGCCACCTGGCAAAGGGCAGAGCAAGGGTAACACCCCTTAAGCCGGGAAGGGAGCAAGCAGGCTGAGGACCTGAAAGAGGACCTGCGTGC
Source organism: Mormoops blainvillei (assembly GCA_004026545.1). Classification (NCBI taxonomy): domain Eukaryota; kingdom Metazoa; phylum Chordata; class Mammalia; order Chiroptera; family Mormoopidae; genus Mormoops; species Mormoops blainvillei. The sequence continues at coordinate 365,138 of PVJD01000668.1, forward strand.
TGGAGAGCGCTGGAGCTGAGATTGGAGCGGTGAGCAGTGCACAGGGCACTTAGGGCTCGGGAGGATTAGGAGGGTAGTGTTAGATCAAGTGCACCGACAAGCCATCGGTGCATTTTAAACAAGAGAGTGCTATGACCCATTTTAGGATAGAAATTTTCACTTAACTCCACTGTGACATGGAACATAGATTTGGAGATAAACTGCAGGATTTGGAGTCTTTTTTCTTATACTGCATTAGCTTAAATTCTCTGGAAAACAGAACCTGAGGCAAGGATATTGTGTTAATGCTTTTTCTCATCTCAGCAAGGATGAGAAAAGAGGGGAGTGAAGCAAAGGAGGATGTGAAATGATGTAAATAATGAATGTTAGGGGCTGAACTGTGTCCCCCAAATTCATATGTTCAAGTTGTAACAACCCCCTGCCCCAGTACCTCAGAATGTGACTATCTTTGTAGATAGGTCTTTAAAGGAGTGATTAAGGTGCAATGAGGTTATTAGAATGATGTTGTATAGGTAAAAAGACTCCAGGGATGCACATACACAAGGAAAGGCCCTGTGAGGGGGACACAGTGAGAAGGCGGCCACCTGCAAGCCAAGGAGAGGCTCAGGAGAAACCAAGCCTGCGATGCCTTGGACTTGGGCTGCCAGCCTCCAGGACTGTGAGAAAATAAATTTCTGTTGTTTGGGGGCCCAACCTATAGTATTTTTATATTATAGCTGCCCTAAGCAGACTCAGTGTCTTGTGAAGTCATTCAAACATCTGAAAGCAAGAGTATTTTCCACAATTGCTTCGCTTTGCTTTCTTCACGATGGAGATTTAAGTACAAAACACAGTCAGGAAATTGACCTTGGAAGGAATCTGAAGCCTTAGTTTGCGGCTGTGTCTCTGAAACGAGATGGGCCTGTGATTTTATCACAGTCACCTCCCAAAAAGTTTCCTCTCGGGACACATAATGCCCAGAACTGGTGCCTCTGACTAAATGTGAAGCATGAATTCCTGCCCTGACTCAAGGTGACTGTTTCTCTCTCTGGGGTGTAGAAGGCAAAGTTGTTTCACCTTCTAATATAGTATTTCTTTCCTTAATCTTTTCTCTCATTTCAATGCAGGCGCAGCTTCGGACCAAAGGGAATGTTCCCAAACGGAGTCATCGCATCAGTCAGACTCCCTGATTTGGAATCCAGGCAAAGCACCCGTTACTAGTCATGTGGCTTTGTCAAACTTCTTTAACTTGTTGGAGCTTAGGCTACTTTCTTTCTAAAAGAGAAATGATAATAATATCACCTATCACATGACCTGTTGTGAGAGTAAGTAAGATAATACTTAGGATACCAGGAATGGGGTGAGGTGGGAGTGACCCACTCAGAGGGAAAAGCTATTCGATCAGTTATATTGTTGAGAATTGCCTTGGACATTATTGTAGCTCAGTACCTCGCACTCAGCTAGGATTCAATAGATGGAGTTCTTCATAAATGTCTTGTATAATAATTTGATCCTTAGGACCTCCAGTCAAGATGGTGGCATGGGCAGACATGGCTCTCCTCTTCTCACAACCACATCAAAATTTCAACTAAAATATAGAACAACCATCACTCAGAATCATCAGAAATTGAGTTCAATGGAAGCCTGACAACTACAGAATTAAAGAAGCCACATCAATCCAGACTGGTAGGAGGGTCGCAGTTGTGGAATTCACTGGTCCCTCACCCACATGTGATAAATAAAAATTCGGGAAGGATATCTTAGGAGTGAGAAGTCCCAGACCCATACCAGGCCTCTGAGCCAGGGTTCAAGTACCAGGATGATAAGTCCTGAATACTTCTGGCTACAAGAACCAGTGGGGACTGAGTTGGTGGAAGAAACTGCAGGAGCCCCAAGCAGTTACTCTTAAAGAACCCACACATGGACTTAGTCAGACCCACTGCCTCTGAGCTCCAGCACTGGAGTAGCACCTTGAAAGGCACCAGCACTATACAGGAAGAAACTGAAGTGTCTGGCATCAAGGCCAGCGGAGGCCATTGTCCCTTTTCTGAACACTCCCCCGACAGAGTCAGTAAGCTGGTGCATATCTGTGACTCCATCAATCTGGCTAACACTGTTTGACCTGCTTTGGAGATCCCCAGAAACTCCATCCCACCCAATTCATGGGCCCACCCCAGTGACTTTTCCATATGAATGGCTGGTCTTGGTTCATGCTTCACAATTTGCTAAATCCTCTCAAACAGGCAACTACAGGCCCCAGTGAGCCCCAGGCCTAGCGCAAGCAGCAGCCAGTCTGGATCCACAGCTTGGCTTTGCCTCAGAATCTCCAAACCCCGCACAAGTAGCAGCCATCTCAGATTGCTTTATAGCTCCGGCAGGGTGGTCCCTAGCAAAATACAGGTGGGGGCTGGCCTTGGCCTGTACCACCCAGGAAACCATAGGGCCAGCACACCCAGTTGGAGTACCACCACCCTGCCACTGCACAGCTGATCCTCCATGGAGGGTGGAGATTAGCGGTAAGTGGTCAAAACCAATCTTTGCAGCTGACTGTCCTGGGTAAATAAATCCCTGCCATTGATCTACCAATAGAAACCAAGGCTCAACTACAAGAGGAGGGTGTACTAAGAGCACATGAAGGGTGCACCTCAAGTACTCAGTTGGGTGATAGAGGAGGTTGTGCCATCTGACCCTACAGGACACCTACTATATTAAGCCACATTACCATGACACAGAGTTAAAGCATCTCTACCTAATACATAGAAACAAATACAGGGAGGCTGCCGAAAAGAAGAGACAAAGAAATATGGCCCAAATGAAAGAGCAGATCAAAACTCCAGAAAAAGAACCAAACGAAATGGACATAAGCAATCTATTAGATGCAGAGTTCAAAAGACTGGTTATAAGGATGCTCAGAGAACTTAGTGAGGACCTCAACAGCATAAAAAAGATCCAGTCAGAAATGAAGGAGACACTAATTGAAATAAAGAATAACTTACAGGGAAACAACAATAGAGTGGATGAAGCCAAGAATCAAATCAATGATATGGAACATACGGTAGCAAAAAACAACCAATCAGAAAAACAAGAAGAAAAAAGAAGTTTATAAAAAATGAGAATAGTGTAAGCAGCCTCTAGGACATTCAAGCATTCCAACATTCATACCATCGGGGTGCTGGAAAGAGAAAAGTAAGAGCAAGCAATTGGAAATCTCTTTGAAAAAATAATGAAAGAAAACTTCCCTAATTTGGTAAAGGAAATAGAAATGCAAGTCCAAGAAGCACAGAGAGTCCTGAACATGATGGATACAAAGAGGCTCACACCAAGACACATCATAATTAAAATGCCAAAGTTTATAGATAAAGGGAGAATCTTAAAAGCAGCAAGAGAAAAGCAGTTAGTTACCTACAGAGGAGTTCCCATAAAACTGTCAGCTGATTTTTCAAAAGGAACTTTTATGGCTAGAAGATATAAGCAAGAAATATTCAGAGTAATAAAAAGCCGGGACCTACAGCCAAGATTGCTGAACCCAGGAAAGCTATCATTTAGAATCAAAGGGTAGATAAAGAGCTTCCCAGAAAAATAATGAAAAACTAAAGGAGTTCATTATCACCAAATCATTATTATATGAAAGTTAAAGGGACTTACTTAAGAAAAAGAAGATCAAAACTATGAACATAAAATGGCAATAAATACATATATATCAAAAATTGAATCTAAAAAACATACTAAGCAAACAAGAGAAACAGACAGGGTCATGGATACAGAAAGTGTTTTGATGGTTGCCAGATGGGAGACAGTGTGGGGGAATGGGTGGAGAGGTGAGGGGATTAAGAGTACAAATTGGTAGTTACACTCTGGCTGGTATAGTTCAGTGGATTGAGCGTCGACCTGCAAACCAGAGTTACCGGTTCAATTCCCCAGTAGGTCACATGCCTGAGTTGTGGGCCAGGTCTCCAGTAGGGGGCGCATGAGAAGCAACCACACATTGATGTTTCTCTCCCTCTCTTTCTCTCTCCCTTCCCCTCTGTCTAAAAATAAAATCTTTTTCTAAAAATTGGTAGTTACAGAATAGCCATGGGGATGTAAAGTACAGTAGACAAAATGGAGTAGCCAAAGAACACATACACATGACCCATGGACATGAACAATGGTGTGGGGATTGCCTAAGGGAGTTAGGAGTGCTTGGTGAGGGGGGAAAAGGGAGAAAAATTTGGACAACTCTAATAGCATAATCAATAAAATATAATTTAAAAGAAAACAATTTGATCCTTAAACTAGAAGCATGTATAACTTTAAATTTTCAAAGATATAGGTTGAAGTCATGTACAAATCTTATATATTTCTGTAAGTACAAGTGGTTTGAAAATGCATAGGACTTCTGGTCAAGATGGTGGCATAGGTAAATGTGGTACTTTCTTTCCTTCTTTCTTTATGTTTTTGCTCAAATTATATTACACACAATATTATATTAGTTTTAAGTGTACAACCCGAAGATCAGACATTATATAACTTACTAAATGATCATCTCGATGAATCTCACACCCATCTGACTACCATGCATGCTTTTCACAATATCATTGGCTATATTCCCTATGCTATACTTTATATCCTGTAACTATTCTGTAAATACCTCTTTGTAATTCTAAATCCCCCCACCTTTTTCACCCATCCCCCAACCCCCCCCAATCTGGCAACCATAAAAATGTTCTCTGTATCTATGAGTAGGCTTCTGTTCTGCTTGTTTATTTTGTTTATTAGATTCAATTGTTGATAGATATGTATTTATTGTCATTTTGTTATTCATATTTTTCATCTTTTCTTCTCCCCCTCCTCCTCCTCCTTCTTAAAGAAGATGTTTTAACATTTTATGTAATACTGGTTTTTTGCTGATGAACTCCTTTAGCTTTTTCTTGTTTGGGAAGCTCTTTATCTCCCCTTCAAATCTAAATGATAGCTTTGCTGGGTACAGTAACCTTGGTTATAGGTCCTTGCTTTTCATCACTTTGAATATTTCATGCCAATCCCTTCTGGCCTGCCAAATCTCTGTTGAGAAATCAGCTGACAGTATTATGGAATTTCCCTGGTAGGTAACTAACTGCTGTTTGTTGTTTTACTACTTTTAAGATTCTCTCTTTGTCTTTAACCTTTGGCATTTTATTATGTGTCTTGGTGTGGTCCTCTTTGGGTTCATCTTGTTTGAGGCTCTCTGTGCCTCCTAGACTTGTATGTCTATTTCCTTCACCAGGTTTAGGAAACTTTTCTGTCATTATTTTTTTGCAAGGTTTTCAATTCCTTATTCTCTCTCTTCTCTTTCTGACACCTCCATGATGGGAATGTTGTTACACTTGAAACTGACCCAGAGGTTCCTTACACTATCCTCATTTGGAGGGGATTTTTTACTTTTTGCTGTCCTGATTGAGTATTCTCTGCTTCCTTATCTTCTAGATCTCTGATTTGATCCTCTGCTTCATCTACTCCTCTGTTGATATTCTGTAATATATTTTTATTTTAGTTAATATGTTCATTATTCATGACTGGTTATTTTTTATGATTTCTATATCCATTTCTTTAAAGGTTTTATTTATTTATTTTTAGAGAAGGGGAAGAGAGGGAAAAAGAGAGTGAGAGAAACACTGCATCTATCAGTTACCTCTTGCACACCCCCAACTGGAGACCTGGCCCACAACCCAGGCATGTACCCTAACTGGGAATTGAACTGGCAACCTTTCAGCTCACAGGCTGGCACTGAGCCACATGAACTAGGGCTCTACGTCCATTTTAATTTTTTCTATCTCTTTGTTGAAGTTCTCAATAAATTCACCACTCTTCCCTAAGTTCATTGAGCATCCTTATAACCGGTGCTCTAAACTCTGTATCTAGTAGATTGTCTCTATTTTGCTTAGTTCTTTTTCTGGAATTTTGTTCTGTTCTTTCATCTGGGATGTGTTTTTTTGCCTCCTCATTTTGGCAGCTTCCCTGTGTTTGTTTCTATATATTAGGTAGAGCCGCTACATCTCCCAGGTTTGGTAGAGTGGCCTTATGTAGTAGGTGTCCTGCAGGGCCCAGTGGTACAGCCTCCCTGTCACCCAAGCTGGGCTCTCCAGGTGTACCCCCATGTGGACTGCGTATACCTTCTTATTGTGGTTGAGCTTTGATTGCTATTGGCATGTCAATGGGAAGGATTTACCCCCCAACTAATCACCTACAAGGACTTGCTGCAACCACTATGGAGGATCAGCTGTGCAAGGGCTGATACTATGGAACAGGATTTACTTCAGTGGAGCTCTGGTGCCCACTGAGTCTGCCTCTTGAGGGTGTCCCTCATGAAGGTGGTTGGTTAGTGCTTCACTGTGGTCTGAAGCTATCCACACAGCACTGGCTCAGGGGCCTCCCCAGAAGAGCACACCAAGGTCAGTCATTTCCTGTGCTCTGCCCTGGGCCATCTGGCATGAGCTACAAATTCATCTGCAGATGACTGTTAGTTGTGCTGGACTTGGAGGTGCTCAGGAGAGGCTAAGCTGCAAAACAAGGCTGGCTGCTGCTAGGACCAGGCCTAGGGCCACTTAGTAAGAGGTATGAGGTATGCTGAGGACAGATGATGCTTGTTTGGGTTTTGTGAACATTTGAGAGATTTTAGGAAAGTCTGGAGCATCAGCCAAGACAGGCCATTTGTGTGGGAAAGCCACTGGAAGCAGTTTTGGTGGGCCTGCAGGTTGGGTGGGAAGCGGTCTCAGAGATTCACTAGGGCAGGGAGAACAGTGATAGCCAGGTTGATGGAGACTCAGATATGCAACCCCAGCTCTGTGTGGGGAGGGATCAGAAAAGGAACAATGACCTCTGCCAACATGTCCATCTGGGAGAAAGCTGACTCCCCCTGCCAGCTCTCACCCTGAGGCCAGACACTTCATTTTGCCCCTGTATGTCTCTGGTGCCTTTCAAGTTGCTGCCCCAGAGCCAGCAAGTCCAAGTAATTCAGTGTGCAGGCCCTTTAGGAGGAATGCCTGGGATTCCAGGAGCCCTCTGTCTCACTCAGCCACAATCCCCATTGGTTTTTACAGCCAGAACTTGTAGGCACTTCTCTCCCTGGCACTGAAACCCTGAGCTGTTCGTTGCAACATTATTTACAATAGCTAAGATACTGAAGCTGCCTAAGTGCCCACCAATGGACAAGTGGATAAAGAAGTGGTGCATATGTGCAACGGACTGTGACTCTGACATAAAAAAGAATGCAATCTTGACAACTACAACAACAAGGATGAACATAGATGTATTGTGCTAAGAGAAAGACAAATGCCATATGACTTCACTTGTATGTGGAATCTAAAGAACAGAATAAATGAACAAACTGAAGAGAAACTAACTCATAGATGGTTGTGAGATTGGAGGGGGGTTGGAGACATGAGTGAAAAAGGTGAGGGGATTGAGAAGTACAAATTGGTAGTTACCGAATAGTCATGGGGATGTAAAGTACAGCATAGGGAACATAGTCAATAATATTGTCATAGCTGCATGGTGTCTGATGGGTACTAGATTTACTGGGATGATCACTTTGTAAGTTATATAAAAGCCTAATCACTGGGTTATACACCTGAAACTAATATAATATTGTACATCAAATGTAATTTAAAAATAAAAATTATTTTTAAAAAGAAAGAAAAAAGAATAGATGATATCTGGAAGAAGACATATGGAAATAACAGTACCAATGCCTGTTGACTTTGGAGTGAGAGGAACAATGGTCCCAGGTGGATGTGAGTAGGGAGTCAAGGAACATTAATGTTTCATCTGTATTATTTTAATTGTCTACAGTGTGAAGGTATACTTGTGTAAAGAACACTTCAGAAGATTTTACTTTTTCATAAACTAAAACAGGGGAGAGTTCCACTCTCCCACTGGGCATGGCCAGGCCATTATTTGATTCTCACGGCTTGGGATGCTCCCCAGAGCCAGTAAAATCTCCTGAGAGTCTTCCTGTCACAGTCTCCACCTCCTCTGAGTGACTCTAAGAACCCATGGACGCATAGCTACTGCTGTTCGTTTGGTCCAGAAATAGATAAGTCACAGGCAGAGTGTGCTGCTTGGGGTGGCTGCTGAATCTTCAATTTTAACCTCCACGCAATGTCACTTTGACCAAAAGCCTCTCTGTTTTTCCCATTAACTTTTAGGAGAATTTCTAATTTTAATAAATAAGAAATAACAATACACTCATGTTGTTGGGCACTCCCTGGGGCTCACTATACTATCAAGGCATGTTCGCATTTGCATTTTCATTGGAATTTTCATTTTAAAAATAGTGCTGGCACTATTTTTAAAACTTTCCAAACCAAACTAAAGCAGCTTCAGAAAGCAGCTGATCACATCACAGTTTCATTCAATTCTATAGAAAGCCTGACTTTTCAAAAGAAAGCTTTTTCTAAAAGTTCTCACCAATTTAGTCTTTCAAATCAATGAGAGCTTCCAATCTTATTAAATACCTCTGAGCCAATAGGAAGGTAGTTACAATATTTAAATTTATTTTACTTATGGGCTTTTTAAAGCAACTAATAATGGATAGTCCCTTCACCCTACTCTTGATTCCTCAAATCTCATGTATTATAATAAAATTATGAATATATGAATAATTTGCACACATTAAATTTTGCAATTGCTCTGAATATGTTACCATGCATTTTAAACATTCTTTGACATTTCCTGATTAAGAGGTTTTCAGAAAAAGGGTGCATCAGTTCTGAGCCATGATTAAAATGAATTCTTTTATTTCTATATTTAAGATTATGTCAATGGTACAAATGATATGTTTTTAATATACCAATAAATGTGAGCCTACATTAGGTTTTTAATGTATTTTCATTGTGTGCGTAATGATATGCAAAACTCATGTTTTCAAAATAACTGTCTTTTCAATAGGCCAAACTTATTCAACTTGAACAGGCCAAAATGCTAGGCCAACTGCTTTTTCATCATTTTAACAGTTGTTGGGCAAGCAACTTGGAACATGTGATTTTTCATACACTTTGCCCCATCTTAACCAAGGACTCATTTTACATAACCTTGGGTATCTATCCTCAATCCAAAACAAATGTTGACCTTAATAGTGAACGCTAGCATTCTCACAGCTCTTGTGATGTGCTGTGCTATGTGCTTTGCATTTGTTCTTAGCTAACCTCCACATCAGCCTGGTAAGGTAGGTGCAATTATTACTGCCATCCCACAGATTACGAGACTGAGGCTGAGAATTTACGGAGTATGCCCAAGGTCCAACAACTAGTAAAGGGCAATGGAAAATAATAAAGGTTTTAAAGCAGAAAAGTTAAAAGATCAGATTTATGTTAAAAAGAGGAGAGAAAGTTAAGCAGCAAGGAAACCAGATGGAAGGCTCTTGCAATCTGGTTTAGAGGAACCCTGGCTGGGTAGTTCAGTTGGCTGAAGCATCATCCAGATATGCCGAGGTTACAGGTTCAATCACCAGTCAGGGCATGTACAAGAATCAACCAGCGAATGCATAAATAAATGGAAAAACAACTTTCTCTCTCCCTCTCTCTCTCTCTTCCCCCCTTTCGTCTCTCTCTCTAAAAATCAATAAATAAAATTTTTTTAAAAAATAATAATTCATAGGAAGATGATGAACAAAAGCAGGAACAATGGACAGGATATAGAGCAATGAATGCAAGAAAAACTAAAGTCGATAAGATGTTATGGTTGATTATGTGGGGGAATTGATGTATCCAAAAAAATATTTGGTGATTACCTACTATGTGTTAGACACACAACTGGGCACTGGAGAGACAAAAGAGAATAAAGAGCCCTGGTAAGGTGGCTCACATGGGTGGAGTGGCATCCCTAACACTTAAAGGTTGTTGGTTCAATCACCAGCTGGGGCATGTATGGGAGGCAAGCTACTAATGTTTCTCTCTCACAGAGACATTTCTCTCTTTGCCTCTCCTTTCCTCTTTTTCTAAAATCAATGAACATATCCTTGGGTGAGGATTTTAAAAAAAGGAGAGAGGATAAAGAAATAAAATTCTGTTCCAACAGAAGAAAAAGCATAAACAAATAAGCAAACAAAATAATTGCCAACTGTATTAGTTTCCTGGGTAACAAATTACCACAGCTTGGTGCTTTAAACCAGTAGAAATTTATTTTCTCATAGTCCTGGAGACCAGAAGTCTGAAATCAAAGTGCTGGCAGGACTGATTCCATTTGGAGGCCCAAGGGGAGAATCCTTCCTTCTGTCTCCCAACTTATGGAGGCTGCCAGCAAGCCTTGACAATCCTTGGCTTATATCACACCAGTCTCTTCCTCCATCTTCACATGGTGCTCTCCTCCACGTCTGTGATCATAAAAATTTCCCTTTTCTCATAAGGACATTAGCCAATACAATAATACACTCTAATACAATGTAGGGGTTCAGAATGAGTCATCCCAAGATGTGCCTTTGTAGTATACAGACTATTTTGAGCTAAAGGCAACCAAGACCTTATGGGTTCAAAAGAAACTTCTGCCACCCCCCTCTCCTTTAACTACTTATAAGAATTTGAATCAGGGGCTTTGCCCATAATAAGAGATTATCAGAGATAACTTTTTTGACAGACTGTATGGCAGGGCAAAATACTAATTATTGAACATCTGCTCATCATCCTGCAATGACCTTCCTCGCCTCTGAAGCCTCAAGTTGTCTTATCTCATCTTTAGCTCAAAATACCATATAGGCCTCATTTTAACTCTCTGTCCCTGAATCTCTCAGGTGTGTGGGGTCTCTGACTCTCTCATGTATGTGAGGTTCCCATGTATATGTATGTCATAAATTTGGTTGTTCCCTTGTTAATCTGATCATGTAGATTTAATTATTGAGACCAGCCTAAAAATCCTTGAAGGCAGAAGAATATTTCTTCCCCACAGCAGTATGAATGGCCTCCTTTTAACTTGATGTCTACAAAGACCTATTTCAAATAAGGCTGCATTCACAGGTACCAGTGCTTATGACTTGGACATATCTTTTTAGAGAACATAATTCAACCTAGTAATAAATAATTAAAAAGAAAAGAAAGGAATGTTGTCACTTAAAAGAAGGGGAGGCCGGCTAAGATGACCCGTGAGAGACAAACAGCAGAGTCCTGAAAGATAAGGACCAGGCTTATCGGGCAGTCCAGGCAGAGGAAGCTGCAAGTACAAATGCCCTGGGGCTGCGTAAAGCTTGCTAACAGACGGGAACAGAAAGAAAGTTAGTGTGCCTGCAAGAGAAGTGGACAGGCAGAGACCAGTTCTTGGAGGGCAAAGGAAGGGCATCTTGGAGCCCAAGGGAAAGAATTTGGTTGGCTTTTTCCTGCATGCCATGGAAAGACAGCCACTGAAGAATTTTAAGTGCAATAGTGACAAGATCTGATCTGTATATGTAAAAGCTCACTCCGCCTGTGTTGCGAGAATAGAATGCGATGGGGAAACAAGGGGAACTGCAGAAAGTTAAGAGGGGACTGCTGACCCCCCACCCCAGGTAAGGGAAGCCAGAGTGGTATAAAATACACACGCAGGAGAGTCAAAGGATGTAAGATGTGTTTGAAGGATTTACTAAAAGTTTGAGATGATATAGAATAAATTAGAGAGGTCAATGATGAGTGCTTGGCTATAGAGAGTGTGGGAGAGTGAAGATGAGCCTGAGTTGTTTATTTAAGAGCCCCAGATGACAGGTGATGTTACAAACTCACTGAAGGAAATGGGGTTGGTCGGGGAGGGGCATCTTGGTGCAAAATGACTGAGCACTGACACATGCCAAAGCCTGCATTTGGAAATCTCCCCATCACGCACCTTTATTTAATGAGGCTAAATGCTGTAGGAGAGGAAAAATAATTTTCTAGGTTCTTGGCTGAAATATCCCTGTAGTAAAATACAGATTAACAGGAAAAAAACAAATTTAATTATATATGTAAGTATGGGATCCCACAAAGACATGTGACTCTAAGATGTGACCAGAGCTGGAAGATTTATACCTTTTAGACAAAGAAACAATAAATTTGTGAACAATTGACAAGGCAGAGGGATTTTAGCTAGGGGTATCAAACAGTGAAAAAATAACAAGATTTGCTTATACAGCCGTGTAGGCCCTAAATTCTTTGTCCCTGGTGATAAGGGTGCCTTCTACCCCCCTGGTGCAGGGAGGGCACATTTTACCCAGGTGATTTATCTCCTGCTTTCAGGGAGACAAAGGAGGGTGAGGGTGTTCTTCTTGCACCAGCTATTTCTCAAGTTCATTTAATTCAAAAGAATCAATATGCCCACATGGCATATGTGGGGGTGACATATTCTGAACCTCTACAGTCAGAACAATGAAACCCTGTCTCTGATTGTTATCAAACACTTAACACTTAGAAGGGCAAATTCTTTTCTACCACGCTGACATTCTGTAGCTCCCTGGTGGCTGAGTCTTGGTGATACAGACAGAGTAGAGCCCAGTCCCAGCATCCTTGATTGGGCAAAGTACCTGAGTTTGCATGAATGCACAGGCTGTGATGTGAGAACATCCCAAAGGCCCCAATGCTGCCCATCACTCAGCTAAAAAGTCTCTTCATCGTTGCTCACAGGCTTTCCCACTAGAAAGCTCCATCACCTGGACCTATACCTGGAAATTGTCATTGGCCAATATTCATGCCACCTCTTACCTGATCTTACTTCTCTTGGATTCCCCAGGTTGTGCCTTAGAGGTAGGTTTTATTGGGTAGCCTCTCTGCTATGGCCTCTGTCTAATTTACTGGGCCTTAAAAAAACACATCAAAACAACAGAACAAGGGCCTCGGGGTCAGGATTCCAGCTTGGGGATCTGAATTCAAAAGCCTGATTTCATGACTTGTTCATTACATAACCTGCAGTGAGTCCCTTAATCTCTCTGAGAGCCTCCTATTCCTCTTGGGTAAAAGAGGAATGATGAAATGTCCATCTGTAGCTGGTGTGGGGAAGGCGCCACAGCGGCTGGCACAGGGTCAGTGTTTCGGGCTCAGGCTCACGTCATCCACAC